>OY731402.1:26335695-26389887 GCA_963425845.1 Sphenostylis stenocarpa | reverse complement strand
GTCCTATGCACCTAAAGAGAATCCTCCAGTCTATTGCTCCAATCCTTTCCGTTCGGCTGAACAATCTTCTCTCAAATCCTCTTCATCTCCCTATTTGAGATTTCAGACCTACCCATTAGTTTGGGGTGGTAAGGTGTAGAAGCTCTATGAACAACCCCATACTTTTTTAGCAACATTTGCATAGACCTGTTACAGAAATGGGTGCCTTGATCACTAATAATGGCTCTGGGTACTCCAAACCTACAAAAGATGTTAGATCTAACAAAATCCACAACAACCCGAACATCATTAGTCCTGGTGGCTTTGGATTCCACCTATTTTGAAACATAGTCAACTGTAAGGATAATATAATAAAAACCAAAAGAAACAGGGAAAGGACCCATGAAATCAATACCCCATACATCAAACACCTCACAAACTAACATGGGTTGTTGGGGCATCTGCTGTCTCCATGTAAGAGATCCTCCTGGTCTCTGACATTGCTCACAAGTGCTACAAATCCTCCATGCATCCTTGAAGATGGTGGGCCAGTAGAAACCGCAGTCAAGCACCTTACGAGTTGTCCTCTGAATGCCAAGATGATAACCAGTTGCAAAAGAATGACAAAATTTCAGGACCAAGTCGATCTCCTGATTTGGTATGCATCTCCTAATTACCTGGTCACTGCACAACTTCCACGAGATAGGGGACATCCCATATATAATACTTAGCATCGCTCTTATGTTTATCATTTTGTGCTCTAGATGACATGGGAGGAAAAACAAAAGCAACTAAATAATTTACAATGTTTGCAAACCAAGGGGTGGGGAACGAGTTGGACATAACAAACAAATTTTCATCGGGAAAGTCATCCTGGATGGGCAAAACATCACCATGAGCCTCATCTTTCTCAATCCTGCTGAGATGGTCTACTACCAAATTTTGGGCTTTTCTCCCGACACGGATATCTATATCAAACTCCCGGAGCCATAGCATCCACCAAATTAGTCGAGGCTTCGATTCATCCTTCTTCAATAGGTACTTAAGAGCTGCATGGTTAGTGAATAGAATAACTCGAGAACCAAGCAAATATGACCTAAATTTATTCAAAGCAAAAACAATGACCAATAACTCTTTCTCGGTGGTGGTGTAGTTAGCTTGGGCAACACCTAAAGTCCTGAAAGCATAGTAGATGACTCTAGGCGGCTTATCCACTTTCTCGAGCCAAGACAACACCCACTACATAGTTTGATGCATCACACATTAACTCGAAGGGGGATGTTCAATCTGGTGCCCGAATGATAGGAGTGGTGGTTAGAGCACTCTTGAGGCAGTCAAAGGCCTCCTTACACCTGTCATCAAAGATAAAATCAACATCCTTCTGCAGCAAGTTTGATAGTGGTAGGGCCTTCTTACTTAAATCTTTGATAAAGCGCTTGTAGAATCCTACATGACCAAGAAAAGAACGAATCTCTCGCATGCAAGAGGGGTAAAACAACTGTGAAATAACAAATATTTTGGCAGGATCTACTTCTATGCCATTATTGGAAATGATATGCCCTAAAACTATACCTTGCTCAACCATGAAATGACATTTCTCAAAATTAAGAACAAGGTTAGTTTCAATGCATCTATGAAGTACTCTATCCAAACTATGCAGACATGTATCAAAAGAGGATCCATACACAAGTAAAATCATCCATAAATACCTCTATACAATTTTCAAGAAAATCATCGAAAATACCAAGCATGCACCACTGGAATGTTCCGAAGCATTGCATAAGCCAAAATGCATCCTCCTATAGGCAAAAGTGCCAAAGGGACAAGTAAATGTGGTCTTTTCTTGATCCTTAGGAGCAATGTGTATTTGAAAGTAGTCAAAGAAACCATCGAGAAAACAAGTAATGAGATTTACCTGCTAACCGCTCAAGCATCTGATCAATGAAAGGTAGCGGAAAATGATCTTTCTTGATTGCTTGATTTAGCCTCCAGTAGTCAATGCAGACTCTCCAACTATTTTTCAATCTGGTGGGAATGAATTCATCCCTCTCATTTTTTACAATAGTGAGGTATGTCTTCTTTGGAACCACCTAGACTAGACTCACCCATCGACTATCGGAAATAGGGTAAATAATCCCAGCTTGTAGAAGCTTGGTCACCTCCTTCTTCACGACATCTAAGATGATAGGATTGAGTCGCCTTTGTGGGTGTCTCACTGGTTTGGTTCCATCCTTCAATAAAATCCTATGCATGCACGTGGATGGACTAATTCCAGGAAGATCAGCCAAAGTCCATCCAATGGCCTTTTTCTGCAATTTAAGCACTTGCAACAATCTTTCCTCTTCATCAGTAGTGAGGGAGGTGGAGATAATCACGGGTTTCTTGTCATCATCCTCCAAGTAAGAATACTTGAGGTTCTCTGGTAGGAGTTTTAACTCTAGTATGGGTGTTGGCTGAATAGCAGAAGGAACCAGAGAAGGAGAAGGAATGGGCTCCACAGCTTGTACCTCAACCTGAAAGTCAGATTCATGTGTACTTCTTGCAACAGGGTTAATGCATTCTGACTCTATAAAATCAACATCAAGAGGTATAATACCAAAAGCATCTTATTCATGTGCATGATCAGAATGTGTATTAGTATCTATGTCAATCATGTCAGCAGTCGTATCAATATTTAGAAACTGATCAATGTAAGAATTACATACTTCATAAGTAGTATATGCAAAACAGGTGACAGAATTATGTAGAGATGGAAAGTCAACATCATGAAAGGTTTCAAATACATGTTCATAAATTAATTCATCAATCGAATCAACATGAAAGATAGAATGATCCTCAGATGGGTGTTTCATGGCATTTAGAATATTAAAGCGCACCACAATGTCATCAAATTCCATGGATAAGGTCCCTGCATGCACATCAATTTTGGTTCATGCAGTCTTTACAAATGGTCTGCCTAAAATGATGGGTGCAGAACCACATGAAAATCTCTCATCCATATCAAGAATATAAAAATCAGAAGGGAAAATCAACTCACCAACCCTAACTAAGATATCCTCAATGAAACCTGTAGGGTGGGTAACACTTCTGTTTGCCAAATGTATCACCACACCCGTAGGTTGCAAAGGTCCAAGAGAAAGATATTTAAATATAGATAGCGACATGACATTAATTGAAGCACCCAGATCAAGTATAGCATTTTCAAATTTATAATTACCTATGATACAAGTGTAGACCCCTAATCTTGCCCGATCCTACATAAAGTTCAGGAAATCCTCCATTTCGAAGATGGTCAAGGCATCATTAGGCCCCTAGTAGCATTTTCTAGGTTCCATTTAGGATAAGGAGGATTTTTATGAGAAAATAAAAAATTAGAAAATCGGGAAAATACGGGACGACCAGTCCCACATTTCCGGACGAATGTCCCACTTTTCATTTAGGTTGGGACGACCAGTCCCACTTTTCTAAACGACCAGTCCCACCCGACAATGCCCGGACAACCTACCCGGTGTGAATTCCTATAAATAGGGGGCTCATTCTCACCATTTCCACACACTTTCACACTCTCATATGCTCTAGAGGACCTATTTTGGGACTTCTAAGCAACTCGAGCATTATTCCGCAGTATGAGTGATCTTTTGACACTCGAGGAGTTTAGTTTTTATTTTTTGTTCGAGGGAGGAATGTCTCGTCAGAGTGCGGGGACTGCCAAAAGCGTCCTCAAGTTCAAGATTTATAAAAGCTCGCTTCGAAGGTTCTTCTTCATATTTTTTCTCTTTTATCGATTTCCTTTACTACTTTCCTCTCGTGTGCTTTAGATATTAGGACCATGTAGATAGTTATTTAAATACTGCATTGACTAAATAGGGTAGAAGCATAATTTTTATGTCTTTATTTTAGAATTATTCCATCACAGGGAACCCGAAAGGGCGTTGTGGGGTGCTAACACCTTCCCTACACGTAACTAACTCCCTTACCTAACTCTGGTTATAATGGCCAAAATTGATTTTTTCTTAAACTAATGCCTTCTTTTTATCCTTTTCCAATGTTTATGGTTAAAACATTGGTGGCGACTCCTAAGAACCCTTTTTACGAAAATATCGCTCTTAAGGGTAGTTCGGTTATCGAGCACTCTAAGAGCGATGATTACACTTTTTATAAAAACGCGAGTCATTAAAATCATCATGTCGCAACCGACTGCCTTCACGATTCCCCTCCCTTAGCGGTTGTGGATGGCGGTGACAGATGGTGACTCCACTGGGGAAGTTGTTGAATTATTGACAAGCGTACCAAAATTATCAATTACAATATAATATTTCGATTGTTGAACATTCAAGGACTTTGTGTTGCACTTGATGGACATGAAGATTGTTGATTTTGATGATGATTCAAGAACTCAAAGAATTAGAGTGTTGAAGACTTGTTTTGTATTGTAATAACTCGTTTCAATTAGATTGAGTCCGTAATATTAGAGTTTAAGATAGCCGGTACATAGTTCGCACCTTAGAAGCTTCAAAAAGCTCATATTTATCATCCAGGCTTCGGCTTTAATCGATTAAATAGGGAAATAATCGATTAAAACAGTGAGAAAAATCATATTACGTAACAACTCATCTGGTTTAATTAAGGCTCAATTCCCCGAGATATCCTTCCGCATTGTAAAGGGTTCGGAGGAAGGGAATAATTTCTCCTGTGAGCATCCTTTTCGAGATCATCCCGGCTAGTAATGGACCTCGGGAGCTAAGTAATACAACCAATCCTTTGCAACTTCCTCCAAGGAATGAGGAAAAGCCTTAAAAAACACATGGTCTTCTTGGACATTCACAGAGTTTCATGGTGGAACAAACAATGTGAAATTCCTTTAAATGTTTGTGAGGGTTTTCACCTGAAAAACCATGAAACTTAGGCAACAAGTGTATGAGTCCGAGTTTTAAGAACATAAGGTACATCTTCATTAGGATACTAGATACATAAGATATCATAAATGAATTCAGGAGCGAGTAAGCTCCTAAGTGTTCTCTCACGAGGTCCAAGCATGTTGATCACCCATGTTATCGGTTTGGAAATTATTAGAAGAAGCTATATTAGGTGCAGTTCTAACACTTAAGACTATTTAATGGTTCGAGACTCAAGAGATGAATTCCTAGAATGTCTAATTAATCTATGAAAGGTCCCGCCTATCTTAGGATCAAAAGATTGTAAAAGGCCGGGATTGTTCCTAGTCATGCACTATATGCAACAATTCATGTATTTCCCAAGAGTCAACCAAGAATCCTAAAAGAAATCACTTGTTTACTGGAATGGCAATCGGTAGACCGCGAACAAGTACACCGGGTAGGTTCCAGGAAAGAGGTGGGCCACTAATGTGTTAGAATCGCGCAGCTGAATGTTCGCGTGGCCTGGACAAAAACCAAGAGGGGGTGAATTGGTTTCTTAACAAAAATTAGGTTTTCAAAATTTTCCCCAAATTTTACCGATTAAAAACTGTGTAAATGTAAATAGAGAAGAGATAGAATCTTACACAGGAGATTTATACTGGTTCGGATCAAAAGACCCTACGTCCAGCTGCTAATCACTCAAACAGAGGATTAACGTTGTCACTATAATCAAAGTTGTTACAAACAAATTACAATGGAAAAGATAAAGTAAAGAAAACACCTCTCTTGAAATCCACAAGAGATGAAGAACAACTTTCCCTAGAGACTGGCACAACACACAATCCACTAAGAACTCCACTTAGTGATTCTTATCGCTTCTAGCCCACACCAGGTTCCAAAAGCCCCTTTTTCTTGCAACAAACAGCTTCTCGGCACTCACAACACTTAACTTTTGTATGAAAAAGGTTGTTCTACTTTTCTCGAGTGCCATAGAGAAGCTTAAGTAGAGAAATTAGGGTTTGGGAATTGGGAATTTCGAAACTAGGGTTCTTGGAAATAGGGTTTTCGAAAATAGGGTTGATTTGAAGTTAAAAATCAAAATCTGATCGAAATAATCGATTAAATGAAGTGTTAATCGATTATTACAGAGCCAAAATCAACAAAACCCCAAAACTCTCGCTTTAATCGATTAAAGACCTGTTAATCGATTAACAGCTCGTTAATCGATCAATCGGGTGTTAATCGATTAAACCAAAGTGAGCAGATACGTAAAATGGTTTTTCTCACTGTTTTAATCGATTATTTCACCAATTAATCGATTAAAGCCGAGCCACTTTGATAAATTTGAGCTTTTTGAAGCTTCTAAGGTGCAGACTATGTACCTAGCTATCTCAAACTCTAATATTACGTACTCAATCTAATCAAAACAGAGTTATTACAATATAAAACAAGTCTTCAACTCTCTAAGTCTTGTGTTCTTGAATCATCATCAAAATCAACAAGCTTCATGTCCATCAAGTTCAACATCAAGTCCTTGAATGTTCAACAATCTCCCTTTTTGATGATGATCAAAATTATCTTTTAAAGCCTCAGTAATAACCTCGTTTTATCCGTCATACTAACAAACACATTAAACATACCAGATAATATTTAAAAACAATCATATTAGGCTTTAAATATTTTCTCCCCTATTTTGATTAGAATAAAAAATAATTCTTCTATTACAAACATAAGAGCTCCCCCTCAAAATATGCATAACTTAGAGAAAACTCCCCTCAATCAAAGCAATAACAGAACACCACATTTTATTTCGTAGATAAGCATTCATTACAATATAAGAAAAAAATTACAAATTTAAAATTCTTCACTATCATCACTATGAAAGTGTGCATCAAATCTATTTTCTAAACGACACACTTTATCATCTACATCGATATACGGCGAATTATTTCCTCATGCCGTACTCCGTAAAGAGTGAAGAATGATCGCATTCTCCGATTCATGTCGATAACATGTCTTCCATGGATTGTCGGGTTTCATGATGAGTAGAGGAAGTTCCAACACTTTGGATTTGATCGTAGGGAAACTCAAGCAACTAGGAGGCATATCTTCATCGTAATCTTCATTTATCGTCACCTTGGTTTGGAACGTCATCCTTGTGAACATAAATATCGTTGACACGCACCATTTGTAGTTGGATCAATGTGCTGTCTAGCATGCGATTCAAGTTATTCGTTCGTATTGTTTGTTCACCTTCGACATTTCCTCCTTTGTATTCAAGAATGCGAGAGACAAGGAGGGCATATGGAATTTTGAAGGTGGGATGGCGTTTGGCTTTTAACATAGTCATGGTGACAAGAACGCCCTAATCTAAAGGCTCATTATTCATTATGGCATGAATAATATGAAGATCAATTGAAGAACATTGAGCATGATTCGTAGCCTAGGGACATAGGATCCAGACAAGTAGATGTAAAATCATGCGTTCCTCCTTCTTCAAAGGTCCAAGCAAGAAGGAGACGCCCAATCTCCATGGAGGGATTTCGCAGAAAAGAACGGTAAGCTAAGAACCCGTCAAAATCATCTAACTCACCATAAACGTTAATAACATCTTCTCTAATTGGAAAGTGGGCAACGTTCTCCCAAATATCATCATCAAGAATAATTGTGACACCTTTTACTCTAGAGGTAGCAATTTGATCTCTAAATTTGAACCTAGAGTAAAATACCCTAACTAAGTCGGATAATACGTACCTTGCATTTGGATGAAAGGGAGAACTCCTTGAATTTCAAGGAGGTTAGGAAAGTTGAATCCCCTATTGATGAATTGCTCACCAATAAGGAACTTAGGAGAAATAATAGCACGTTCCTTCCAATAGGACGAAATTCCTGTCTGGCCATCTTGCATCGTAAATCCATCCTTCTACGAATTAGGACTAGGGTTGAGATGAGGGTGCAGATCTTCTTCTAGTTGGGATTTTTGCACGAGAAGATGAGGCCATTGAAGGATTAGAAGAGTAACAAGAAGATTTAAGAGGACAAGTTAAGTGAGAAGAAGGCAAGATTGATAGAATGAGGCAAGAAAGCTTGATTTCAAGAGATAGAAGTGAGTGAAGTGAAATGGAGGTCCCTATTTATAGCCAAGCATGTCTAACGGTCATATGGAAGTGAATAAGGGTCAAGAGAGTCGTTAGCAATCGGCTAGGAATCCAAACTTGCCAGGTTTAATCGATTAAAACCCAAATTAATCGATTAAACCACTTCCGAACCCATTTAATCGATTAATTTGAGTCGTTAATCGATTAACACTGGTTTTAATCGATTAATGGACGAATTAATCGATTATTCCGTAGAGGAATGTCATGTTTTGAGTGTTTTGGATGCAAATAATCGATTATAACTCCAATTAATCGATTATTCCGGAGAGTACATCAAATTTTTGAGGTTTTATACACATGATAAACTATTAACATCCTACATAATGAATTATAATCATTACAATCATCCAAAAACTGTCTAATTAAGCAGCAATTTAAGCTATTTCTAGTATCCCTAAGTCTCTTCTAAGATCATAGAATCTATCCTTGGGTAGAGGCTTAGTAAAAATATCTCGCTAATTGATGCTTTGTATCAACGTACTCTATTTTACAGCTTTCCTTTGCCGATATGATCTCTCAAAAAGTGATGTCTAATCTCTATATGCTTAGTCCTAGAGTGCATTATCGGATTCTTAGTAAGATTAATTGCACTCGTATTATCACACATCAAAGGTATGTCATTTAAAAATATACTATAATCTTCTAACTCGTTGTTTCATCCACGTAATTTGAGCACAACAACTACCAACTGCAATATATTCAACTTCAAGCGGTAGATAAAGCAACACATGCCTGTTTCTTAGAATGCCAAGATACTAAGGATGAACCTAACAAATGACATGTCCCACTAGTACTCTTTCCTATCAATTTTGCATCCACCATAATCAGCATCGAATATCCTATTAAACTAGTACAAGCATCGATGGATACCATAAACCAAAACCAAGTAGTTCCTTTTAAATATTTTAAAATATGTTTTACCGCAATTAGGTGAGATTCTTTTGGACAAGCCCGAAATCTAGCACACACACATACATAATGCATAATATCGTGTCTACTTGCGCTAAGTATAACAGTTGAACCTATCATACCTCTATACATAGATTGATTAACTTCCAAACCCGATTCATCCTTGTCTAGATAGCATGAAGTTCCCATGGGTGTGTTAGCTTCCTTTGAGGTGTCCATTCCAAACTTTTTAAGGATCTCTTTGCAGTATTTGGTTTGAGAGATGAAAATGCCATCTTTAAGTTGCTTGATTTGAAGTCCAAGGAAGAATGTCAATTCTCCCATCATAGACATTTCAAACTCTCCCCGCATTATCTTAGCAAATTCTACACATAACGAATTATCAATTGATCCAAAAATAATATCATCAACATATACCTGGACCAATAAGATATGTTCTTTTACTTTCTTTATAAACAGAGTAGAATCAATTTTTCCTCTAGAAAAATCATTTGAAGTTAGGAAACTACTTAGCCTTTCATACCAAGATCTAGGAGCTTGTTTCAACCCATATAATGCTTTCTTTAATTTAAAAATATGATTAGGATAACTAAAATCTTCAAATCCAGGGGGTTGCTCCACATAAACTTCTTCTTTAATAAAACCATTCAAAAATGCACTCTTAACATCCATTTGATATAATTTAAATTTCATCAAAGATGCATAAGCAAGAAGTAGGCGTATAGCCTCTAACCTGGCAACAGGAGCATAAGTTTCATCATAATCTATACCTTCCTCCCGACAATAGCCTTTGGCAACAAGTCTCGGCTTTATTCTTTGTTATGTTTCCATCTTCATCAAGTTTATTTCTAAACACCCATTTGGTTCCAATAACTTGATGTGATTCTTCTCTTGGGATTAATTCCCAGACTTGATTCCTTTCAAATTGGTTAAGTTCTTCTTGCATTGCTATGCACCATTGGTCATCTTTAAGCGCTTCCTCAACATTTTTGGGTTCTATCTGTGACACAAAAGCTACAGACATGCAGAAATTAGTCATATTTCTAGTTCTTACCCCTTTTGAGATATCACCAATGATATTTTCCATTGAGAGTCCTCTAGGTGATTGCCATTCTTTTGCTAATTCAGGCGTTTGAGAAGGCTCATTTTCTTCCAAATATAATTCATCAAGAGCCTCTCTTATATATTCATCATCACCTGCAAGTTCTTTATTTGACTCAAGAGGATTTCCCCCAAGGTCTACAATCTCATCAAAAGTAACATGTATAGATTCTTCTATATTTAAAGTTCTTCTATTAAACACCCTGTAAGCCTTGCTAGTTAATGAATAACCTAAGAAAATGCCCTCATCAGCTTTTGAGTCAAATTTTCCTAAGTTGTCCTTTCCATTATTTAATACAAAGCACTTACATCCAAATATCTTTAAATGAGCAACATTAGGTTTTCTACCATTAAACAATTCATAGGGAGTAGATTTAATAATTGACCTAATGAGCATTCTATTTAAAACATAACATGCAGTACTAACCGCATCAGCCCAAAAATATTTAGGAACATTAGATTCATTTAACATAGTTCTAGCAAGTTCCTCTAATGACCTATTTTTCCTTTCAACTACACCATTTTGTTGGGGAGTCCTAGGAGCAGAAAAGTTATGTAATATTCCATTTTCTTCACAATAACTTTCAAACTTTTCATTTTGAAACTCACCACCATGGTCACTTCTTAAAACTTTAATTCTTAAGTCTTTCTCATTTTGAATTTGTTTTGCAAATTTTCTAAAGACCTTAAAGGCTTCACTTTTCATAGTTAGGAAAAATGTCCAAGTATATCTAGAGTAATCATCAACAATCACAAGGCCATAATAATTTCCACCAAAGCTTTTTATCCTAGAAGGTCCAAATAAATCTAAATGTAATAATTCTAGGGGTTTTGAAGTGGAAATAACATTCTTTGATTTAAATGATGATTTTACTTGTTTACCTTTTTGACATGCATCACACAATCTATCTTTTTCAAATTTTAACTTAGGCAAACCAATAACTAAGTCTTTTGAAATTAATTTGTTCAAATGATGCATATTTATATGAGCCACTCTCTTATGCCATAACCAAGGGTTCTCTTCCTTAGCAACTAAACATGTTATGCTAGAATCATGTAAACAATCCAAATCAATCAAATATATGTTGTTATGTCTAATGCCTTTTAATTCTACATTTTCGGAATCTATCAAATGTATGGTGCAAAATTTACTTTCAAAGATTACCTTAAAACCTTTGTCACATAGTTGACTTATGCTAAGGAGATTATGCTTTAGTCCATCAACAAGAAGCACATCCTTGATCTCCAAAGTGTTTGCACCACCTATGTTTCCAATTCCAAGAATCTTCCCTTTGTTGTTGTCCCCATAAGTTACATATCCTTGTTCCTTAGCTTTGAAACTCACAAATTTAGATTTATCACCGGTCATATGTTTTGAGCATCCACTATCAAGATACCACATAGACTTCTTTGATTTGGAAGTTTCCTACAAAACAAGAACATAGTAAACTTAGGTCCCCATAACTTTTGGGTCCTTGGGGTTAGAGACAAACAAATTATTTAACAATAGGAACCCAAATGTATTTACCTTTAGGAACACCAAAATGTTTAATTTTACATTTATTTGAAGTGTGACCTTGTTTCATGCAATAAAAACATGCTTTTGATGTAGCTTTAGAATAAGATGCATTACTTACAAAACATGCTCTAGTTCCTTTTTCTACCCATACTCTTTTATTTTTCCTTTTAGACTTTTTCAAAGGAACTTGATGATTTACACTATTTTGAGCAAACACCATTTCATGCTTCTTAAGATCATCTATTTCCTTTTCGGCTTTGTCTAGCAAATGGTTAAGAATATCTATGTCATATTCATGCTCTTTACAAGTTGCACATGCTAAGTTCTTATCATTATCCTCATCTAAACATACAATTTTCGTTTCTAATAATTCCTTTTCTTCTAAACATGTGATTTTCATTTTTAAAGAGTCAATTTCCTTTTCGGATCTACTTAAATTCTTCTTCACAACTTTATATTCATTTTTCAAATTCTTAAAGGCACTAAACAATTCATTGTAAGCATTTTGCAATTCATCATAGTTATTATCATCATCACTAGAAGATGAGTCTGAATCACTTACCTCAAAATCGAAGATATGTTGTCATTTGCCATTAAGCAAATATTGGCTTCAACTTCCGAGTCACTTGATTCCGAACTTGAATCACTCGTTGTCCCAAGCAATATAAGCTTTCTTCTTGAAGACCTTTTTGCCTTTGTTTTCATCGTTTTTCTTGTTTGGGCATTCTGGTCTTTACATGTCCCGCTTCACCACAACCATAACATTTTATATTTACTAAGTACTTTCTCTTACCTTTCCCTTACCTTTGAATGGATGCCTTCCTTTTGCTTTCATGAATTTGGTGAACTTCTTTATCATAAGACTCAACTCTTCTTCTTCATTTTCTGAGTCTTCTTCTTCCTTTTTATTTTTACCTTTGGAAATTTCGGTTTTGAAGGCTAAGTTCTTCTTTTGATATTGTCCTTCTTCATCGTTTAGCCTTCCAAGCTCAAGCTCATGCTCTCTTAGCTTTCCAAAGAGTGCCGCCATTGACATAGTGGCAAGATTTTGTGACTCCGAGATGGCCGTCACCTTAGGTTGCCATTTCCTATCCAAAGATTTTAAAATTTTAACATTTAATTCATCAACGTCAAAGATTTTACCTAATCCGGTGAGATGATTCACAATGTGAGTGAAACGCTTTTGAACGTCGAAATATCGTTTCGCCTTGTTGCATCCGAACATCTCGTATTCTTGGATTAAGGAGTTTTTACGTGCTCTCTTAACGTCGTCAGTACCTTCGTGGGTCACTCTTAGCATTTCCCACATCTCCTGAGCACTTTTACAAACAGAAATCCTGTAAAACTCGTCAAGGGTTAAAGCAGATGAAATTATATTTCTAGCCCTAACGTCAAATTGTGCTTTTCTGTTTTCCTCTGCAGTCCATCTAGAAAAAGGTTTGGGAACGTCAACACCGTTCTCAGTAACTTTAGGAACATATGGACCGTTTAAAATAGCGTCCCAAACGCCTCTATCAACAGTACTCTAAAACGATTTGCATTCTTACTTTCCGTAAAGGATAATTTTGACCCGCAAAAGTGGGGGTCTCGTTGATAGACGCACCTTCTAGCAAAAGTTTGATTTTGTCCTGCCATTTTCGAAAAGTTTGAATGACTATCAAAGCAAGCTCGATACCACTTGTTAGAATCGCGTAGCGGAATGTTCGCGTGGTCTGACAAAAACCAAGAGGGGGGTGAATTGGTTTCTTAACAAAAATTAGGTTTTCAAAATTTTCCCCAAATTTTACCGATTAAAAACTGTGTAAATGTAAATAGAGAAGAGAAGAGAATCTTACACAGGAGATTTATACTGGTTCGGATCAAAAGACCCTACGTCCAGTTGCTAATCACTCAAACAGAGGATTAACGCTGTCACTATAATCAAAGTTGTTACAAACAAATTACAATGGAAAAGATAAAGTAAAGAAAACACCTCTCTTGAAATCCACAAGAGATGAAGAACAACTTTCCCCAGAGACTGCGCACAACACACAATCCACTAAGAACTCCACTTAGTGATTCTTATCGCTTCTAGCCCACACCAGGTTCCAAAAGCCCCTTTTTCTTGCAACAAACAGCTTCTCCGGCACTCACAACACTTAACTTTTGTATGAAAAAGGTTGTTCTTCTTTTCTCGAGTGCCATAGAGAAGCTTAAGTAGAGAAATTAGGGTTTGGGAATTGGGAATTTCGAAACTAGGGTTCTTGGAAATAGGGTTTTCGAAAATAGGGTTGATTTGAAGTTAAAAATCAAAATCTGATCGAAATAATCGATTAAATGAAGTGTTAATCGATTATTACAGAGCCAAAATCAACAAAACCCCAAAACTCTCTGCTTTAATCGATTAAAAGACCTGTAATCGATTAACAGCTCGTTAATCGATTAACAGGGTGTTAATCGATTAAACCAGATGAGCGATACAGTAAAATGGTTTTTCTCATCGCTTTAATCGATTATTTCACCAATTAATCGATTAAAGCCGAGCCTCTTTGATAAATTTGAGCTTTTTGAAGCTTCTAAGGTGCAGACTATGTACCTGACTATCTCAAACTCTAATATTACAGACTCAATCTAATCAAAACAGAGTTATTACAATATAAAACAAGTCTTCAACTCTCTAAGTCTTGTGTTCTTGAATCATCATCAAAATCAACAAGCTTCATGTCCATCAAGTTCAACATCAAGTCCTTGAATGTTCAACATAATGGACACGCTTAAGTACCAAGTCTTTCCTAGTCGAACCCTCCAAAACATGCACTCTCACACTACCAGAGCTATATCTAGAATTTCCTATGAAAATGATTTTCAAGAATTTTCTTGCAAGGATGACTTATCAAAAATATCCTACAATAATGGTTAGGGACCACACAAGAACAAATTATAATTTTTTTTATATTTTTTTAAATAAAGCTAGAAAAACAAATTAGAAAAAAAATTGAATTTTGATTCTTTTTATAAAGCTAAAAAATTTGAATTTTTTTTTCAAAAGAGTTTTTGAAGGAACCCAATAGTAGGTTATCAAAATACTATTGAGAGAAGTGAGAATGATAATTAAATAGAAAATAAAATAAAATATTCAAATAACTGAAAACAAAATAAAATATTCAAATAAATGAAAATAAAATAAAATATTCAAATAATTGAAAATAAAATATTCAAATAACTAAAAATATAATAAAATATTCAAATAACTGAAAATATAATAAAATATTCAAATAAGTGAAAATAAAATATTTAAATAATTGAAAATATAATAAAATATAATAAAATATTCAAATAATCGAAAATAAAATAAAATATTCAAACAACTGAAAATAAAATAAAATATTCAAATAACCGAAAATAAAATAAAATATTCAAATAACTGAAAATAAAATATTCAAATAAAAACCCAATTAAATACTTATGGTAAAACTCTTTCCAACGCACCGCTTTTAGGGGTTTGAATAAGAGAAATTAAGTCTAAAACCTACTAATGAAAAAAAAAAACAGAAACACGCTAACTAGTGTGAGAATGATGCAACGATTTGATCTAGTCAACAAAAAATAGAAAACAAAAAATAAAAAGAGAAACAGAAAACGAAAATAGAAACGAGAAAAGAAAAACAAAAAACAAAAAATGAAAACAGAAAATAAAAACAAAAAATAGAAAATAAAAACAGAAATGAAAATAGAAACAGAAAAATGAAAAATGAAAACCTAGACGAAATATTGGTCCCCGACAACGACACCAAATTTGATCGATGTCAGTACTCGATCAAATAATTAAAACAAATAAATGTAGTACTAGGAAGCTTTCATAGGTCATCTCCCAAAGACCACGAATTCCTATCAAAGTTTGTCAATTTTTCGAATTAAAACAAAAATTAAAGGGAGATTTTTTAGATTTAAAATATTAGATGAACCAGAATAAAAATAGATTATAAAAATGTGGATTAAAAACATATTAGAATGCAATTGATTTCCTGATTCTAATGTAGTGTCACTTATCCTAGGTTACGAAATTAATTCGAAATTAACCAACTAAATGAAACCCAAATTATATTCTAATTCGAAATTAATCAACTAAGTGAAGATTAATCCCAAATTAGCTTTAACCCTTATTCCAATATGAAATTAACCAACTAAGCGAAAATTAACCCCATATTATCCTTATACAATTAAGCATTGCATACATCACATAATCTCATCTCTAACACAGAATCAAACAAATTGTGATATTAGTTTTGGTTTATTAAGCATAAACAGATTATAATTCAACACTGAGATTAAGAGATGAAGAGTTAAGAGAACAAACGAAATAGAAGAACAAAACCTCAAAGATCTACTTGTATTCTCCTCAAAAAATCAATACAAAGATTTAGCTATCCATCAACACTTAATTATCACAATAATAAGAAATTGGAATTTAATTACGAAATTGGAATGCAATTAAATTAAGAAATTGAATTTGAATACTGAATTACCAAAATTTAAATTGCAACAGGAAATTGAAATTGAAAATTTAGAAAACTGAATATGTGCAAAATTGAAATTGCAATTGGAATTTGAAATTGAACCTGAACTGCAGAATTGAAAACAAATTGTAGAATTGAAATTGAACAAAGTGCAGAACAAACCAAAATAAAACTCTACGTAAAACTCTAGTGCCGATGCTACCTCCGTAGGTCTATTCTTTGCGTAAAACCCCTAATCTCCCTTTATTATTTCTCTACATGGCTGTTTAACCTAGGTTTCTCCAACTAGGCTCGTAACAATTCTGATCCACTCACTGCATTAGATCATCTAAAGACAAATTGGCCCAAAATGTAAAATATGATAAAATGAAACCCAAATCCGGACACATGCAGGTTAGCTTCCGTGGTGGTTTTTCGTACTCAACTTTGGCCATCTTCCGGTTGGATTTGAATAATTCATGTGAGAGATACATTTGTAGATTTGCCTCTTCGCTTTACAACGTACTTTGAATTTCTCAATTTGGAGTTCTGTAGCTCTAGATATGGCTTTATTACTGATCAAAGGTCAAATTGCCAATAAATACGAAAACTAATTAGTTTTGGCCAATAAACACTGCACACCTTACAATGGCCAATAACTCTTTCTCGTTGGTGGTGTAGTTAGCTTGGGTAGCATCTAAAGTCCTGGAAGCATAGTAGATGACTCTAGGTCGCTTATCCACTTTATGAGCTAAGATAGCATCTAGTGCATAGTTTGATACATCATACATTAACTCGAAGGGGGTTGTCCAATATGGTGCCTGAATGATAGGAGTAGTGGTCAGAGCACTCTTGAGGCAATCAAAGGCCTCCTTGCACATGTCATCATAGATAAAATCAACATCCTTCTGCATCAAGTTGGATAGTGGTAGGGTGTTCGTACTAAAATCTTTGATAAAGCACCTGTAGAATCTTGCATGACTAAGAAAAGAACGAACCTCTCGCATGCAAGAGGGTTAAGGCAGCTGTTAAATAATAGATATTTTGGTAGGATCTACTTTTATGCCCTTACTGGAAATGATATGCCCTAAAACTATACCCTGCTCAACCATATAATGACATTTCTCAAAATTAAGAACAAGGTTAGTTTCAATGCATCTATGAAGTACTCTATCCAAATTATGCATACATGTATCAAAAGAGGATTCATACACAGTAAAATCATCCATAAATACCTCTATAAAATTTTCAAGAAATTCACTGAAAAATACCAAGCATGCACCACTGGAATGTGTCAGGGGCATTGCATAAGCCAAAAGACATCCTCCTATAGGAAAAAGTGTCAAAGGGACAGGTAAATGTGGTCTTTTCTTGATCCTTAGGAGCAATGTGTATTTGAAAGTAGCCAGAGAAACCATCGAGAAAATAGTAATGAGATTTACCTATTAACCGCTCAAGCATCTGATCAATGAAAGGTAGCGAAAAATGATATTTCCTGGTTGCTTGATTTATCCTCCGATAGTCAATGCAGACTCTCCAACTATTTTGTAATCTAGTGAGAATGAATTCATCCCTCTCATTTTTTACAATAGTGAGGCTTGTCTTCTTTGGAACCACCTGGACTGGACTTACCCATTGACTATCAGAAATAAGGTAAATAATCCCAGCTTGTAGAAGCTTGGTCACCTCCTTCTTCACGATATCTAATATGATAGGATTGAGTCGCCTATGTGGCTATCTCACTGGTTTGGTTCCATCCTCCAATAAAATCCTATGCATGCATGTGGATGGACTAATTCCAGGAAGATCAGCCAAAGTCCATCCAATGGCCTTTTTCCGTAATTTAAGCACTTGCAATAATCTTTCCTCTTCATCAGTACTGAGGGAGGTGGAGATAATCATTGGTTTCTTGTCATCATCCTCCAAGTAAGCATACTTGAGGTTCTCTGGTAAGAGTTTTAACTCTAGTATGGGTGTTGGCTGAACAGTAGAAGGAACCAGAGAAGGAGAAGGAATGGGCTCCACAACTTGTACCTCAATCTGAAAGTCAGATTCATGTGTACTTCCTGCAATAGGGTTATTGCATTCTGACTCTATAAAATCAACATCAAGAGGTACAATACCAAAAGCATCAGATTCATGTCCATGATCAGAATGTGTACCAACATCTATGTCAATCATGTCAGCAGTTATATCAATATTCAGAAACTGATCAATGTAAGAATTACATACTTCAGAATTAGTATATGCAAAACAAATGACAAAATTATGCAGAGATGGAAAGTCAACATCATGAAAGGTTTCAAATACATGTTCATCAATTAATTCATCAATCAAATCAACATCAAAGATAGAATGATCCTCAGATGGGTGTTTCATGGAATTTAGAATATTAAAGCGCACCACAATGCCATCAAATTCCATGGATAAGGTCCCTGCATGCACATCAATTTTGGTTCGTGCGGTCTTTAAAAATGGTTTGCCTAAAATGATAGGTGCAAAACCACATGAAAATCCCCATCCATATCAAGAATATAAAAATCAGCAGGGAAAATCAACTCACTAACCTTAACTAAGATATCCTCAATGAAACCTGTCGGGTGGGTAACACTTCTGTTTGCCAAATGTATCACCACACCCGTAGGTTGCAAAGGTCCAAGAAAAAAATATTTAAATATAGATGGCGGCATGAAATTAATTGAACCACCCAGATCAAGCATAGCATTTTCAAATTTATAATTACCTATGATACAAGGCACAAAAAAAGTACCTGGGTCTTTGCACTTCTCAGGAATTTGAGGAACAGATTTACCTATTAGTGCTGACACATTTCTGCCCATGCTAATCCGCACATTTCCCTTTAGGTTCCTCTTGTGAGTACACAACTCTTTCAGGAACTTGGCATATCTAGGGATTTGCTTGATGGCATCCAAAAAGAGGAATGTTCACCTCCATGTTCCTGAATGTTTCTAGAATCTCTTTGTCAACCTCTTCCATCTTTTTACTTGGAATTACTCTTAAAGGGAATGGAAGAGGATAGGAGGTTGTTGCAGTTGCTGACTATTTTGTGCAGTAGAACTGGAGGATTTTGTATTACCACTTGCAGGTTCCTTTTCCTCAAGACACTTTATCTTTTATGCAATACTGTTATTTGTCTGAGTTGCAGGCACAAATGCTGGTGCAGCTACTGGATATCAACCTGCTTGCCAGACCTCAAAGTGATGGCACTGACATTTTTCAGGTTCTGCACTGTCTGGGATGACAATATATTAGAATTCTAGGATTGTACCTGATTAAGTTGAGTAGCCATCTGCCCCATTTGATTTGTCAAACTCTAAATGGAAGTTTTTGTCTCCTGTATGGAAGCTCTTGTCTCCTGTTGGAACTGCATATTTTGTAGGGTCATCTACCTGACCAGTTCTTCAAGTGAAGATTGAGGAGCTGGAGTTGGTGCTAGTGTTGTTACTGGAGCTTCATTTTGTCTCTAATACTGCTGTTTAAAAGGTGGAGGCACATATCTGCTCGGTCCAGCATTGTTTTGGAAAGTGGGAGGATGTTGTTGTTATTGTTGATGTTGTGGTTGTGGTTGTTGATTGGACCATCTCAGGTTTGGATTATCTCTCCAACCTAGTTTGTATCTATTTGAAGCTAAGTCAAAATTCTGTTGCTGTTGTGGACTTTTGTTGTTGTAAATGTTTGTAGCATAAGCTTGTGGAGCATTTGGTTCTGCAGATTGTAATGAGGGATAACCATCTGTACAATGATCTATGGAAGTACAAATACCGCAAACTTTTTCAGGTGCAACATCATTCTTCTGGGTTATAGCAAGTTGAGTGACTAAATTTACTAAGGCATCAATTTTGTTGTCCATTTTTTTTATTTCAGTAGAGGAGTCTGTAGCCACATCATTTAGTCCTTTAATAACTATTGCATCACCCCTTACACTGAATTGTTGGGAATTCTAGGTCATTTTCTCTATCAACTAACTAACCTCTGTAGGAGTCATATCCCCAAGTGCACCACCACTTACAGCATCAATCATACTTCTTTCCATGTTATTCAGTCGCTCGTAAAAATATTGAAGTAGTAGTTGTTCGGAGATTTGGTGGTGGGGGCAGCTTGCATATTGTTGAAACATACACGATATGAATGTTGAACATATATGGATATGAAGCTTGTTGATTTTGATGATGATTCAAGAATAAAGGACTTAAAGATTTGAAGACTTGTAATGTTATGTAATAACTCTATTTTTATGATTTTGAGTCTGTAATATTAGAGTCCAAGATAGCCAGCACATAGTCCACTCTTTAAAGGCTTTAAAAACTCATTTTTATCAAAAACATACTGGATTAATCGATTAAATGGCAGGATAATCGATTATTACAGAGAGAAAACCATTTTCAGCATCTGCTCTCTAGAATAATCGATTAAACACCTTGTTAATCGATTAATTGGGCTGTTAATCGATTAAATGCCCTGTTAATCGATTAATTGGAGCTGTTTTGGGTTCTCTGTGAATTTGACTCTGGAATAATCGATTAACACTCAAGAGAATCGATTATTTCAGTCAGATATGTGTTTTGAAATTCAAAATTGGACCAAGTTTCGAAAACCCTATTCCCAATTCATCTGTTTTCGAAAATCCCCAATTCCCAAACCCTAATCTTTCTACTAAAGGTTATCTAAGGCTCTCTGCAAAATGAACAACCTTTTTCAAACAAAAGTTAAGAGTTGTGACTGCCAGAGAACTGTTTGTTGGAGGAAAAAGGGGCTTTTGAAACCTAGTGTGGGCTAGAAGCAATAAGAATCACTGAGTGGGTTTTCTTGGTGGATTGTGTGTTGTGCCGTCTCTAGGGAAAGTTGTTCTTCATCCTTTGTGGTTTCAAAGGAGGTGTTCATCTCTTGTGTGACTCAAGAGAGGTGTATTCTTTACCTTATCTTTTCATTTGTAATTTGTTTGTATAACTGTGATTATAGTGACAGCGTTAATCCTCTGTTTGAGTGATTAGCAACTGGACGTAGGGTCTTTTGATTCGAACCAATATAAATTGACTGTGTAATCTTCTATCCCTTCTCTATTTACTTTACACAACATTTTAATCGGTGAAATTTGGGAAAAAATTTAAAACCCTAATTTTTGTTTAAGAAACCAATTCACGCCCCCCCCCCTCTTATTTTTTGTCCATAAATGCAAACATTCCGCTGCGCGATTCTAACAAGTGGTATCAGAGCTTCCTTTGATAGTCATTCAATTTTCGAAAATGGCTGGATAAAATCAAACGTTTGTCGAGGGTGCTTCTATCAATAGACCCCCACTTTTTGCGGGGCAAAATTATTCGTTTTGGAAAGTAAGAATGCAAATATTTTTAGAGTCTGTTGATAGAGGTGTTTGGGACGCAATTTTAAACGGACCTTTTATTCCTAAAATTACTAAAAACGGAGAAGAGGTACCAAAACCATTTTTTATATGGTCGGTTGAGGAAAATAGAAAAGCCCAATATGATGTTAGGGCTAGAAATATTATTTCATCTGCTTTAACCCTTGATGAGTTTTACAAGATCTCTGTTTGTAAAAGTGCTCAAGAAATGTGGGAAATGTTAAGAGTAACCCACGAAGGTACCGACGATGTAAAAAGAGCATGGAAGAATTCATTGATCCAAGAATATGAGATGTTCCGGATGCAACAAGGGGAAACAATCTTTGACGTTCAAAAGCGTTTCATGCACATAGTGAATCATCTCACCGGGTTAGGTAAAAGTTTTGATGTTGATGAATTAAATGTAAAAATTCTGAAATCTTTGGATAGGAAATGGCAACCTAAGGTGACTGCCATCACGGAGTCACAAAATCTTGCAACAATTTCCATGGCAGCGCTCTTTGGAAAGTTGAGAGAGCACGAACTTGAACTTGGAAGGCTAAATGATGAAGAAGGTCAACATCAAAAGAGGAACCTAGCCTTCAAAACTAAAATCTCCAAGAATAAGAACAAGAAGGAAGAAGAAGACTCGGAAAATGAAGAAGAAGAACAATTGAGTCTTATGATAAAGAAATTTACCAAGTTCATGAAAGCCAAAGGGAAGCAACCCTTCCGACTTTGAGGTTAGTGATTTTGACTCTTCCTCAAGTGATGATGAAAATAACTTTGATGAATTACAAAATGCATATGAAGAATTGTTTAATGCTTTTAAGGACTAGAAAAATGAATACAAATCTGTGAAAAAGTGTTTGAATAAATCCAAAAAAGAGGTGGAGTCCTTAAAAACGAAAATTGTATGTTTAGAGGAAAAGGATAATAAGAATATAACATGTGCATCATGTAAAGAGTATGAACATGAAATTGATTTACTTGGACATTTTCTTGATAAAGCTAAGAAGGAAATAAGTGATAAATATAAGGATAAAGTTGTTATTGTTCAAAATAGAGAAAACTATCATGTTACCTTGAAAAAGCCTAAAATTAAAAATAGAAGAGTATGGGTTGAAAAATGAACTAAAACTTCAATAGTTAGAAATGTATCATATTCTAAAATTACATCTAATGCATGCTTTATTGTATGAAACATGGTCATACTTCAAATAGATGTAGAATTAAGCATTTTGGTGTTCCTAAAGGAAAATATGTTTGGGTTCCTATAGTTAAATGATTTGTTTGTCTCTAACCCTCAGGACCCAAAAGTTATGGGGACCTAAGATTACTATGTTCTTGTTTTGTAGGAAACTTCCAAATCCAAGAAGTCTATATGGTATCTTGATAGTGGATGCTCAAAACATATGACCGGAGACAAAACGAAATTTGTGAGTTTCAAAGCTAAAGAATAAGGATATGTAACCTATGGGGACAACAACAAAGGAAAGATACTTGGAATCGGAAACATTGGTGGTGCAAACACTTTGGAGATAAAGGATGTGCTTCTTGTTGATGGACTAAAACATAATCTCCTAAGTATAAGTCAACTTTGTGACAAAGGATTCAAGGTAATCTTTGAAAGTAAGTTTTGTATAGTGAATTCCGAAAATGTAGCATTGAAAGGCATTAGGCATAATAATATCTATTTGATTGATTTGGATTGTATACATGGTACTAGTATAACATGCTTAGTTGCTCAGGAAGAAAACCCATGGTTATGGCATAAGAGAGCAACTCATATAAATATGAATCAATTAAACAAATTAATATCAAAGGACTTGGTTGTTGGTTTTCCTAAGTTAAAATTTGAAAAAGATAGATTATGTGATGCATGTCAAAAAGGTAAACAAGTAAATCATTTTTTAAATCTAAAAATGTTATTTCCACATCAAAACCTTTAGAACTATTACACTTAGATTTATTTGGTCCATCTAGGATAAAAAGTTTTGGTGGAAATTATTATGCTCTTGTGATTGTTGATGATTGTGGCAAAGCATATAGAGGCACCTTACTCCTAAATTAGCAAAGCATATAGAAGCTCTTGCGATTGTGGCAAAGCATATAGAGTGTTTAATAGAAGAACTTTAAATGTTTAAGAATCTGTGCATGTCACCATTGATGAAATTGTAGACCTTGAGGGAAATCCTCTTGAGTCAAATAAAGAACATGCAGGTGATGATGAGTACATAAGAGAGGCTCTAGAAGAAATGTACTTGAATGAGAATGAGTCATCTCAACCAAATGAATTAGCAAAAGAGTGGCAATCACCAAGAGGACCTTCAATGGACAATTTAATTGGTGATATCTCAAAAGGGGTAAGAACTAGAAATATGACAAATTTATGTATGTCTGTAGCTTTTGTTTCACAGATAGAACCCAAAAGTGTTGAAAAAGCTCTTAAAGATGACCAATGGTGCATAGCAATGCAAGAAGAACTTAATCAATTTGAAAGGAATCAAGTCTGGGAATTAATTCCAAGAGAAGAATCACATCAAGTAATTGGAGCAAAATGGGTATTTAGAAACAAACTTGATGAAGATGGAAATATAACAAAGAAAAAAGCCAGACTTGTTGCCAAAGGTTACTGTCAGGAGGAAGGTATTGATTATGATGAAACTTATGCTCATGTTGCCAGGTTAGAGGCTATACGCCTACTTCTTGCTTATGTCTCATTGATGAAATTTAAATTATATCAAATGGATGTTAAAAGTGCATTTTTAAATGGGCTTATCAAAGATGAAGTATATGTGGAACAACCCCCTGGATTTGAAGATTTTAAATATCCCAACCATATTTTTAAATTGAAGAAAGCGTTATATGGTTTGAAACAAGCTCCTAGGTCTTGGTATGAAAGATTAAGTAGTTTTCTAACTTCAATTGATTTTTCTAGAGGAAAAATTGATTCCATTTTGTTTATTAAGAAATTAAAAGAACATATCTTATTAGTTCAAGTATATGTTGATGATATCATTTTTGGATCAACTGATAATTCCTTGTGTGTAGAATTTGCTAAGATAATGCAGGGAGAATTTGAAATGTCAATGATGGGAGAATTAACATTCTTCCTTGGACTTCAAATTAAACAACATAAAGATGGCATTTTTGTGTCTCAAACCAAGTACTGTAAAGAGATTCTCAAGAAATTTGGAATGGACACTTCAAAGGAAGCTAACACACCCATGGGAACTTCATGCTATTTAGACAAGGATGAATTAGGTTTGGAAATAAATCAATCTATGTATAGAGGTATGATAGGTTCACTGTTATACTTAACTGCAAGTAGACCTGATATTATGCATTTTGTTTGTGTGTGTG
Organism: Sphenostylis stenocarpa; assembly: GCA_963425845.1. Taxonomy (NCBI): domain Eukaryota; kingdom Viridiplantae; phylum Streptophyta; class Magnoliopsida; order Fabales; family Fabaceae; genus Sphenostylis; species Sphenostylis stenocarpa. Next base: position 26,365,144 of record OY731402.1, on the reverse strand, counting down.
CTATATTTTAAGCATGTCCAAAAGAATCTCATTTAACTGCAGTAAAAAGATTTTTTAAATATTTAAAAGGAACTACAGGATTTGGTTTATGGTATCCATCTGAAGCTTCTCCTAGTTTAATAGGATATTTTGATGCTGATTACGGTGGATGTAAAATAGATAGAAAGAGTACTAGTGGAACATGTCATTTGTTAGGATCATCCTTAGTGTCTTGGAATTCTAAGAAACAAGCATGTGTTGCTTTATCCACTACTGAAGCTGAATATATTGTACCTGGTAATTGTTGTGCTCAAATTTTATGGATGAAACAACAATTAGAAGACTATAGTATCTTTCTAAGTGATATTCCTTTGATGTGTTATAATACAAGTGCAATAAATCTTACTAAGAATCCAGTAATGCACTCTAGAACTAAGCATATAGAGATCAGACATCACTTCTTAAGAGATCATATTAGTAAAGGAAATTGTAAAATCGAATATGTTGATACAAAGCATCAATTAACAGATATTTTTACTAAACCTCTTCCCAAGGATAGATTCTATGATCTTAGAAGAGACTTAGGAATATTAGAAATAACTTAAATTCTGCTTAATTAATCAATTTTGGCATGATTGTACTGAAATAATCGATTATGTAGTGTTTTAATCGATTATCATGTGTCTAAACCTTAAAAGTTTGATGATCTCTTTGGAATAATCGATTATTTGAAGCAATAATCGATTATTTGCACCTAAATGTCCAAAATCTGAAGTTTCTCTCTGGAATAATCGATTATTTCAAGCAATAATTGATTATCTGCTCATTTAATCGATTAACAACATCAGTTAATCGATTATTTGGTTCAGTTGATGGTTTAATCGATTAACTGAAGCTTTAATCGATTAAACTAGAACATTTTGATGAACTAGCCATTTGAAACGGCTATTTTGGCTCTCTTTCACCCAAATATGACCGCTTATGACCGTTTTACTTGTTCCTTATATATAGGAAGCCTTCATTTCACTTCTCCACACCTCAAATCCTTGAATCAAAGCATTCTTGCATCATTCAAGTTCTCTTGCCTTCTCCCAACCTCACTTGCCTTCAAAACTCTCTTGTTTTCTTTCATTCTAAATCCTAATGGCTTCCTCATCTTGTGCTAAGATCCCCACAAGAAGAAGATTTGCTCCTGCTTCTCATCCCCATCCAAATTCAGTTGAAGGATTGTAGACCCCTAATTTTGTCCGGCCTCTCAAAATAAAAGCTAAGGAAACTTCATACAGTTCACCCGGCTTCATATCAAGGAAAAACCGAGAAAGACCTCCCACAACAAAGACGGAGTTCACCCATTCACACAATAAAGACTAAAGAGACTTCCTACACGAAGACAAAGCTCACCCGGCATCTTAATGAAGGCCAAGAAGACTTCCTATATGAAGATAAAGCTTCAACGGACACACATCGGCATCAAACGACGTCCGAAAAAAGGAAAGGAAAACTTCTCGGGGGTCCCGGAACGCGAAGACAGGCCAAAGCAGTTTGGGACAGCCATCCCAAATTGGGACGGCCGTCCCAAACACACCCGGCCGTCCCAAACACAAAAATGCACGTGAGACGCACGTCTCACATTTGGGACGCGCGTCCGAAGTCCCTAAATTCAAATGGGACGGCCGTCCCAAATGCACCAGGTCGTCCCAAACTGTCCCAGTGTAAAATGTGCAGTTGGGACGGCCGTCCCAAACCAGACGGCCGTCCCAGATGTCCAGGCTGCGAAATCTATAAATAGGAGCCTCATTTGTCTCATTCCACACACCAGACAACTCAGAAGACTTGTCTACTTCTCTCCCTCTCTCGAATGATCTTTCTGATTGCCTTTAAAAGGTAACAATCAGTTAAGGAATTTGTATTCCGGCATTCGATTCTTCTAGAAAATTTAGTCGAGTCGAGTCTGTAATCGAGAGGAGAGTCATTGTAGAGCGAGGGACTGCCGAAAAGCGTCCTTATTGTAACAGAGTTGATATATAAAGCTTGCTACGGAGGTTCTTCTCAAATCTCTTCTCCTTTACTGCTTTATTTATTGCTTCATAAAATGTAAATAAAATCATGTAGATAGCCATATTTATTGTACGAATAAAATAAGGGTAATCGCGTAATTTTTTGTAATCTTACTTAAATGAATTAATCCGTCATAGGGAACCCGAAAGGGGCGTTGTGGGGTGCTAATACCTTCCCCACACGTAACTAACTCCCTTACCCGACTCTGGTTATAATGGCCAAGTTTGGTTTTTACTAAAATCAATGCCTTTTTCTCCTTTTCCAATGTTTATGGTCAAAACATTGGTGGCGACTCCAAAAGAACCCTTTTCGAAAACCTTGCTTCTATTAGAGGATAGTTCAGTGTTGAGCGCCTCGGAAGCAATGAACATATTTTTAACAAAAACGCGAGTCTCAACCATCTTTTCGCAACCGCTCGAATAAACGTTCGAGACGTCCTCAGGTCGTCGGAACGGACGGCGGCGACAGATGGCGACTCCACTGGGGAAGTCCGAGAGTTGATCCCATTTAGTGACGGATAAATTCAAACTAAGCAAAGATTTGAAATTACGCCTTTACCCTTCTGTATGTTTTTATTGTATGGCTTTAAATAACTGCTGTATGATTATTTGTGCAATTGTTTGAAATATAAATTGCACACAAAAACCCTTGCACACAACAGTCCCTCTATACCCGGGGGCAAGAGTGAATACCTATAGGGAGTGGGTGGCAGATACGATCGGTTAGTTGGCACACGGGGCTACTACCGTTGTCAGAAAACCACCAACTCAAGGTGATAACTCTCTTCTTTTGGTCTAAGGGTGTCGACACGGAGTTCCGTGCATGACCCGAGGATTGAGAGATTGAGAGGTCCCTATAATGGGGGCACCTTGGGGACCTTTGGCCTGGTGAGAACAGTTAGAACCACCTAAACCAAGCACGTTTCTGCAGGAAAACCCTACCTCATGATTAAATAAGCATGGCTCTGCTCGTGGATGTATGAATTGTGTGTGCATTTGTTTGCTGCATTTGTATTGATGCATTAGCATAGGGTAATCATACAACAAACAAAAAAATGAAAAACCCTAAAAATCACAAAAAGTGATAAGATAAAAGACCTTTATCTCGGACAGTCTTCAGTTAAGCTAGCCTGGTTTCAGGTTCTTTGCAAGCTAAGTAGCCACGTTGACCGACAGAAGAGATAAAGGGTCATAAAAAAATATAAAAACAATTAAAGCAATAAAAATGCCTTTTACTTTAAAAAAGATTCTTGGCAAAGTCGTATCATTCATACCATATCATCCAATAAGTGGTAAAACTAAGAGAGAAAATAATTACAGCATGCTCATCATTTTAATAAACCCCTAAAAAATGGGTCTTAGAGACGTTTTTTGGGAAAATTACTGGGCCAAATCGCCTTCGGCTATTTGTAGCTTGGTTCTTCACCCTTTTCTCTTCGTTTTGACATGTTGTGCGTCCAAATCGGACAACCCAGTCAAAAGTTATGCCACTTTCAATATCTGCTGTCATAAAAAATATTTTTGTAGTGCATGCATAAAGCACATTTATTCTAGGATGCATTAGATATCCTTAGACAATAGCGAAAGAGACCCAAGTGCGTTTATCACCTTCCTAGAAGAGATGAGTGCGCTAAGGTATGTTGGCAACCTTTGAAAAAGGGAACCATCACACTCGAAGTGGGTATGGTACTCCTTAAAACATAGGCTTTTGAGAAGATATCAAAGCTATTGTCTAAGGCATATCTATTTCACACTCGATCATTCATAATAAAAAAAGTTATAATAAAAATCTCTAAATCATTTAGAAAGTGGTTGGTCTTCTACTTGTTCTCACTCGCGCTCGAAAAGCCAAGAAGATGGGGCAATTAGAGGAGCAGAACCGTATGCTCACCACCGAGCTTAATGCCATAAAAGAACAGATGGCGCAATTGACGGAGTTAATGTACCAACAATGCTTCCACAATACGGTCTCTGAGCAACGAATTTTTGCCTTAGAGGAGAGATTAAGGGCATTAGAGGGATACAACTTTGATATGAGGGAGGTAACTGATGTCAAAAATACTCGATTCCCTCCCAAGTTTAAGAAATCCCACGCATCATTCAAGAAGCCCTTTGGCAAGAAAAAGGAGGGAAGTATAAATGCCATGAACTTTACTACTCTTTCTTCCTCTTCGCCATTTGCCGGACAGTCACGCAGACAAGAGAAGAAATTCACTCCCATCCCAATCTCTTATGGGAATCTGCTGCCAAGGCTTTTAGAGGCCAAGCTCTTAACACGTATCTCCCCAAAGAAGAAAGATCCACCTTACCCCGGTTGGTACAAACTCAACGAAAAATGTGATTACCACTCAGGTGCTCCTGGGCATTCCGTGGAGAATTGCATCAACCTGAAATATAGGGTTCAAGAATTATTGAATGCCGGGTGGATTACTTTCGATGCTCCCGACCCAAACGTAAACATCAAGCCTCTATCACAACCAAAATAGTGAGCTTGGGTAGAGAAGGCCATCTAACTAGGGCTCCCCATTTTGTGCATCTTTTGGTAAAAAAAATATATAATAAAAAAATATATCAAAAAGCTTCCGATATATCTCTCGTGGTCCCCGCCCATGATCACGAGATTTTTTATTAAATTGGGCTTTGTAAATATTTGCATCTATCAATACAATGAGGCATTTTTCATAATATTCATATGCTTCTCATTCTTTTCTCTCTCCAAAATAAAAAATCTAAACCCAAATAAGGACCATATAAACAGTCATGTCTGTGATTGAAAGCTCTCTGCGGGATCTAAAAGCCGAAGGCGAATGGATTGAGTCGGACAGTGAGGAGGGGACCATTTCCCCGGACATGCAAAGACTGTTGGAGAAAAGAAGCTTAATTGATATAGCCTCATCAGGAAAAGACTAAGGCCATCAATTTGGGACAAGGAGACAATAAGAAAGAAGTAAATGTCGATACCCAAATTGATAATATCAGGGAAGAGGCAATAACACCTTTGCGCTTATTCATGCCTTGTCCTTTCCCTTATACATTGGATAAAGTTGTACCATGGATATGCATACAAGAATCGTCCATTAATAAAGGTATCTCCAATATAGCCGGCATTGGGGGCACAACGAGAAGCGAAAGAATTTATTCCCCAAGGAGCCACAAGATAATGCTCCTAAAAACAAAGGAAAAATAAAGAAGTCGAAGAGGAAAAGAAAAAATAATCCGAGGGGAAGATTGAGCAGACCTTGGATTCACGGTGCTAGGGCACTTTCTTCAACGCTCCACCGAAAAATCAAATTCGTGGTAGGCGACAAATTGATCATGGTTCAAGTTAAAGACTACATTCGAATCAGCGAACCGTCTACCATACCTTAAATGGATACGGCTGAAGAAGACATTTGAAAATATGGAAATACTTCCTAGAAATTTAAAAGTGGCCCATATAATGAAGAGATATGGATACAGCCCAGACAAGGGCTTAGAAAGGATGCTCAAAGAATAAGAGAGCCACCAGATTTTAAGGATAATCCTTTAAAGTACGACCCTACAAAAGATCAAGTCGTACAAAGAAAAGAGAAGTCTCCCCTCCATACCTTAAAGAGGATATTCCGAAAAGGAGGGATATTAGCGTCAAAGGTAGCATTAGTCATTAAATGCCCTTCTTCCGATTTTAAGGGATGTAAACCCAATGACTATTAGAGATCACTCCTCGGGTGTGCCCGACCCCCGAGCATCTTTAGGGCATGCATTTCCCTGAAATTATAAAAGAATGTTATTCTTACTATCTGCTTCTCTTCTTGCTAAAAATGTCTATACCCCATAAATAACCATGTTTAGACAAACGTTTTGTTCCAAACGCCATAGACAAAATGAAGCCAAAGTTAACATGGTTGATTAGCTAGAGACACGAATAAGAAAATCGTGTTTCGACAATATTTTGAGAAAAGAAATTATTATTAAAAGAAGCCCGTCAAGGTCTAAAGGCCAAGACAAAAAGATAAAAGGGCAAAATCCTAGGCTAAAAACCCAAAATGGCAGACTAGGAAAGCTAATCAGCCATAAATAGGCAGTTGAAGATGCCACCTCATTAAAACAAAACGTTTGTTTAAACTAGCCTAAACACCGACCCACCTTGGCTAGCCATTCTTACAGAAACTATTATTTCATAAAAAATCTCACTAAAACACAAGCCTTTGCAATAAATCCCTTTCCTTCTATTCTCTTGACCCTTCACCACAAAGCATTCAAGTAGTTGACTGGGAAATGTGGAAATATATTGATCAATAGGAGGATTGAAATCCCTAAGGAAAGGAAGAGGGGCATTGACATGACAAATGCTCTACATTCAAAATGATTACTCTTCGGTTATAGCAAAGATCCGAGACGGCAAATCGGTACAGCTAATCATGTTGACAAAAGCACATGATAATGGAAGAAAAATTAACAGAAGTTGAATGGGTTCAAAGCCGATATGACCAGTTAAACCTTATTGAAGAAAAACGGCTGAATATTATATGTCACAGACAAGCCTATCAAAGGAAAATAAAAAAGGCTTACAAAAAAGGTCAACCCTCATATTTACCATAAGAGGAATTTAATGGTAAATAAACTGCTTCCAGCCCAGAAGAACAAAATTGGAAAATGGGCAACAAACTATAAAGGACCCCTTGTGGTCAAATGAGCTTTCTCGGAAAGAGCTCTTATCCTCGCCAATATGGATGGAGAAGAACTTCGACACCCAATCAATTCTGATGCGGTGAAGAATTATTATGCTTGAAGACATTGCTCAAGACCCGTCAGGAATGAAAACCCGCAAAGGGCATCCCTGGGCAAAAGATAGGGTCCATATCCCTCGCTAGGATACGTCCTAGGCAAAAAGTAGAGGTAAAAAAAAAAGTAAATAAAAAAAATAGAGAAACTAAGAGCAATGGTTACTTTAGCCGAAAACCGAAAAGGCGGCTAAAGTAACATTCTTCCAGAAGCAAGCAGTCTGCATAGTCTTCACTCTGAGCTCAAGCATCTCAACTGAAGCAATCAGGAGAACCAGGGGGCAGATATCATAGACATGACTGTATAAGCCTAAACAGTACAGCCAACCCTGACCACCCATTCTTCTAAATACTTTTGAAATCCTTCTGTAAAAGAAATAAACTTTTGCTCATTTATCAATAAAATTCCCTTTCATTTCCTTTCTCTTGACCAAATATTATGGAAATGAATTTTTATTGATAAATCATAAATATGTGCAAAGACCCTTTATCAAAGATCAATCATGCATCTAAAAAAAGGAAGCATATAAAAAATAATAAGAAAATAACAAATGTCTGCTAGGATATTTTTAGGTAAAAATCAGGGTAGCCTGCTAGATCGGAAATCCCAGAAGAACGGTCTAGGCAAAAGATAAGGCAAAAGCCCCCTAAAATATCCTAGGCAAAAATTAAGGCAGCCCGCTAGATCGAAAACCCGTAAAGGGCGGTCTAGGCAAAAGATAGGGCTAGAACCAGGAGATGGATAAAAAGAGGAGACCATCATCATGGTCATAAAGGAGGAGCCCATCGGCGTATTCATAAGAAGCCAACGAGAGAAGGCTAGTTACTTTCTAAATGCATCAAAAATGAATAAACAAATAGATTGCATTTAGGACATTCACACACAAAGTAGTTGCATAATACGACTTTGTCAAAATCAAGAAAAATAATTTTCTTCAAACAAGAATAATAAACATGCATATAAGGAGGATAGTCTCCATGCTTGTGATTGAAAAACAGGAGGCGCCAAAATCTAGCCTCTAAATGAAAATCAAAATCGTGAAAGGCGAAATCAAAGAGCTTTAAGAAAACCATAGCTCCAACCATTCTCCTCAAACCCCAATAGAAGGAGGGTATATAAAAAAAAAGGCCAACGGAAAGGCCCGATGATCCCCAAGCGGATCCTTGCCTACTCTAGAGGCAAAACAAAAATAATTACTCCATGACTCAGCATCATCATCACATGAGTCATCAAACCATAGTCATTTAAAGATCCGACCACTATCCTTCCATCCAAGGAAAAGGAAGTCATCAACCTTCTACACCAATAAAAGAAGGAGAAGAAAAGCCAATGGAAAAGGCTTGATCATCCTCAAGCGGATCCTTGCCTATTCAAAGGCAGAAAAATACTCCCTGACTCAGCACCACCACATGAGTCATCAAACATAGTCATTTAGAGCTGCAATCAGCATCCTTCCATCCAAGAAAAAGGAAGTCATCAACATAGAAAAGCCAACGGAAAGGCTTGATCATCCCCAAGCGGATCCTTGCCTACTCCAGAGGCAAGACAAAAAGATTACCTCACGACTCAGCTTCATCGCCACATGAGTCATCAAGCACACTCATGCAAGAGTCTCCGCCACTTCCCCAAAGCAGAATAAGGAGAATAAGGAGAATAAGGGCTACACAAGAGCCCATCATACGGAGTCAAATCCTCCACATCACCAGGGGGCAACAAAAGGAAAAGAAAGAAAAAACTTTTCATCCCCTAACGAAGGCCACTACAGAAAAAGGTCAAATAAATGTCTCCTAACAGAGCATATCAAGAAACGTCTACAAAAAGAGGAAAACAAAAAGATTTTTTCCATCTTCCAGCTCAAATAAGAGCTTCACAAAGCCAGGAGCCAAGACTCCATCATCAAATTTGGACCCCCAGGAAACAGACTCCTTGGTGAATCCCAAAAAAGAAAAAAGAAGAAAATCTCTTCATCCTGCTCAATAAAAGAGCTTCATAAAAGTCGGAGCCAAGACTCCATCATAAAAAATCAAACCAAGGATTTGATCCCCAAGAAGCAAAGAAAAATTCCCCAGGGATCTCCAAAAAAGAAAAGAGGAAGAAAAAAGATATCTTTCTCATCCAAAGATCAAGCCAATGTGCATAAGCACATATGCAAAAGCTAAATCGCAAAAAAGAGAAATTGCAAGAAAAGGGTAGAAACCCATTCCCCAGCAAAATAAAAGCATAGGCAAAGCCAGCTCAAACAACAAGCATCCAATAAATGGTCAAAAACTCCATTCCTCCCTTGGGGGCAATCCAAAATAAGATCTCCAGAATGAAATCAATTCCCTAGCAGATCACCAAAAAGAAAATCCCCAGCGAGCCTACCAAATGAAGGCAAAACTACAAGTTTATATCCTCAGGGAATCGCGTATAAATTCCCAAATACAGATATCCCCAGTGAAAAGCAAAGTCTTCACTTCCAACAGGCAAGCAGAAAGCCAATATCCCCAAGAAACGGGAAATCAACCTATGCAAGAAGCAATCCAAAACCTAAGTCTTCACCACTATTGAAGCATATGCCTAAATCAAGAGGCACAACCAAATAGAAATCACATCCCCAAGTGGGTTTTTGCCTAAACAAAAGGAACAATCAACAAAAAGCTCAAATCCCCAAAAGATTTCCGCCTGATCAAGAGGCGCAACCAAACAAGAATCTCCCCAAGTGGATTTCCGCCTAATCAAGAGGCGCAACTAATAGAAATCAAATCCCCAGAGGATTCCTGCCTAAAAAAGAGGCAATAAAAAATCCCCGCCCAAGACCGAATGGCTAAAACAAGAAAAGCCAAAATACAGAAATCCCTGGTAAAACCAGATGACTAAAACAGAAAAGTCAAAAAGAAAAATCAATTACTCCCCAGAGACGCATGATCAAAAAACAGTAAGCCGTCAACTCATCTCCAAAAACAGATGATCATAGGATTGACTACAAAAAAAAGTTCATCCTGAAAGCCTTGCAGAACGAGGCTTATCATTCACACCGGGTGGGGGTGCGTACTCACCTAAGCCTAGAAGAATGAGTCTTATCGTTCACACCGGGTGGGGGTGCGTACTCACCTAAGCCTTGCAGAATGAGGCTTATCATTCACACCGGGTGGGGGTGCGTACTCACCTAAGCCTTGCAGAACAAGGCTTATCATTCACACCGGGTGGGGGTGCGTACTCACCTAAGCCTTGCAGAACAAGGCTTATCATTCACACCGGGTGGGGGTGCGTACTCACCTAAGCCTTGCAGAATGAGGCTTATCATTCACACCGGGTGGGGGTGCGTACTCACCTAAGCCTTGCAGAACAAGGCTTATCATTCACACCGGGTGGGGGTGCGTACTCACCTAAGCCTTGCAGAACAAGGCTTATCATTCACACCGGGTGGGGGTGCGTACTCACCTAAGCCTTGCAGAACAAGGCTTATCATTCACACCGGGTGGGGGTGCGTACTCACCTAAGCCTTGCAGAACAAGGCTTATCATTCACACCGGGTGGGGGTGCGTACTCACCTAAGCCTTGCAGAATGAGGCTTATCATTCACACCGGGTGGGGTGCGTACTCACCCAAGCCTTGCAGAACGAGGCTTATCAAAAAACCTAGCAAAAATGCATCAGGTGGAGTAAAATTACTCACCGGGAGCATTGCAAAAAATGGGTGCTAAGATCTTACTTCTATTAGAGGATAGTTCAGTGTTGAGCACCTCGGAAGTAAGTACCCACAAGAGTTTAGCAAAATGTAAACTCATACCAGGTGAGGGTAGGTACTCACCAAAACCTTGCAGAACAAGGTTCATACCTAGTGGGGGTAGGTACTAACTAAAGTCTAGTAAAATACAGACTTATACCGGGTGAGGGTAAGTACTCACCAGAGCTTTACAAAAAGAGGCTCAAACCAGATAGGGGTTGGTACCTATCAAAATATTTATCATCTGGAGGATCAACAAGGAACAGCATCCGAAGGATGACCGGGCAAAAGGGTTAACTCCTTCCCCTACCAACTAATTTTGTCGGCATATTAAAACCAACGAATTAGTTAGGCAGGTGAAGGGGGGGCAACTGTAGACCCCTAATTTTGCCCGGCCTCTCAAAATAAAAGCTAAGGAAACCTCAAACAGTTCACCCGGCTTCATATCAAGGAAAAACCGAGAAAGACCTCCCACAACAAAGACGGAGTTAACCCATTCACACAATAAAGACTAAAGAGACTTCCTACACGAAGACAAAGCTCGCCCGGCATCTTAATGAAGGCCAAGAAGACTTCCTATATGAAGATAAAGCTTCAACGGACACACATCGGCATCAAACGACGTCCGAAAAAAGGAAAGGAAAACTTCTCGGGGGTCCCGGAACGCGAAGACAGGCCAAAGCAGTTTGGGACAGCCATCCCAAATTGGGACGGCCGTCCCAAACACACCTGGCCGTCCCAAACACAAAAAATGCACGTGAGACACACGTCTCACATTTGGGACGCGCGTCCCAAGTCCCTAAATTCAAATGGGACGGCCGTCCCAAATGCACCAGGTCGTCCCAAACTGTCCCAGTGTAAAATGTGCAGTTGGGACGGCCGTCCCAACCCAGACGGCCGTCCCAGATGTCCAGGCTGCGAAATCTATAAATAGGAGCCTCATTTGTCTCATTCCACACACCAGACAACTCAGAAGACTTGTCTACTTCTCTCCCTCTCTCAAATGATCTTTCTGATTGCCTTTAAAAGGTAACAATCAGTTAAGGAATTTGTATTCCGGCATTCGATTCTTCTAGAAAATTTAGTCGAGTCGAGTCCGTAATCGAGAGGAGAGTCATTGTAGAGCGAGGACTGCCGAAAAGCGTCCTTATTGTAACAGAGTTGATATATAAAGCTTGCTACGGAGGTTCTTCTCAAATCTCTTCTCCTTTACTGCTTTATTTATTGCTTCATAAAATGTAAATAAAATCATGTAGATAGCCATATTTATTGTACGAATAAAATAAGGGTAATCGCGTAATTTTTTGTAATCTTACTTAAATGAATTAATCCGTCATAGGGAACCCGAAAGGGGCGTTGTGGGGTGCTAATACCTTCCCCACACGTAACTAACTCCCTTACCCGACTCTGGTTATAATGGCCAAGTTTGGTTTTTACTAAAATCAATGCCTTTTTCTCCTTTTCCAATGTTTATGGTCAAAACATTGGTGGCGACTCCAAAAGAACCCTTTTCGAAAACCTTGCTTCTATTAGAGGATAGTTCAGTGTTGAGCGCCTCGGAAGCAATGAACATATTTTTAACAAAAACGCGAGTCTCAACCATCTTTTCGCAACCGCTCGCATAAACGTTCGAGACGTCCTCAGGACGTCGGAACGGACGACGGCGACAAGGATGGATCTCAAATGATGAGGGTAGACACGACTTTCTCACTTTCTGGAAAGAAAGGGGGATCATCACTCCAAAATACATTATTGGTGATCAATTCATCATTAGGGGATTTAATTTTCCAAATCTTCTTGAAATACAAGGTGTCCTCCCATTTATCCAAATGCAAGGTACTTACTACCCTGATCCAGTTAGGGTATTCTATTCTCGTATTAAATTTAAAGATCATGTAGCTACTTCTCGAGTCAAGGGTGTGACTATCATCCTTGATGACGATATATGGGAAAATGTTACCCATTTTAATGTAAGATAAGATGCTATCAATATTTTTGTGGAGTTAGAAGATTTTGATAGAATTATGGCTTACCGCTCATTTCTATGCAACCCCTCCATGGAAATTGGGCGACTTCTATTGGCCGGCCCATTAAAGAAGGAGGAACGCTTGCTACTGCATCTCATTGTCTGGATTTTATGTCCTCGGGCAACCAACCATGCCCAATCCTCATCTATTGATCTTTGCATTATTCATGCCATCATGAATAATGAGCCAATTGACTGGGGTAGTCTAGTCACCATGACAATCCTTAAAGATAAGTGTCATCCTACTTTCAAAATTCCATATGCTCTTCTTATTTCTCGTATTTTAGAATACAAAGGAGTGAATGTTGAAGGAGAGCAAACGGTAAGGATGATAAATTAAAATAGAATGCTTGACAGCACGCTAACTCAGTTACAAATGGTGCGTGTCAATGGAATCTACGTGCACAAAGATGACGCTCCCAACATGGCTGAAAATGCTGAAGATTCTGATGAAGAGATGTCTCCTGCTGCTGAATTTCCTACTGAAAATATACATACTGCTGGGACATCATCTGCCCCTCCTACATCCCGCCAATCAATGGAAGATACGCTCTTTGATATGAATGCAATAATTCTTCACTATCTCTCAAGAACGGCATGAGGAAATCATTCGCCGTATCTCAGATGTAGATGATAGGATTTGTAACTTAGAGGATAGATTTGAAGCTCAATTCAATAGCGATGCAAGTGAAGAGTTTTAATCTCTTCCTCATATCTTCTTGTTTGTAATTACTTTAATTTATGGAATAAAATTGGTATTTTTGCTTTGTTTAAGGGGGAGCTATTTTCTATATCTTATGCACTTATTGTTAGAATCGCGCAGCGGAATGTTTGCGTATCTGGACATAAACCAAGAGGGGGGGTGAATTGGTTTCTTAACAAAAATTAGGGTTGTAAAAATTTTCCCAAATTTCACCGATTAAATTATTGTGTAAAGTAAATAGAGCAAGGATAGAGTCTTACACAGATGATTTATACTGGTTCGGATCAAAAGACCCTACATCCAGTTGCTAATCACTCAAACAGAGGATTAATGCTGTCACTATAATCACAGTTATACAATCAGATTACAAATAAGAAGAAATGGTAAAGAATACACCTCTCTTGATTCACACAAGAGATGAAGAACAACTTTCCCTAGAGACGACACAACACACAATCCAGCAAGAAAACTCACTTAGTGATTCTTATCGCTTCTAGCCCACACTAGGTTCCAAAAGCCCCTTTTTCCTCCAACAAACAGTTCTCTGGCAGTCACAGCTATCAACTTTTGTTTTGAAAAAGGTTGTTCTATTTGCAGAGAGCCTTAGAGAACCTTAAGTAGACGGATTAGGGTTTGGGAATTGGGGATTTTCGAAACCTGGTGAATTGGGAATAGGGTTTTCGAAACTTGGTTCAATTTTGAAATTCAAAACACATATCTGACTGAAATAATCGATTATCTTGAGTGTTAATCAATTATTACAGAGCCAAATTCACCTGAAACCCATAACCATGCAGTTTAATCGATTAAAAGGGTAATTAATCGATTATCAGCCCTGTTAATCAATTAACAGGGGCTTTAATCGATTATTACAGAGAGCTGATACAGAAAATGATTTTTTTCTCTGTAATAATCGATTATCCTGCCATTTAATCGATTAATCCAGTATGTTTTTATAAAAATGAGTTTTTAGAACCTTTAAAGAGTAGACTATGTGCTGGCTATCTTAGACTCTAATATTACAGACTCAAAATCATCAAAACAGAGTTATTACATAATATTACAAGTCTTCAAATCTTTAAGTCCTTTTTTCTTGAATCATCATCAAAATCTACAGGCTTCATATCCATGTATGTTCAACATTCATATCCTTGTATGTTTCAACAATCTCCCCTTTTTTTATGATGATCAAAATTTTCTTTAAAGCCCTGTGTAATAACCTGTTTTATCTGTCACACTAACAAAAACATTAAACATACCAGATAATATTTAAATTTAATAAACATAAGAGGCTTTAAATAAATTTCTCCCCCTATTTTGATTATGATCAAAAAATTGAAAGTTCCCCCTCAATAAATGCATAATTTAAAAATAACTCCCCCTCAAACAAAGCAAAAATATCAATTTTATTTCATAAATTAAAGTTATTACAAATAAAGAGATATGTGGAAGAGATTAAAACTTTTCACTTGCATCGCTATTGAACTAAGCATCAAACCTATCCTCTAGGTTACAGACCCTATCATCTACATCTGAGATATGGCGAATGATTTCCTCATGCCGTTCTTGAGAGATTGAGAAGAATTCTTGCATCCTTTGATTCATATCAAAGAGCATATCTTCCATTGATTGTCGGGATGTAGGAGGGGCAGAAGATGTTCCAGCATTATGAATATGTTCAGAGGGAAACTCAGCAGCAGGAGGCATCTCTTCGTCAGAATCTTCAGCATTTTCAGCCATGTTGGGAACGTCGTCTTTGTGAACATAAATATTATTGACACGCACCATTTGAAGTTGAGTTAGCGTGCTATCAAGCATTCGGTTTGAATTTGTGGTTCTTACTTTTTGTTTTCCTTCAACATTCACTCCTTTGTACTCTAAAATGTGAGAGATAAGAAGAGCATAGGTAATTTTAAAAGTAGGATGACGCTTAGCCTTCAGCATGGTCATTGTGACAAGGTTGCCCCAATTGATTGGCTCATTATTCATGATTGCATGAATACTGCGAAGATCTATGGATGAGCATTGGGCATGGTTGGTTGCCCGGGGACATAAAATCCAGACAAATAAATGTAGTAACAGGCGTTCCTCCTTCTTTAATGGGCCGTCCAGAAGAAGACGCCCAATCTCCATGGAGGGGTTACAGAGAAAAGAACGGTAAGACATAATTCTGTCAAAATCGTCTAACTCTTCAAAAATATTAATAGCATCATCTCTTACATTAAAATGTGCAACATTTTCCCATATATCGTCATCAAGGATGATAGTCACACCCTTGACACGAGAAGTGGCTACTTGATCTCTAAATTTGAAACGAGAATAGAATACCCTAACTAAATCAGGGTAGTATGTACCTTGCATTTGGATAAAAGGGAGGACACCTTGAATTTCAAGAATATTCGGAAAATTAAATCCCCTATTGATGAATTGATCACCAATAATGAATTTTGGAGTAATGATACCTTTGTCCTTTCAGAAGGTGAGAAACTCTTGTCTACCCTCATCATCTGAGATCCATCCTTCAACAGAATTTGGACGGGGATGAGAGGCAGGAGCAGATCTTCTTCTTGTGGGAATTTTAGCACGAGAAGAGGAGGCCATTTTAGGATTCGAAGAAAAACAAGATAGTTTTGGAAGACAAGTGAGGTTAGGAGAAAGCAAGAAGGCTTGAATGATGCTAGAATGCTTGGATTCAAGAGTTTGAGGTGTGGAGAGGTGAAATGAAGGCTTCCTATATATAGAAGACATGTATAACGGTCATAAACAGTCACATTAGGGTGAAGGAGTGCCAAAAGAGCCGTTGAAAACGGCTAGTTCATAAAAACTACCCAGCTTAATTAATTAAAGCTTGAAATAATCGATTAAACCAACAACAGAACCATTTAATCGATTAACTGATGTTGTTAATCTATTAAATGAACAATTAATCGATTATTGGTTGAAATAATCGATTATTCCAGAGAGTAACTTCAGATTTTGGACATTTAGGTGCAGATAATCGATTATTGCTTCAAATAATCGATTATTCCATAGAGATCATCAAATTTTTGAGGTTTAGACACATGATAATCGATTAATACCCTACATAATCGATTATAACATTACAATCATGCAAAAATTGATTAATTAAGCAGATTTTAAGCTATTTCTAATATCCCTAAGTCTCTTCTAAGATCATAGAATCTATCTTTGGGAAGAGGTTTAGTAAAAATATCTGCTAATTCATGCTTTATATCAACATATTCAATTTTACAGTTTCCTTTGCTAATATGATCTCTTATGAAGTGATGTCTAATCTCTATATGCTTAGTTCTAGAGTGCATTACTGGATTCTTAGTAAGATTTATTGCACTTGTATTATTACACATCAATGGAATATCACTTAGAAAGATACTATAGTCTTTTAATTGTTGTTTCATCCATAAAATTTGAGCACAGCAATTACCAGCTGCAATATATTCAGCTTCAGTAGTGGATAAAGCAACACATGCTTGTTTCTTAGAATGCCAAGACACTAATGATTATCCTAACAAATGGCATGTTCCACTAGTACTCTTTCTATATTTTACATCCACCATAATCAGCATCAGAATAACCTATTAAACTAGGAGAAGCTTCAGATGGATACCATAAACCAAAACCCGTAGTTCCTTTTAAATATTTTAAAATTATTTTTACTTGTAGTTAAATGAGATTCTTTTGGACATGCTTGAAATCTAGCACACACACAAACAAAATGCATAATATTAGGTCTACTTGCAGTTAAGTATAACAGTGAACCTATCATACCTCTGTACATAGATTGATTAATTTCCAAACCTGATTCATCCTTATCTAAATAGCATGAAGTTCCCATGGGTGTGTTAGCTTCCTTTGAAGTGTCCATTCCAAATTTCTTGAGAATCTCTTTGCAGTATTTTGTTTGAGAGACAAAAATGTCATCTTTAAGTTGTTTGATTTGAAGTCCAAGGAAGAACGTTAATTCTCCCATCATTGACATTTCAAATTCTCCCTGCATTATCTTAGCAAATTCTACACACAAGGAATTATCAATTGATCCAAAAATTATATCATCAACATATACTTGAACTAATAAGATATGTTCTTTTACTTTCTTTATAAACAAAGTAGAATCAATTTTTCCTCTAGAAAAATCATTTGAAGTTAGAAAACTACTTAATCTTTCATACCAAGACCTAGGAGCTTATTTCAAACCATATAAAGCTTTCTTCAATTTAAAAATATGATTGGGATATTTAAAATCTTCAAATCTAGGGGGTTGTTCCACATAAACTTCTTCTTTGATAAACCCATTCAAAAATGCACTTTTAACATCCATTTGATATAATTTAAATTTCATCAATGAGGCATAAGCAAGAAGTAGGCGTATAGCCTCTAACCTGGCAACAGGAGCATAAGTTTCATCATAATCAATACCTTCCTCTTGACAGTAACTTTTGGCAACAAGTCTGGCTTTATTCTTTGTTATATTTCCATCTTCATCAAGTTTGTTTCTAAATACCCATTTTGTTCCAATTATTTCATTTGATTCTTCTCTTGGAATTCATTCCCAGACTTGATTCCTTTCAAATTGATTAAGTTCTTCTTGCATTGTTATGCACCATTGGTCATCTTTAAGAGCTTCTTCAACACTGTTGGGTTCAATCTGTGAAACAAAAGCTACAAACATACAAAAATTGGTCATATTTCTAGTTCTTACCCCTTTTGAGATATCACCAATAATATTGTCCATTAAAAGTCCTCTTGGTGATTGTCATTCTTTTGCTAATTCAGTTGGTTGAGAAGGCTTATTCTCATTCAAATACAATTATTCAAGAGCCTCTCTGATGTACTCATCATCACCTGCAAGTTCTTTATTTGACTCAAGAGGATTTCTCCCAAGGTCTACAATTTCATCAAAAGTGACATGTACAGATTCTTCAACATTTAAAGTTCTTCTATTAAACACTCTATATGCTTTGCTAGTTAGTGAATGACCTAAGAAAATGCCCTCATCGGCTTTTAAGTCAAACTTTCCTAAGTTATCTTTTCCATTATTCAAAACAAAGAATTTACATCCAAATATTTTCAAATGAGCAACATTAGGCTTTCTACCATTCAACAATTCATAAGGAGCATCTGCCCAAAAATATTTAGGAATATTTGATTCATTTAGCATGGTTCTAGCAAGTTCCTCTAGTGACCTATTTTTTTTTCTACTACATCATTTTGTTGGGGAGTCCTAGGTGCAGAAAAATTAT
This sequence comes from Sphenostylis stenocarpa, assembly GCA_963425845.1. Classification (NCBI taxonomy): domain Eukaryota; kingdom Viridiplantae; phylum Streptophyta; class Magnoliopsida; order Fabales; family Fabaceae; genus Sphenostylis; species Sphenostylis stenocarpa. Next base: position 26,346,646 of record OY731402.1, on the reverse strand, counting down.
GTAAAATTCCATTTTCCTCACAATAATTTTCAAACCATTCATTTTGAAACTCACCATCATGATCACTTCTTAATACTTTAATTCTTAAGTCTTTTTCATTTTGAATTTGCTTTGCAAACTTCCTAAAGACCTTAAAAGCTTCACTTTTCAATGTTAAGAAAAATGTCCACGTATATCTCGAAAAGTCATCAACAATCACAAGAGCATAATAATTTCCACCAAAACTTTTTATCCTAGAAGGACCAAATAAATCTAAATGTAATAGTTCTAAAGGTTTTGATGTGGAAATAACATTCTTAGATTTAAATGATGATTTCACTTGTTTACCTTTTTGACATGCATCACATAATCTATCTTTTTCAAATTTTAACTTAAGCAAACCAACAACTAGGTCCTTTGATATTAATTTATTTAAATGATGCATATTTATATGAGCCGCTCTCTTATGCCATAACCATGGGTTCTCTTCCTTAGCAACTAAGCATGTTATACTAGTATCATGTATACAATCCAAATCAATCAAATATATATTATTATGCCTAATGCCTTTCAATGCTACATTTTCGAAATTCACTAAATGTATGGTACAAAACGTACTTTCAAATATTACCTTGAATCCTTTGTCACAAAGTTGAGTTATACTTAGGAGATTATGTTTTAGTCCATCAACAAGAAGCACATCCTTTATCTCCAAAGTGTTTGCACCACCAATGTTTCCGATTCCAAGTATCTTTCCTTTGTTGTTGTCCCCATAGGTTACATATCCTTATTCTTTAGCTTTGAAACTCACAAATTTCGTTTTGTCTCCGGTCATATGTTTTGAGCATCCACTATCAAGATACCATATAGACTTCTTGGATTTGGAAGTTTCCTACAAATCAAGAACATAGTAATCTTAGGTCCCCATAACTTTTGGGTCCTGAGGGTTAGAGACAAACAAATCATTTAACTATAGGAACCCAAACATATTTTCCTTTAGGAACACCAAAATGCTTAATTCTACATCTATTTGAAGTATGACCATGTTTCATACAATAAAGCATGCATTAGATGTAATTTTAGAATATGATACATTTCTAACTATTGAAGTTTTAGTTCATTTTTTAACCCATACTCTTCTATTTTTAATTTTAGGCTTTTTCAAGGTAACATGATAGTTTTCTCTATTTTGAACAATAACAACTTTATCCTTATATTTATCACTTATTTCCTTCTTAGCTTTATCAAGCAAATGTCCAAGTAAATCAATTTCATGTTCATACTCTTTACATGATGCACATGCTATATTCTTATTATTTTTGTCTTCTAAACATACAATTTTCGTTTCTAAGGTTTCCTTTTCCTCTAAACATACAATTTTCGTTTTTAAGGACTCCACCTCCTTTTCGGATCTATTCAAACTCTTTTTCACAGCTTTGTATTCATTTTTCAAGTCCTTAAAAGCATTAAATAATTCTTCATATGCATTTTGTAATTCATCAAAGTTATTTTCATCATCACTTGAGGATGAGTCGGAATCACTAACCTCAATGTCAGAAGATATATTGTCTTTTGTCATCAAGCAAATGTTAGCTTCAATTTCTGAATCACTTGACTCTGAATTCGAATCACTATTGTCCCAAGCGATGTAGGCTTTCTTCTTGAAGAATTTCTTGCCTTTGTTATCTTCATTCTTCTTGTTTGGACATTCGGTTTTTACATGTCCTGTTTCACCACAACCATAACATTTGATATTTAAGGAAGTATTTTCTCTTACCTTTCCCTTACCATTGAAGGGTTGCTTCCCTTTGGCTTTCATAAATTTGGTAAATTTCTTTATCATAAGACTCAATTCTTCTTCTTTATTCTCCGAGTCTTCTTCTTCCTTTTTACTCTTACTTTTGGAAATTTCAGTTTTGAAGGCTAAGTTCCTCTTTTGGTGTTGACCTTCTTCATCATTTAGCCTTCCTAGTTCAAGCTCATTCTATCTCAACTTTCCAAAGAGCGCCGCCATAGACATTGTGGCAAGGTTTTGTGACTCCGTGATGGCCGTCACCTTAGGTTTCCATTTCCTATCCAAATATTTCAAAATTTTTACGTTTAATTCATCAACATCAAAAATTTTACCTAACCCGGTGAGATGGTTCACAATGTGTGTGAAACACTTTTGAACGTCAAAGATCGTTTCTCCTTGTTGCATTCGGAACATCTCATATTCTTGGATTAGTGAATTTTTTCGTGCTCTCTTAACGTCGTCGGTACCTTCGTGGGTCACTCTTAACATTTCCCACATCTCTTGAGCACTTTTACAAACGGAGATCCTGTAAAACTCATCAAGGGTTAACGCAGATGAAATTATAGATTTAGCCCTAACATCATATTGGGCTTTTCTGTTTTCCTCCACCGTCCATCTAGAAAATAGTTTTGAAACTTCTACTCTGTTTTTAGAAATTTTAGGAATAAAGGGACTGTTTAAAATTGCGTCCCAAACACCTCTATCAACAGACTCTAAAAATATTTGCATTCTAACATTCCAAAAAGGATAATTTTTCCCTGCAAAAAGTGGGGGTCTATTGATAGAAGCACCCTCGGCAAACGTTTGATTTTGTCCGACCATTTTCGAAAAATTGAATGACTATCAAAGCAAGCTCTGATACCACTTGTTAGAATCGCGCAGCGGAATGTTTGTGTATTTGGACAAAGACCAAGAGGGGGGGGGGTGAATTGGTTTCTTAACAAAAATTAGGGTTTTAAAAATTTTCTCAAATTTCACAAATTAAATTGTTGTGTAAAGTAAATAGAGCAAGGATAGAGTCTTACACAGATGATTTATGCTAGTTCGGATCAAAAGACCCTACGTCCAGTTGCTAATCACTCAAACAGAGGATTAATACTATCACTATAATCACAGTTATACAATCATATTATAAATAAGAAGAAATGGTAAAGAATACACCTCTCTTGAGTCACACAATAGATGAAGAACAACTTTCCCTAGAGACAGAACAACATACAATCCACCAAGAAAACCCACTTAGTGATTCTTATCGCTTCTAGTCCACACTAGGTTCCAAAAGCCCCTTTTTCCTCCAACAAGCAGTTCTCTGGCAGTCACAACTCTCAACTTTTCTTTTGAAAAAGGTTGTTCTATTTGCATAGAGCCTTAGAGAACCTTAAGTATACGGATTAGGGTTTGGGAATTGGGGATTTTCGAAACCTGGTGAATTGGGAATAGGGTTTTCGAAACTTGGTCCAATTTTGAAATTCAAAATACATATCTGACTGAAATAATCGATTATCTTGAGTGTTAATCGATTATTACAAAGCCAAATTCACCTGGAACCCATAACCACGTAGTTTAATCGATTAATAGGGTAATTAATCGATTAACATCCCTGTTAATCGATTAACAGGGGCTTTAATCGATTATTCCAGAGAGATGATATAGAAAATGGTTTTTCTCTGTGTAATAATCGATTAATCTAGTACGTTTTTTATAAAAATGAGTTTTTAGAACCTTTAAAGAGTAGACTATGTGCTGGCTATCTTAGACTCTAATATTACAGACTCAAAATCATCAAAACAGAATTATTACATAATATTACAAGTCATCAAATCTTTAAGTCCTTTGTTCTTGAATCATCATCAAAATCTACAGGCTTCATATCCATGTATGTTCAACATTCATATCCTTGTATGTTTCAACACTTATTGAGGGGGAGCTTTCATTTTTTATCATAATCAAAATAGGGGGAGAAATTATTTAAAGCCTCTTATGTTTATTACATTTAAATGTTATCTGGTGTGTTTAATGTTTTTGTTAGTTGTGACAGATAAAACAGGTTATTACAAAGGGTTTTAAAGGAAATTTTGATCATCATCAAAAAGGGGGAGATTGTTGAAACATACAAGGATATGAATGTTGAACATATATGGATATGAAACTTGTTGATTTTGATGATGATTCAAGAATAAAGGACTTAAATATTTGAATACTTGTAATGTTATGTAATAACTCTGTTTTTATGATTTTGAGTCTGTAATATTAGAGTCCAAGATAGCCAGCACATAGTCCACTCTTTAAAGACTTTAAAAACTCATTTTTATCAAAAACATACTGGATTAATCGATTAAATGGCCGGATAATCAATTATTACAGAGAGAAAACCATTTTCAGCATTTGCTCTCTGGAATAATATATTAAACACCCTGTTAATCGATTAATTGGGTTGTTAATCGATTAAATGCCCTGTTAATCGATTAACTGGAGCTGTTTTGGGTTCTCTGTGAATTTGGCTCTGGAATAATCGATTAACACTCAAGATAATCGATTATTTCAGTCAGATATGTGTTTTGAAATTCAAAATTGGACCAAGTTTCGAAAATCCTATTCCCAATTCATCTGTTTTCAAAAATCCCCAATTCCCAAACCCTAATCTTTCTACTTAAGGTTCTCTAAGGCTCTCTGCAAAATGAAAAACTTTTTTCAAACAAAAGATAAGAGTTGTGACTGTCAGAGAACTATTTGTTGGAGGAAAAATGGGCTTTTGAAACCTAGTATTGGCTAGAAGCGATAAGAATCACTGAGTGGGTTTTCTTGGTGGATTGTGTGTTGTGCCGTCTCTAGGGAAAGTTGTTCTTCATCCTTTGTGGATTCAAAGGAGGTGTTCATCTCTTGTGTGACTCAAGAGAGGTGTATTTTTTACCTTATCTTTTCATTTGTAATTTGTTTGTATAACTGTGATTATAGTGACAACGTTAATCCTCTGTTTGAGTGATTAGCAACTAGACGTAGGATCCGAACCAGTATAAATTGACTGTATAATCTTCTATCCCTTCTCTATTTACTTTACACAGCATTTTAATTGTTGAAATTTGGGCAAAATTTTAAAACCTTAATTTTTGTTTAAGAAATCAATTCACCCCCCCCCCTCGTGTTTTTTGTCCGTAAACGCAAACATTCCGCTGCGCAATTCTAACACATATAACTTCCTGAATCTCTCCCAGTACTCATAGAGGTTTTCTCCAACCTGTTGCCTAATTCCTAAGATATCCTTCCTGATTGCAGTGGTTCTGGAGGAAGGAAATAATTTCTCCAGGAACATCCTTTTCAGATCATCCCAGCTGGTAATGGACCTGGGGGCTAAGTAGTACCATCAATCATTTGCAACTCCCTCCAAGGAATGAGGAAAAGCCTTCAAAAACACATGGTCTTCTTGGACATTCGCAGGTTTCATGGTGGAACAGACAATGTGAAATTCCTTTAAGTGTTTGTAGGGTCTTCACCTACAAAACCATGAAACTTGGGCAACAAGTGTATGAGTTCAGTTGTAAGAACATAAGGCACATTTTCATCAGGATACTGGATACATAAGCTATCATAAGTGAATTCAAGGGCAGTAAGCTCCCTAATTGTTCTCTCACGACGTGGAGCATGTTAATCACCCATGTTATCAATTTGGAAATTATTAGAAGAAGGTATATTAGGTGCAGTACTATCACTAAGACTATCTAACGGTTCAGACTCAAGAGATGAATTCCTAGAATGTCTAACTAATTTATGAAAGGTCTTGTCTATCTCAGGATCAAAAGGTTATAAAAGGTCAGGATTACTCCTAGTCATGCACTATATGTAACAATTCATATATTTCCCAAGAGTCAACCAAAAAATCCTAAAGAGAAATCACTTGTTTACTGGAATGGCAACAGTAGACCATAAATAAGTACACTAGGTAGGTTTACAGGAAAGAGAGGTGAGTCACTATTGGACACGCTTAAGTACCAAGTCTTTCCTAGTCAGAACCTTCCTAAACATGCACTCTCACATTACTAAGTTATATCCAGAGTTTTCTATGAGAATGGTTTTCAAGAATTTTCTTGCAAAATTGATTTAGGAAACACACAAGAAAGATTATAATAACTTCTTTTATATATATATATATATATATATATATATATATATATATATATATATATATATATATATATATATATATATAGAGAGAGAGAGAGAGAGAGAGAGAGAGAGAGAGAGAGAGAATAAAAAATTAGAAGAAGAAAATTTTGAATTTTTGAATTTTTTTTTCAAAAGAATTTTTTGAAGTGGGTTATCAAAATAGTATTGAGAGAAGTAAGAATTTTAAATAAAATATTCAAATAATAGAAAATAAAATATTCAAATAATTGAAAATAAACTAAAATATTCAAATAACTGAAAATTATATAAAATATTCAAATAACAGAAAATAAAAACAGAAACAAAAAATAAAAAATAAAAACAAAAAATAAAAACAGAAAACAGAAATTAAAAATAGAAACAGAGAATAAAAACAGAAATAGAAAATAAAAATAAAATAAAATATTTAAATAACTGAAAATAAAATAAAATATTTAAATAACTGAAAATAACATAAAATAACATAAAATAATCAAATAATAGAAAATAAAAGCAGAAACGAGAAAATAAAAATTGTAAACCTAGACGAAATCTTGGTCCCCAGCAACGACGCCAAATTTGATCGATGTCGTACTCGGTCAAATAATTAAAACAGATAAATGTAATACTAGGAAGCTTTTCTAGATCATCTCCCAAAGACCACGAATTCCTATCAAAGCTTGTCAATTATTCGAATTAAAACAGAAATAAAAGGGGGATTTTTCATATTAAAAATATTAGATGAACCAGAACTAAAATAGATTATAAAAATACGGATTAAAAACATATTAGAATGCAATTGATTTCCTGATTCCAATGTAGTGTCACTTATCCTAGGTTTCGAAATTAATTCGAAATTAACCAACTAAGCGAAGATAAATCATAAATTATATTCCAATTCGAAATTAATCAACTAAGTGAAGATTAATCCCAAATTAGCTTTAACCTTTATTCCAATATGAAATTAACCAACTAAGCGAAGATTAACCCCAAATTATCCTTATACGATTAAGCATTGCATACATCACATAATCTCATTTCTAACACAGAATTAAGCAAACTGTGATATTAGTTTTGGTTTATTAAGCATAAACATATTATAGTTCAACACTAAGATTAAGAGATGAAGAGTTAAGAAAACCAACGAAATAGAAGAACAAAACCTCAAAAATCTACTTGCATTCTCCTCAGAAAATCAATACAAAGATTTAGTTATCCATCAACACTTAATTTTCACAATATTAAGAAATTGGAATTTAATTACGAAATCGAAATGCAATTAAATTAAGAAATTAAATTTGAATACTGAATTACCGAAATATAAATTGCAGCAGGAAATTGAAATTGAAATTTCAGAAAATTGAATATGTGCAAAATTGAAATTGTAATTGGAATTTGAAATTGAACCTGAATTGCAGAATTGAAAACGAATTGTAGAATTGAAATTGAACAAAGTGCAGACCAAACCAAAATAAAACTCTACGTAAAACCCTAGTGCCGATGCTACCTCCGTATGTCTATTCTCTGCATAAAATCCCTAATCTCCCTTTATTCTTTCTCTGCATGGTTATTTAACCTAGGTTTCTCCAATTGGGCTCATAAAAATTATGATCCACTCATTGCATTGGATCATCTAAAGACAAATTGGCCCAAAACGTAAAATATGATAAAATGAAACCCAAGTCCGGACACTTGCAAGACAGCTTCCGTGGTGGTTTTTCGTACTCAACTTTGGCCATCTTCCGGTTGGATTTAGACAATGCACGTGAGAGAGACATTTGTATCTTTGCCTCTTAGATTTACAATGCACTATGAATTTTTCAATTTGGAGTTCTTTAGCTCCAGATATGGCTTTATTACTGAGTCAAGGTCAATTGCCAATAAATACGAAAATTAATTAGTTTTGCAATTAAGTCCATAATTCAAATGATAGTTAACAAACATCATACTACCATAAAATTAAGTCTAAATGTGAGAGTAATTAGGGCCATAATGATATGTATTTACGCAATAAAATATGTTCCATCAGCCATACGTGATTTAGGTTATTTGGGTGTTCTGTCCTTACGAGAGTATTGGTGGTTATGGTCATTCGCATTGTTAAACCCTAGTGTTCATTTTTAATTTTTCTTTCCAAAATAAATTTTGAAGTACGGGTATGGTTGCACGCGTCGTTATGTCCTCAACATTTTAAATAAGCTTTTGGAGCACAAATATGATCGCACGCATCATCGTGTGCGTCTTCAAAATAAACTATTTTAGGTATATGCATGGTCATTTGCATCGTCTCATACCCATTCAATAAATTTTTTGTTAGTGTATTTAGTATGGTCGTTCACATCATCTCACACTTGACAACCCCTTCCAAAAAAAAAACAAAAATATATAAATTGCTTTTTCTCCTAAAACAACAAAAAAAAAATTCAAAACATTAATCAACACACTTTTTCTAAAGAACTACATAACCCTAATTTCTCATTTTGAATGAGAATACGTAGGAGCGAAGATTCATCCTTGTCGGGCCCCAGAAAATAAAATAAAAATATTTTTGTCCTTTCTTTTCTTTTTCCCGAGGAAATAAACATTTTGAAAACCACATCAATTACGTGCATTTAATTAAAGGTACCACCTTAGGGTGGGCATTATAAGGTGTTAACATCTTCCTTACATGTGTAATCGATTCCTGAGCTCAAAATTTGGTTTTCGTGGACTTAGTCTCATTTTTAAGTTTTTCCGTAGTTTTCCTTAATAAACTATGGTGGCGACTCCACTTTCCATTTTTTAAATCTCTATTTTTTTTGTTGCCTCGTCGTGATCTCGACAGATGGCGACTCCACTAAGGACACAAGAGAATCAAGCCTAGTTAGTTAGATACACAAGGTTTTTGTGGTTTTCTTTTCTTTTTTTTCTTTACATTTTCCATTTGTATATTCTTGTCTCTTCTATGCATCTGTATATTCTTGTCTTATTCGGATATTTGGAATAATTCCATGTATATTCTTATTTACTTTATGGCCTCAAATAATTGGTGGATATTGAATCCTGGAGTAGAAGACATGTTTATATCTACTTAGGAAATCCTCTGGATGTTTTACGAGTGGGGTTTGGGTGTGTGCATCATTCTCCCTTCACACTCATACTTTGTGGATGACATGAGTGGGGCCACTAGTGCAAAAATGACATTTTACGTCACCCAATTGTCGTCGCATGTCAAAATATTCGACGTAAATAAAACGTGGTAGTAATTTTGTAAATAAAAGGTGAAACTTTTACGTCGCATATTGTAGGAGGTGACGTAAAAAACCTCTTTTACGTCACACCTGGTACATCGCGACGTAAAAGAGGGCTTTTTACATCGTGCACCCCCCACACGATGTAAAAGGCCATCTTTTATGTCACGTGTTAGGGTGTTCGACGTAAAAAGTGCCTTTTATTCTCTTTCAGACCCCCTCTCGCATCTCACGCCGCAAGAATTTTTGAGAACGATGATGAGAACGACAACGACAACTACCTTTTCATATCATTTTCGATCATTTTTGCAGTGAAGAACATCAACATTGTGTTTCATTTTATGAATTTGACATTTCTCCCCGATTGGATTCGAGTTTGAAATCGTTTTCGTGTTTACTCGAGGTTAGTGTTTTATGTCTCCTGATATATGTTCAAATTGAATCCGTGATTGTTTTTGAGGATCTCAATCACGTCATTGTATGAATGTCTCCACTGGATTGTTATTGGAATGTCATTATTTTGTTTGAGTGCATTTTCGGTTTACACACTCCATTTACGTGTTTTGTTGTTTGTATATAATTTATCTTTAAATATAAATTTTGAATCTCTAGGAGTGACGAAACTTTATAACATAATATGAATCAAAGTTGGATGAATGCACGTCGTATTAGTGAAGAGTACGAAAAGGGAGTTGATGAATTTTTTAAATTTGCTAGTGAAAATGGAAAAGGTATTGAATAATATATGACTTTTTTTTCATTTAGAATCGTGCCTAGAACTAATATTTTAAGTGGAAAACCCAGAACAAAGACTTTGCAGTTCATTTATCCTAAGGTTAGAAACTTATTATAATAAGTGAATACCATAATTATTGTTTGTACTTAAATTTTGAAAATAATAGTATATTTTATTCATCATTTCAGTGTAATAAGCAAACAGACTCATTTGAATGTGGTTACTATGTTATGTATTAGATGAGAGTCATAGTTTGTGCGGGTATAACTGATTCTTGGACGGAGGTAATTGCTTTCAACATTAGTTAAGTTTATTTAACTTTACGTGTGTTGCATGTTTACAAGAGTCAAATTAATGTTTCAGGTATTTTAAGATTCATCTCCATTGCCAGAATATGATATCACACAAATACGACATAAAAAAATCCAAAATACCTGAAGTAAAAATCACTTTTTGCACTAGTGGGCCTTACACCAAGGTTTGTTTAGATTAGAATTAGAGGGGATTGGGTAGAGCATTGCCACGGTGGATGTATTTCCAAGTAGTCATTGTGAGAACCCATCTAAAGTTTGTTAGCTTAGTTGGTCCCACTTCTTGTTGTCTACCAATTACTATGGGAAATCCATGAAGTGGGCCATAACTCTAGTAACCTTGATCTTTAGGTATTAGGGAACCAACATGGTGAGCACATAGTAACCTTGATCTAATACGGCACAGAGGGATACATGTTCCTTTTTTTCATTTCTGACATAAGGCCACGCATATTTGAGCAGTGCTTCATGACATATTGCGCATCCATTTTATTTACTTGTTCATGCATGCATTATTCATGTACATATTTATTAAAATTAATAAAAAATTACTTATGAATGGTTAACGATTAAATATGTTATTTATTTGAAATTAAATATAATAAATTTTGTTAGTCACCAAAATTTTAAAGTTATTTGATATCAAATTATTAATGATTTTATTTCAATTACCCAAATGTTAAAATTACGGTCAATTGACATACACTAAAGTTCATTATTATAAGATATTTTAAGATCATCGAAAGGTTGATTAGTTGTT
>OY731402.1:26320635-26335595 GCA_963425845.1 Sphenostylis stenocarpa | reverse complement strand
GGCTTACCAAAAACTTCACACCGGTGGGGGTACGTACTCACCTAAGCCTCGCAGAAACGGGGCTTACCAAAGCTTCACACGGGTGGGGTACGTACTCACCTAAGCCTTGGCAGAACGGGGCTTACCAAAAACTTCATACCGGGTGGGGGTACGTACTCACCTAAGCCTTGCAGAACGGGGCTTACCAAAAATTTCATACCTAGTGGGGGTAAATACCCACAAAAGTCTAGTCAAATACAGACTTATACCAGGTGAGGGTAAGTACTCACCAGAGTCTTAGAAAAGAAAGCTCAAACCACGATAGGGGTTAGTACCTATCAAGATATTTATCATCCAGGAGGATCATCAAGGAGCAGGTATCCGGAAGGATAGCCTGGGCAAAAGGGCCAACTCCTTCCCCTACCAACTAATTATGTTCGCATATTAAAACCAACAAATTAGTTAGGCAGGTGAAGGGGGGCATCGTAGACCCCTAATTTTGCCCGGCCTCTCAAAATAAAAGATAGAGGAACTTCGCCTCGAAGATGGAGTTCATCTGGTTTCCCAAAAATTGAGGAAACCTCCCGCAACAACATGGAATTCGCTTATATGCACGATAAAGACTAAAGAAGACCTCTCATAATAAGACGGAGTTCAATCATCCACACAAAGGAGACTTCCTACACGAAGATAAAGCTTCAACTGACACATATCGGCATCAATCGACGTCCAAAACAGACATAGGAAAGCTTCCCTGAGTCCCGAAACGCGCGAACCTGGCTGAGCAGCCGAGACGGCCGTCCCAAAGTTGGGACGGCCGTCCCAACCTGTCCCAGCCTAGCTGGGACGCTGTCTCGAAGTCCGGGACGGCCGTCCCAAGTCCCGGCTCAAGTGGGACGGCTGTCCCGTGTCCCCAGGGGTCCCAGCTGTGAATTTTGCCATTTGGGATCGGCCGTCCCGAGCCCGTGACGGTGGTCCCGAAGGTGCGCCAGCTGCGAAAACTATAAATAGGAGGCTCATTTGTCACTTTTTCACACCCTGCACACTCCGAGAGCTCTGAAACACTTTCTAAAACTCAGAGCACTTGTCTATTTCTTTCTTTCTCTTGAATGATCTTTCCGATTGCCTTAAATAGGTAACAATCGGTTAAGGAATTATATTCCGACATTCGATTCTTTCTTTAAATTTTTAGTGGGGTCGATCTCGTGTTGGTGAGGAGAGTTTGTGTAGAGAGAGGGGTTGCCAAAACGCATCCTCACAGCTTCAAGATTCTCAATATCAAGCTTGCTACTGGAGGTTCTTTTCAATTCTCTTCTCTTTTATTGCTTTATTGTTTTATTGTTTTATTTAGCTTTATTATGTCATGTATAATAGGATCATGTAGATAGCTATTTTAATATCTCTTTTATTGCTTTATTTAGCTTTATTCATCATTTTATGAATGCAACATAGAATAAAATCATGTAGATAGCCATTTAATATTATGTAATAAAATAGGGTAATCGCGTAATTTCTCATAGTCTTTATTTAAATAAATCATGTCATAGGGAACCCGAAAGGGGCGTTGTGGGGTGCTAATACCTTCCCCACACGTAACTAACTCCCTTACCCAACTCTGGTTATAATGGCCAAGTGCGGTTTTTCTTAAAATCAACATTTTTTCCTTTTCCAATGTTTAAGGTCAAAACATTGGTGGCGACTCCATAAGAACCTCTTTTCGAAAACCTTTTAAAACAAAAACGCGAGTCTAAACCATCTTTTCGCGACCGCTCGCATAAACGTTTCGAGACGTCCCCGGACGTCGAAAGGGACTGCGGCGACAATGATCATGAATACGGTCAGCTTCAGTGGAAGTAAGGTATAAGAGAGACAAACATTGGCGTTAAGGCCAAGAAGAATCTAATTCTGATGAAAGAATTGTGCGACAGTGTTATATATGTATATGGTTTCCCTTCTCTCATTAATGATTTAATGAATTTCTGTAGACCGTATTGTACCTTTTCACTGCAACATAAACGATGTATATATGGTGGTAACCCATTGAACACTAAAATCCACCACTCCTCCTCATCATCACATATGTAAAGAGTAATCAGCATGAACTTTTTAAATTGTGATTCCAGACAAAGTTGATAAACTTTATCTGTATAACCAATGCAAATTAGGAGGGTCGAATTTAGGCTAAACAATACATTATAATTAGTCTCCTAGACAAGGATACTTTCTATCAATATTTGAGCATTACTATTGTGAAGAAGTTAGTTTTTACCATCATCCAATAAGTAAAACTTAAATCATGATGAGCCTCCTAAATTCTGTGTGGGGAATGTTTTCAATTAATACTAGTCTTGATTTGAAACTTGATTTTTATTGGGAAAAAACAATCATATTATTAGTTCTTGTATCTTAATTTTGTACCAAAACACTTTTGGCTTATAAATATTTGTTAGTATTTTAGGAAGGATAGGAAAGATGGTTTGATGTTTAGTAGTGAGATTTGTGTAGAAATAGTTTTTAGAAAGAGGTGGACAAATAGGAGAAAGTTTGTATGAGGGAAGATAATAATTGATCTTAGAAGTGTTACAAGATATGTAGGAGCTTGTATTAGATTTTTCACTCACATTACATAAATGGCATTGCCTATTTATAGACTTGATCCACCATCTCCTAAATATTCTACATAATTCTAGATTTTCTTAACTCTAGAATTATCTATCTTCTTCTTTCAAACATTTCTAGAATCTTCCAAGGATTCTAGATATTACTCATATGGAATTCTTAATTCTAGTAACATCTAGGATTTTAATTTCTAGATATTTCTAGAATTTGCATCATCTTTTAACACTCCTCCTTGATGCAAATTCCTCTAACTCCAAGCATGAAACGTAATTGTTCAAACTTTGTTCTTGGTAGTGCCTTGGTAAATATGTATGCAATTTGATCTTCTGTAGTGCAGTACTCACGTTGAATTTGTTTAATCGCTTCAGCCTCCCTGATGAAGTGATATTTAATAGCTATATGTTTTGTTCTTTGATGATGGACTGGATTCTTTGTCATTACTATCGCTGATTTGTTGTCGCAATAGATAGTAGTTGGTCCATCTTGTGGTTTTCCCATTTCTTCAAGTATTCTTCGTAGCCATATTGCTTGACTTGTAGTTTCAAGAAGCAACTACGTATTACTGCTTCTGCTGTTGATTGTGCCACGAGTGGCTTGCTCCTTTGATGCCCATGAGAAAAAATCCGATCCAAGTGAGAAGGCATATCCTGACATACTCTTCATGTCGTCTATTGATCCTCGCCCAATCACCGTCTGATGTAGCAAATCATCCTTGAGTTTGTCATAGTCTTGTACCATATACCAAACTCTCTTGTACCTCGCGTGATACCTTAAAATCCTTTTTCCTCGCTCCATAGTGAATCTGGCTTGGTTTTTGCATGAATCTTGACGAAGACTTGTAGCATACATAATGTCTCGGCGGTGTAGTTATGAGATATAGAAGGCTTCCGATCAAACTCCTGTATCGTGATACATCTACTTCGGTGCTCCATCATCTTTCTTTAGCTTTTCGTTTACCACTAAAGTAGTAGTGACAGGTTTACATCCGTACATCTTGAATCTCTTTAGTAGAGCTTCAATATATTTCTTCCGAGAAATAAATATTCCTTCTTTTTGTTGTATCACCTCTATCCCGAGGAAGTAGTTCATCAAGCCAAGATCAGTCATTTCGAATGTTTTCATCATATCTTCTTTGAATTCTTTCATCATTTCCTTATTGTTTCCTGTATAGATGAGATCATCAACATATAAGGAGACAATGAGATTATACTGACCTTGTGTCTTGATATAAAGTGTTGGCTCACTCTTGCTCCTCCTAAATCCTTGATCGATAAAATATTTATCAATTTTGCTATACCATGCTTCGAGGAGCTTGCTTTAGGCCATATAGAGCTTTTCTTAGTCTTAGTACTTTTCCTTCGTGTCCTTTGTTGATGAAGCCTTGTGGTTGCTCAACATAGATCTCTTCTTCAAGTGTTCCATTGAGAAAGGCTGGATTTGACATCCAAGCTGATGGATGTTCCAACCTTTTGTGCAGAGAAGGGCTATTAAAGCTCTAATTGTATCCGGACGAGCAACCGGAGCAAAAGTCTCATTGTAGTCGATTCTAGGTTGTTGTGATTATCCTTTTACGACCAATCTTGCCTTATATTTTTGTATGGTTCCATCAGTGGTTGAACTTAGATTTATATATCCATTTCACTTCAATGATATCTTTTCCGTGAGGGACAAACCCACAAGCTCCCAAGTATTATTCTTCTCAATCATTTTGATTTCTTCTTCCATGGCCTTGACCCATACTTCTTGCTTTGAAACTTCTTCATAGCAAAGAAGGCTCAATGATGGCTATGTTACAAGTTTCATATATATCTACCAAAGATCTTACACATCTCGGTGTAGACTCTGGTGAAGTATATTCTTCTTCTTGTTGTGGAGGCGTATTTGGATCTCCTATGTCTTCTTCAGGTTGTTGTACTAGAGTAAGGATGTTGCTTCTAACAATTTTTTCTTCTTCCCAATTCCAAGAAGCATTTTCATCAACCTCAACATCTCGACTAATGACGAGTTTCTTTGTTTGTAGGTTGTAGACTAGATAACCTTTTGATTGTTGGTTGTATCCCAAGAATATTCCTTTTATAGTTTTGTCTTCAAGCTTATGCCTCCTCTGATCAGGAACATGTATGTAGCAAATTGATCCAAATATTCGTAGGTGTTTAGCTTATGATTTTCTTCCACTCCAAGATTCAATAGGAGTCTTGTTTTGGATTGCCTTAGTTGGGCATCTATTGAATATATACACGGCAGTGTAGACCTCTTCTGCCCAAAACGTATTTGGCAAGCCTTTCTCCTTCAGCATTGATCTTGCCATCTCCATCATTGTGCGATTCTTTCTTTCTGATACACCATTTTGTTGTGGTGTATATGCAACTATAAGTTGTCTTTCTATTCCTTCATCTTCATAGAATTTATCAAACTCATGTGAGTTATATTCTTTACATCGATCACTTCTAAGAACTTTTATGTGTCTTCCACTTTGTTTCTCGACGAGAGCTTTAAACTTCTTGAATATTCCAAGGACTTCTGATTTTTCTTTGATGAAGTAAACCCAGGTCATTCTAGAAAAGTCATCGATGAAAAGGATAAAGTACATGTTGTTGTTTAGTGACGGTGTCCTCATCGGTCCATAAATGTCTGTATGGATTAATTCTAGCAAACCTTTTGCTCTCCATACTCTGTCGGTTGAAAATGATAATCTATGTTGTTTCCCGAGAAGACATTCTTCACAAACTTCATTATTCTCTTTCACGTATGGGAGATCTCTCATCATATTTTTCTGATGTAAAAGCTTCAAAGCCTGAGTGTTGAAGTGTCCAAACCTTCTATGCCAAAGCCATGAATCATCAACTTGAACTTTCATGGCAATATCAATAGTATATTTGAAGCTTATAGGAAAGCTTCTATTTCTTTTCTCCATTTTTACTTCTCCTATCTCTCATCTTTTATTGTCATAGATTTTACATGTATCTCCTTTGAAGTGTAGAGTATATCCTTTCTCCATCATTTGACCAATACTTAAGAGATTTTCTTTAAGATTGGGAACTAGTAAAACATCATCGATAAGTCTCATACCTTTCTTGGTCTCCACCATAACACTGCCTTTTCCTTTTTACTCTACCATGGTGCCATTCCCAATCGCACTTGAACTTTGATGGAGTTATCAATTTCTTTGAAGATGATTGGATCATTCGCCATATGGTTACTACACCCGTTGTCCAAGTACCATCTTCCTTTTGATTCATTATCAGAACATCCCGTAGCATAGAAGAGATGGTGTTCTCTATCCCGTTCTTCAACAAAATTTGCTTGTTGATGATTTTTGTTGCGACACATTTTCTCCACATGTCCAAATTTCTTACAATATTGACATTGAGGTTTTCCTCGATGCCAACAATCTTTTTCCAAGTGATTTGTCTTTTTGCAAGTGCCACATGAAGGATATTTTCCTTGAATAGTCTTGGAAAAATTTCTAGAGTTTTCCTTATTCCTAGAAAGTTCTCTATTAATTTTATTTCCTCCATTTTGAGATCATAATTTTATTTTTGATTGAAAGACATTTTTGACTGAGTCTTCTTCACGTCTTTTCAATCTTTGTTCATATGCTTCAAGAGAGCCTATTAGTTGTGTCACCGATAATTTAGATAACTCTTTTGTTTGTTCAATTGCAGTTGCAATTGCATCAAATTTTTGGTGAATAGAAATTAGAATTTTCTCAACAATTTTCTTGTCAAGAATATTTTTCCCATAGACTCTCATCTGACTAACTATTTCTTTTATTCTAGAATAATAATCTTTTATGGTCTCAGATTCATTCATTCTTATTAACTCAAATTCTCTTCTTAGTGAATGAAGTTTAATATTGCGTACCTCATCGCTTCCTTGAAACTCCTCCTTCCAAGCTTCCTTTTCACTTGTGGCACCCATTATTCTTGGAAAAATAGTGTCATCAACTGCTTGCTGAAGAGTGAATAATGCCCTTGAATCCTTTTGTTTATTTTCCTTCAGCTCCTTCCTCTAGGCAGCTGTAAGAGTTGAGATGTCTTTTGGAATAGTGAACCCATCTTCTATGACGTCCCAAAGATATTGAAAACAAAAAAAATATCCTCATTTTGACTCTCCAAAAATCATAATTTTCTCCCTTAAAAATAGGAACTGGAATGGATGATGTTTGCTTGGTAGTGGCCATAGGTTGAAATTTTTCTTTTGGAAGTAATGTGTAGTGGGATTGGGTTTTTTAAGGTAGTCAAAAAAATTTCTCTAGGCCCAGTAGGTGACCAAACGTAGCTCTGATACCAGTGTTAGTATTTTAGGAAAGATGGTTTTATGTTTAGTAGTGATATTTGTGTAGAAAATAGTTTTTAGAAAGAGGTGGACAAATAGGAAAATGTTTGTATGAGGGAAGATAGTAATTGATCTTGAAAGTGCTACAAGATATGTGGGAGCTTGTATTAGATTTTCCACTCACATTACATAAGTGGCATTGCCTATTTATAGGTTTGATCCACCATCTCCTAAATATTCTACATAATTCTAGATTTTCTTAACTCTAGAATTATCTATCTTCTTCATTCAAACATTTCTAGAATCTTTTAAGGATTCTACATATTACTCATATGGAATTCCTAATTCTAGTAACATCTAGGATTTTATATTCTAGATCTTTCTAGAATTTGCATCATCTTTCAACATGGGCCCTAGCCCTCCATCAAGTCCACCACCGTCCTAGCCTTATCATCGCATCTCCATCCCCAAATCGCCTTTCATCGTAAGGGCAGGAGTCACGACCACACCCCAAGAGCCTCTCCTCTCATGGTCTTGGGTGGCATTACAAGTCAAGAGCTTTACTTTTTGTCCCATATTATTTTTATTTTGATGTTTTGTCTAATGTTGTTTCATTAATTGATCTAGAGTGTTAGTTGTTTCCTGCCTTTGTCTGAAATGTTGGTGTGTACATGGATTTATGAACTGCAACTAGATTGAAGAGGACCATAGGTCCTTTTTTCTTATTTTGTTTTACCTGGACTGATAGGGAACGTGGGTCTTGTGGTTGGAGTCATATTTATATTGTTATGCTGCCAAATTTTCGATTACTAATTGGATTTGATAGCACTTTTAATTTTAGGTTGTTGATTGATAGTGATTTGTATTCGATGTTAGTCTCATTTCTATGTAATTTCTATGTAGTTGTAAAATGTTGTGTGTTTGTTGCATGATAGTTTTTATATCCTTTGGGACGCCATCGTATCTCTACTTTTTTTTATTTTTTTTTATTCAATTTAGTGGCCTTCGACCATTGATCGATGTTGTATTTGTTAGAAAAGGAGGCTGAGATCAAGAGGGGGGGGGAATTGATCTTTGAAATATTTTCAAAAATTATAGATTATCTATTTCAAAGATTAAGAGTTATGACCAATTCTTGAATCAAACAGAACAAACAATCACAATACAGACAACAACAGAATTAAAGAGAGAAAGGTTTAGAAAGGTACAACCAAGATTTATACTGGTTCACCCAATCCCAGGGCTACGTCTAGTTCCTAGCCAAATTCTAGCTGAGTTCCACTAGATTGAATGTTTTACAGATTATAATTCCAATCACACACTCAATCTACCACAAGAACCAAAATTTCAGTCATTGCACATAAACCTTCACCAAGAACCAACTTCAAGTTCTTGAACAACCCTGTAGCCAAATTCCAGCCACAGAAACTAGTGCCCACACTTCCAAACACCCACAATACAATAAAGAAAATTAACGAAACAAAGAGAAGAAACTAGAACACTCAAACCTGGTTTATGTAGCTCTACAAAATGAGTTTCTTCACCAAAAGAATGCAAAATTTGCCTCAAGAAAGAACTTCGAAAAACTTCACAAAACTTGCATGATTCTTTCTTAAAAGTAGCTCTTATGATTGCTTGATTGATTGCTCAAAGGTATGTTTTAAAAGACTCAAACAATCCTGTTTATATAGAATATTTTTCAAACTGCTGGTTTAATTAATCTGTTAAAACAATCTTTTAATCTATTAAAAGTCTTGAATTAATCTGTTAAAACTTCTTTTAATCTGTTAAAATGTTCTAGATCATTTTTCATATTTGTTTTAAGCTGATACTGACAACGTTTATATCAATTAAAACACTTTGTAAAAAATCCTTTAAATTGTTTTAATTGATTATTTCGCCTTTTAATCGATTAAAATACTGCAAAATGTTTTCATAAAACTTTCTAAGTGATTTTAATTGATAACAATCTGTTTTAATCGATTAAAACACTTTGGAAAAAATCTCTTAGATGTTTTAATCGATTATTTCCCATTTTAATCGATTAGAATTCTGCCAAAAAGTTTCATAAAACTTTCTAAGTCATTTTAATTGATAACAAACTTGTTTTAATCGATTAAAATACTTTGAAAAAAATCTCTTAGTTGTTTTAATCGATTAATTCGCATTTTCATCGATTAAAATACTGACAGAACATTTTTCAAAACACTTCAAGTTATTTTAATCGATTATTTCAAGTTTGTATCGATTATTTCCCATTTTAATCGATGAACATGTTTTAATCGATTATTTCCCATTTTAATCGATTAGAATTCTGCCAAAAAGTTTCATAAAACTTTCTAAGTCATTTTAATTGATAACAAACTTGTTTTAATCGATTAAAACACTTTGAAAAAAATCTCTTAGTTGTTTTAATCGATTAATTCACATTTTCATCGATTAAAATACTGACAGAACATTTTTCAAAACACTTCAAGTTATTTTAATCGATTATTTCAAGTTTGTATCGATTAAAATTCTGCCAGAACACTTTTCAAAAAATCTTAAGTCATTTTAATCGATTATTTCGATTCTACATCAGTTAAAATACTAGCAGAAGGTTTTCAAAAACTCTTTTAAATGAAAACAATCGATTAATTCGAAAATATATCAATTAAAACAGTTCTAGTATATGTTTTAAAAGGTTTTAATCGATTATTTCGAAAACCTATCAGTTAAAAACCTGTTACGAAAGTGTTAAGAACATTTTAATTGATAAAGCTCATATAATATGAGTTAAAACAATTTACTTAAAAGGTATTTAACAAATTACTTTGTTTTTAACAGTTTAAACATGTTTTAGAGGCATTTGCAAAATCTTTTAAATGAAGAAACCTCATGCAACAGAGAGATAAGAATGATTATACCTAAGTATAAATGTAGACTCACTAACCACTCTACCCTTTTATCCAAGTAACCTTTGACTACACCAGAATAGCCTTTGACTTCATCAAATCAATAAGATCTTTGTTTAATCAAATGATTCAATAAGATCTTCATCACTTTCAGTCTCCCCCTATTTGATGAAGACAAACATCTCTTTGAATAATATCTCTGCAAAAGAAGTCACTTGAATATACAGATTAGTGAGTATTCAAAAATTAATCACTTCTCCCCCTAGGTTACTACTCCCCCTCAAATAATGAGTATAAAAACAATCATTATCTAAAATAAAAACAATCATTATCTAAAAACAATTATTTCTCCCCCTTTGACTTCATCAAAATAGGGAAAAGAGAAGCAAAACAAACACTATGCATGGTATGTAACAAAATTTATTTTGAAATGCAATAGATACGTGTAAAGATAAGGGAACCATGCTTTAGTAGTATGTTACAAGAACAACCATTAACTAAAACCTTTAATTTTTCTTTCCAGAGTAATAATCGATTAAAAACAGGGCATAATCGATTAAAATGTTCTTGTTACTGATTTTAATTGATACAAATAATGTTTTAATCGATTAAAACAGTAATGAAAGTTGAAATCTAAAAACTTAAGTTCATTTAATCGATTAAATCGACATTTAATTGATTAAAACAACATGAAAAATTATATATAAGTGCTTTTAATCTATTAAAGTTCATTTATATCAATTAAAATATTCAGAGTATGAAAACTAAGTAAAGTTTGATGTATCTAGGATTCCTGATTTATTTCAAATTTTGTAAAAATAATTATTAGGAAGATGTTTTTAGATAATATCAACTAGATTGATTAAGATTTAATCAAAAGATAGAGAAAAATCAAAATAGCATCTTATCTAGTTGATTTAACTAATGTAAACTAGTTTTAGTTGATACATATTCATGACTTACAGCTTTTAATCGATTAATATGCAAATTAATCGATTATAACGGTGCGAATTTCCTATGTAAATGTTTCTTTTAATTGATTTAATCGATTAAATCGATTTTGTATCAACTAAAAATATCAGAAATGCGTTTTTGATTCTATCTAAGCTCTCTTAATTCAAATAAAAACCTGCATCATATTGAGAAAAGTTAAAGGATTGTTCCTGGTTTAAAAATAATTAATATTACAGTCCAAAATAAAAGTAGCAGTAAAAGAAACATGACATAAAGAAAGAAAAAAGATTATGATAGAAAGCAACCCTTGTTGTCAAAACTCAATCATCCCAATTTCCTTGATTGAGCTGCATGTCTTCCAATTTGGTATATACATCATCAATCTGAGTTCCCAGGTTTGTGAACTGTTTGTTGGTCTGCTGGAAGTGTTGATAAGTCATTTGCATGTGCTTCCTCTGATTTTCTTGCAATGAGGACATTTGAGAAAGCATAATCCTTTCAAATTGTGAAGTGGAGTCCCACGGTCAGGCTGTTCTATGTAGGGTATTATCTCCATATTCTCATATGAAGTCTCCCCACCAGTGGACTCGGGTGAAAGTGATGAAGATCTTATTGAAATACTCTGGCAAAGATCTTATTGATTTGATGAAGTCAAAGATAAAGTCAAAGTCAACTTTGTAGCGGTCAACAGTCACTTAGATAAAAGAATAGAGGGATTAGTGTGTCCGCAGCTATGCTTAGGTATAATCATTTTTATCTTTTACTGCTGCATGAGGTTTCTTCACTTAAAAGATTTTGCAAAATGCCTCTAAAAACGTTTAAGCGGTTAAAAACAAAGTATTTTAACAAAAGCTTTCTTAAACAAGTTCTTAATCGATATAATTTCAAAATAACCGGTTGTTTTCATTAAAGAAAGTTTTGAAAACCTTCTGTCAGTGTTTTAACTGATAAAGCTTCGAAATAACCGATTAAAATCACTTAAAATGTTAAGAGAAGCGTTTTTGCAGTATTTTAATCGATACAACTTGGTTTTAATCGATTAAATCCACTTAGTGTTCAGGATGATCGATCAGAATGCAATTATGACCGATCAGAATCATATATGATCGATCAGAATTGAGTTATGACCGATCAGAACTTTTTCAATCGATTAAAACACGCTTCAATCGATTAAAACAACTTAGAAAATTTCTACACAGCGTTTTAATCGATTAAAACTTATTTTTATCAGTTAAAATCACTTGGAAAATTTTACAAGAAAGTTTTGCAATATTTTAATCGATTGAATCACGAAACAATCGATTAAAACAAATTAGAAGATTTTTTGTAAAGAGTTTTAATTGATATAAACGTTGTCGTATCAGTTAAAACAAATTTGTTAAAGAATAAAGAACGTTTTAATGGATTAAAAGAAGTTTTAACAGATTAAAACAACACTTTTAACAGATTAAAAGATTATTTTAACAGATTGATTAAACCAGCAGTTTTGAAAATCTTCTATAAAAACAGATTGGCTTGAACTTTTTAAACATGATCGAATATCAATCTTTTACACATCCTTTAGCAATCAAGCAAGCAAACTTTAATACTCTTTCAAGAAAGATTCGCGCTAGTTTTTGTGAAGTTCTTTCAAATTCTTTCTTGAGGCAAATTGCTTTCTTTTGGAGAAGAAACACTTACTGCAGAATTGCATAAAACTGGTTTAAGCATTCTAGTTTCTTCTTTTCATTTATTTTCATTCTTTTACTGTATTGTTTGGTGCCTGGAATTGTGGGCACTGGTTTCTCTGCAGCTGGAATTTGGTTGTAGAGGTTGTCAAGAACTAGAATTTGGTTCTTGGTGAAAAGTTAGGTGCAGGAACTGGAATTGTGGTTCTTGTGGTAGATTAAGTGTAAGATTGTAATCTGTAAAACATTTGATCTAGTGGAACCCAGCTGGAATTTGGCTGGAGACTGGACGTAGCCCTGGTATTGGGTGAACCAGTATAAACACCAGTGATATCTTTCTAAACCTTTCTCCTCTTTTAATTTTGTTACTGCGTTTATTGTTGATTGATTGCTTTGTGATTCAAGAACATATCTGAAATCTTATTTTTACAAATAGATAATCTGTTAATTGCAAAAATCTTTCAAAGGTCAATTCACCCCCCCCCCCTCTTGATCTCAACCTCTTTTTATAACATCGGGAACTTCAACAGCTGGAGGAGAAGGAATTTGGTCAGCTTTTTCTTCATCTTCATCCTCATCTTCAGACATTCCAGCATCAATTTTTTATATCCATTCATCATCAATTTTAATATACCCCATTTTTCTTAGAGTGGAGTCATCAATTTCGTTTGAAGCTTTAGGAGGCTCCACACTTTCTCCTGTAAAATCAACTTCAAAATATCTAAATAAATTGTTAATCAACATGGTATATGGCAGTTTGTAATCAGATAACCTTTTTGCTTTCAACATGTGATCCTTGATTACATAAACCCAATTGACTCGAATATTATTTGAAATGCAGTACATGAGAGCAAGGTCACCCTCATTTAGCAAAGCGTGATTACTTCCCCTAGGAGTGAGAACCCACACAACAATGAAAGCCAACAACCTATGTTCAAGCAACAGTTTTCTACCATTTAAAATTCTTACCGAATCATTTGGGTTTTTTAGACAGGACCTGAAAAATTGAATTTTGTTGAAGTCTGGTATTTCGAAGATGTTTCCTCTGGATACTTTAACACCACTATCCTTGAGGCCAGCAACTTGTTCCCAAACAGAAGGAGTGATTTCCATATTAACTCCTTTGACCTGAGATTTGATTGTAGACCCATTCACAACTAGATTGGAATAGAAAACACGAACCAAATCAGGTTGAATATTCCCAGTATACTCCATGAAGGTCCTTAGTTTCTGACTTTTCAGTTTTCTTCTTTGGGTTGTAAAACCTTCTTCATCAAGCCATTTGAACTTGATAAACTTGGGAATGACAATTTGCTTCTGAGTGAATTCAGCAATGAAGGTGTTCATTCTTCCAATATCTCCATCGAACCAGGCTTCCAAATGACCACCAGGATTGGCAGCAGAGGAAGATTCTCCTTTATGTTTCTTCCTAGATTTTGCTATTTTAAACATTTTGTCTCTGGAATTCAAGAAGAGAACCAAAGTCAGGAGAAGAAAGAAGAAATTTCAGAGAATGAAAGTGAGATAAGAGTGAAGAGTGAAGCTAAGTGTGCAGAACCATGGGTTTCGGATTTCTAATTTGCAATTTGAAGTCCAATTGGCAGAACCTGCAAAGTTACAACTTTAATTGCATATGTCTCCTTGACCGAAGGCAGAGGCGCAATTTTTGAACAGTGGGTATATCAACTAATTTGTTCTTTGGATACGTTTTGACTTGGTCAAAATTGAACAATAAATGCTTTTGCAGAATTTGATAAACAATTAATCTTGGAAATTATATCTTGGTTAGCTGAAAATTCTCTAATTAACTGTAATTAAAATGGTTTCTAGAAACGAATTAATCGATTAATCAACAAATTAATCAATTAATTTGATCTTGAAAATTAGGTTTGAAAAACCAACAGTGAAATAATCGATTAAAAACATAAAAGAATCAATTATTTTTGTACTGAAGGATTTAATAAAATGATAGCAGAATTTTAATTGATTAAAACGAAGAAGAATCGATTAAATTTGACCTTTTAATGGTTTTAACTGATGTAAACCCTTTTTAATCGATTAAAATAGAGATAACAAAACTATACTAAACATTTTAATTGATTAATTCGTATTTTAATCTATTAAAACTATACGGACAACTTTTCTCGTAAGTGAAATTAATCGATTAAAACAGTTTTATATCAATTAAAATACTCAGCTTTATGAATTCAAAATCGAAATTTACTGATTGGGTACCAAAGAACTTCTAGATTTTGTTCCTGCAAAACAGATTTAACATATATATGGTACCCTTTTTATAATCATTGGGTCCAATCAAGTTATTGAAAGAATTAATGGTTGAGTTCAAGAGGGGGGGTGAATTGAACTTTAAAACTTTTTCGCAAATCTTACTTTCTTTTGGAAGAATGAGTTATCTTTATTCAATCTTTGCAAAGGTAATTTGATTTAAACACAGTACAATTAAAGACAGAAATTAAAAGAGATAAAAGAAGAATATTAACACACAAGTTTATACTGGTTCACTCTAATCCAGCTACATCAGTTCTTGACAAACCACAAGTTCCACTAA
>OY731402.1:26258444-26320535 GCA_963425845.1 Sphenostylis stenocarpa | reverse complement strand
TTGCGCTTGTATTGTTTAATTGCTTTGTGATTCGTGAATTGATTAGTAAACTTAATTTTCGAATTAGATAATCTGTATTTTGCGAAAAACTTTCAAAGATCAATTCACCCCCCCTCTTGATCTAAAACTACTTTTCTAACATCTGATATACAAAGTGGTTTTAATCGATTATTTCGAAGTTATATCGACTAAAATACTGAAAAACACTTCCCTGATCTTTTTAAGTGATTTTAATCAGTTATTTCGAAATTGTATTAGTTAAAATACTGACAGAAGGTTTTCAATACTTCTTTTAATGAAAACAATCGGTTATTTTGAAGTTATATCAGTTGAATACCTGTTATAGAAGCGTGAAGAACATTTTAGTTGATAAACCACATATACTATTAGTTAAAATAGTTGATTAAAAATTTTTTAACGATTAAAACATTTTTTAGAGGCAATTGTAGAATCTTTTTAAGTGAAGAAACCTCATGTAGTAGAAAGATAAAATGCTTATACCTAAGCAGAGCTGCAGACATACTAATCCTCTTCTCTTTTATCTTAAGTGACCTTTGACTGCCACATAGTTGCCTTTGACTTCATTTTTGGCTTCATCAAATCAACAAGATCTTTGCCAAAGTAAATAAGATCTTCATTACTTTCAAGAAGGAGTATCTTGAGGTTCTTCCACGTGCCAGCCAAAGGGATCGGCTACCATCAGAAGGAGTATCCTGGAGGTGCACGACACAAATTTTCCCAGAAGATCAATTGCTGCAAGACGAAACATCCGAAGGGTAACCGGGCAAGAGGGTCAACTCCTTTACCTTCCAGTCGTTCTTCTTGGCACAACAGGCCAACAGCCAACTGGTCAGTAAAGGGGGGGGGGGGCAGTTGTAGACCCCTAATCTTGCCCGGCCTTGTAATAAAGACCAAAAGACCTTCTATTCGAAGATGGATGAAGCCTAAGAAGCCACTAGGAGAGACTATTAGGCCCCATACTAGGATAGGAGGGATTTTTGGCTAAAAAATAAGGATTTTCTCCTTTTAAGGTCGAGACCGCCGTCTCGCCTTGCGCGGATGGCCGTCTCGACCTTGTCAGACGAGACGGCCCGTCTCGACCTAACAGGCGCGAATCCCTATAAATAGGGGCGTCATTCCCCTCATTTCCCACAATTCTTCCATTCTCTCTCTAGACCTTTCACCAAATTCTCTTTCTAGAACCCCTCTGAAGCATTTCCGGAGTTTCTGAGAGTTTTCTAGAGTGTTTTAGAGCGTTTTCGAGAGATTTCGGCGCTGTAAAGAGTGAAGGCTACCAAAAAGCACCCTATTTTTGTAAAGAATTAATAGAAAACCCGCTTCGGAGGTTCCTACTCTCTCTCTACTTTACTTCTTTAATTTTAAATTATGCAATAGAAACTAGGGCCATGTAGTCATAATTTTAAATTCCGCAAAATATAAGGGTAAAAGCGTATTTTTCACCAGTTTATTTATTTATCCAAAGTAGCTAGCTCATCATAGGGAACCCGAAAGGGGCTTCGTAAGGGAACTAACACTTTCCTTACACGTAACTAACTCCCTTACCCAACTTTGGTTCTAATGACCAAAGTTGGTTTTTCGAAAACCAACGCCTTTTTAACTCCTTTTTCGATGTTTTCAGTAAAAACGTCGGTGGCGACTCCAGAAGAACCCTTCAAAAACTAGTTCTTGGTTTAGCCCGGTTATCGGACATTCCAAGAACGCCTTTTCAAAAACTTCGCCCCTAGGTTCAGCCCGGTTATCGGACAACGTAAAGGCGTTGTAACCACCAATAAAAACGCAAAAAATGGAAAGTCGAAACCATCGCGTCGCTCCGACCGGCCTCGTTTTGACGGCGGCGACAAAAGGAACTACTGGTTTTGGTTTATGGTATCCATCTAATGCTTGTACTAGTTTAATAGGATATTCTAATGCTGATTATGGTGGATGCAAAATTGATAGAAAGAGTACTAGTGGGAAATGTCATTTGTTAGGTTCATCCTTAGTATCTTGGCATTCTAAGAAATAGGCATGTGTTGCTTTATCTACAACTGAAGCTGAATATATTACAGCTGGTAATTGTTGTGCTCAAATTTTGTGGATGAAACAACAGCTAGAAGATTATAGTATATTTCTGAATGACATATGTAGACCCCAAATCTTGCCCGGCCTCAGAATAAAGTCAGAAAGCGTCCTATTTGAAGACGACCGAAGCTTAACAAGTCATTAGGAGAGACTATTAGGCTCCCGTACCAAGATAGGAAGGTTTTTTGGCCCGAAAATAAAGTTTCTTACCCTAAAGGGACGAGACCGCCGTCTGGAAGGACCAGATCGCCGTCTCGTCTCAACACTAGGACGAGACCGCCGTCTCGATTGTCCAGACGGCGGTCTCGTCATCTGCAAAAGTCGAGACGGCGGTCTGGGTTTCCCAGACGGTGCTCTCGATTCCTGCAAAAGATGAGACGGCGGTCTGGGTTTCCCAAACGGCGGTCTCGATTCCTGCCCAGTCGAGACGGCGGTCTGGATTATCCAGATGGCGGTCTCGACCCTCTGTCATGAACAAGACGGCGGTCTGGATTTTCCAGACGGCGGTCTCGACCCTGTCAGAGGAGACGGCGGTCTCGACCTGTCAGGCGCGAAAAACTATAAATAGGGGTCCTCCCCCCCTCATTTCCACACAGAATCAGCATAGCTCTCCCTTCTCTCTAGACTTTCTCTCTCTAAGAATCCCTCCGAGGCATTTCCGGAGCTTCTGAGTGTCTCTAGGCATAAACTGAGCGTTCTAAATCTTCTTTAGAATCCCTCCGAGGCATTTCTGGAGTTTCTGAGAGTTGTAGAGTGAAGGGTTGCCAAAACGCACCCTCTCTTTAAAGAAATATAAAAGCTTGCTTTGGAGGTGCATATTCTCCCTCTCTATTTTTATTACTGCGATTTAAATTACGCAATAGAAGCTAGGGCCATGTAGTCATAAACTTAAATTCCGCATAATAAAAGGGTAAAAGCGCATTTTTCCAGTTTAATTATTTATTCAAAGTAGCCGGCCTATCATAGGGAACCCGAAAGGGGCGTCGTAAAGGAACTAACACTTCCTTTACACGTAACTAACTCCCTTACCCAACTCTGGTTCTAATGACCAAAGTTGGTTTTCGAAAACCAACGCCTTTTTGAAACCCCTTTTCCGATGTTTATGGTAAAAATATCGGTGGCGACTTCATATAACCCAAATTAAATAAGTCCCTGGGTTAGCCAGGTTATCGGACAACCCAGGGATACTTTTGAAAACCTCGCCCCTAGGTTAGCCCGGTTATCGGACAACCTAAAGGCGTTGTAACCACCAATAAAAAACGCGAAAATAAAGAGGGTCGAAAAAACCATCGCGTCGCTCCGACCACCCCTCTTTTGGGAGGCGGCGACAGATGGCGACTTCACTGGGGAAGCCTAGAGAGTTGATCCCATTTAGTGATGGGCCGGCTTAAAAATAATTAAACCAAGAAAATAGCGCTTTTACCCTACCTTGTATTATAACATGCTTTATTGTTTGGCTTTCAAATAACTGTTGCTTGTTTATACTTACGCAATTGATTGAAATATAAATTGCACACAAAACCCTTGCACACTACAGTTCCCTCTATACCCGGGGGCAAGTGAGAAAACCATAGGGAGTGGGTGGCAGGTACGGTTCGCTGCAGTTAGGGCCTTGTGCCCACCAGTGTGATCAGAAACCACAACTCAAGGTGATAACCTTCCTCTTTTGGCAACAAGACCGACTCTGGCCTTAGTGCTGAGCATGGTTGGACGGCTGGAGAGTGGGGACCCTATAATGGGGGCACCTTGGGGGCCTTAGCCTGGTGAGAACAGTTAGAACCTACCCTAACCAATGCACCTTTTCTGTAGGAAAACCCTACCTCGTGATAAAAACGAAGTCTCGCTTGTTCGGGGATGATCAAATTGTGTGTGCATATGTTTGTTGCATTTGTATGTTGCATAGCATAAACAAACAACAGAACAAAATCACAAAAAATAAATACTTTAGAAATAAACACCCTTATCTCGGACAGTCTGCCTTTTAGCTAGCCTGGTTTCAGGTTCTTTGTAAGCTAAGTAGCCACGCAGTTCCGACAGAAGAGATAAGGGACGATAAATATTCTTTCGCATAAAGCCATATTTTATCTCGGACAGTCTGCCTTTTAGCTAGCCTGGTTTCAGGTTCTTTGTAAGCTAAGTAGCCACGCAGTTCCGACAGAAGAGATAAAAGGCTATAAAATAAACAAATAAAAATCAAAATACAAATACCAAAAATAAAACAACTTTTGACAAAGTCAACTCATCCATACCACATCATATCATGAGTAAAGAAAAAACCAAGAGAGAAAATAAAAATGAGAGCGCATTCAGCATCATTTAAATAAAATCTCTCATGCATAAGCATACCCCATGTTAGCTTAAGCACTCAACATGCATTAATAAAACTTTTTCGGACATTCTAGAAAGTGGCTGGTCCTCTCCCTACTCGTACTCGTGCACAAAAAGCAAGGGCGATGGAAAAATTAGAGGAGCATAACCGAAAACTTTCTGCGGAAGTCGATACCCTCCAGGAGCAGGTAGCCCAACTGATGGAGGTCATACGCCAAGGCCAAAACAAGGATGGCGAGGGCCAGGCTGAAAATGTCCCTCCTCATGAGGAAGAGGAGGAGGAATACTTCTTCGGCGGGAAGGATACTA
This sequence comes from Sphenostylis stenocarpa, assembly GCA_963425845.1. Lineage (NCBI taxonomy): Eukaryota > Viridiplantae > Streptophyta > Magnoliopsida > Fabales > Fabaceae > Sphenostylis > Sphenostylis stenocarpa. Next base: position 26,315,816 of record OY731402.1, on the reverse strand, counting down.
AGACTACACGCATCCTTACTCCAGAAGTATCCAAACAACAACTCTCCGCCCTGGAGGAGAGGCTGAAGGCAGTCGAAGGGCATAACTTCGACGTCAAGGAGGTAGCCGACATGTGCCTCGTGAAGGACATCCGCTTCCCTCCCAAATTCAAAATCCCGGACTTCCCTAAATACGCCGGGATGACCTGCCCAAAGAACCATCTTACGATGTATTGTCGTAAGATGGTCGCCCATGCTGACAACGAGAAACTCCTGATCCATTGCTTCCAGGAGAGTCTGGCGGACACGGCTCTCAACTGGTACATGCAGTTGGAGAGAGGGCAGGTCCAGAACTGGAAATAGTTGGCAGACGCTTTCCTCCGTCGTTACCGATACAACATCGATCTGACCCCCGACAGGTCAGATCTTAGAACTCTGAGCAAGAGGAACGACGAGCCCTTTAAAGCGTATGCCCAGAGGTGGAGGGAATTGGCTGCCCAAATAGAACCTCCCTTGACGGACAAGGAAACAGTGGCTATGTTCATAGACTCACTGACCGGAGCGTACTACGACAAGGTGATAGCCAGTACCTCCAATCTCTTCTCGGACATAGTCACTGTAGGGGAAAGAGTGGAGCAAGGGCTGAGGAGTGGCAAAATAGCACGACCCTCTCCTCCCAACACATCATCCAAGAAGCCCTTCAAAAAGAAGGAAGAGGCCATGCACGCCATCAATTTTGCACCCCCTTCCTCTACCTCTCAGGCAGGACGGCAGCCACAAAAGAGAGAAAGGAAGTTCACTCCTATCCCCACTTCCTACACGAAACTGCTGCCCCAGCTGTTAGAGGCCAGCCTCCTGGCACGTGTTCCTCCCAAGAAGCAGCTGGAGCCTCCCTATCCCGAGTGGTACAAACCCCATGAGAAATGTAGCTACCACTCGGATGCACCAGGGCATTCAACCGACAACTGCTTGACCTTGAAGTATAAGGTCCAAGAATTAATTGACGCTGGTTGGATCACCTTTGACGCCTCTGCTTCCAGCACAGATGACAAACCTCTGTCAAAACTAGAGTAGCAGAGAGGGAGGAATGGGAGGATCAGCCCTAGGGTCTTTTCTTTTAAGCTTTTCTCTATAACTCCTGTGGTCCCCGCCCGTGGCCGCAGGAATTTTGATTAAAAGGGCTTGTAAATACATTCTCATTTTCATTAATATACGAGGCATTTTGTCATATTCATTCTTTTCCCTCTTCTATTTATTATTCTTTCAAAGATAAATTGAATAATAAAATCTATGACTAAAACAGAACCTAAAACGCATCATGTCTATGATTGATAAATCTCCGTGGACCCCGGAAACGGAAGGCGAATGGACTGAGTCCGACAGCGAGCAGGAGACCATTTCTTTAGATATGCAAAGAATGCTAGAAAAAGAAACACACATCATACAACCGCATCAGGAAGAAATAGAAACTGTAAATTTGGGAAAAGAAGATGAGGAGAAAAAGGTGAGCATCGGCACCCAAATGGAAAGTAGCATGAAAAAGGGGTTAATATTGCTTCTGAAAGAATATATAGATGTATTCGCTTGGTCATATCATGACATGCCTGGGCTTGACACAAGTATAGTGGAGCATAGATTGCCACTGAGAGAGGGGTGCCGACCTATAAAGCAAAAGCTCAGGAGAATTAAACCCGACTGGTCCTTAATGATAAAGGAGGAGGTGCAAAGGCAATTGGATGCCAATTTCCTGGTGATCTCCAAATATCCAGAATGGTTGGCCAACATAGTACCCGTCATCAAAAAGACCGGGAAGGTCAGGGTCTGCGTGGATTATAGGGACCTCAATCGAGCAAGTCCAAAGGACGACTTTCCCCTACCACATATAGACACACTGGTAGACCATACTGCTACCAACACATTGTATTCCTTCATGGACGGGTATGCGGGGTACAACCAAATCAAATTGGTTGTTGAGGATAGAGAAAAAACCTCCTTCATTACACCATGGGGCACTTTTTGCTATCGGGTAATGCCGTTTAGGTTGAAAAATGCGGGGGCAACCTATCAAAGGGCTATGGTCACATTGTTTCATGACATGATCCACAAAGAAATAGAAGTATATGTGGACGACATGATCGCCAAGTCCAGAAATGAAATGGACCACATACAATATCTCCGAAAACTTTTCGATCGGCTTCGGAAGTATCAACTTAAGCTAAACCTGGCAAAATGTACTTTCGGAGTACGATCAGGAAAACTCCTAGGGTTCATTGTCAGTGAAAGAGGAATCGAGGTAGACCCCGACAAGACAAAGGCAATTTTGGAAATGCCCCCACCAAGCACAGAAAAGGAGGTCAGAGGGTTTCTAGGCCGGATAAACTACATTGCCCGTTTCATCGCGCAGTTAACAGATAAATGTATACCCATCTTTAAACTGTTGCGCAAGAATCAGCCAACGGTGTGGAACGAAGAATGCCAACAGGCGTTTGATAAAATCAAAACCTGTCTAACCAATCCACCAGTATTGGTACCACCCGCTGAAGGGAGACCTTTGATCCTATATTTATCAGTTCTCGAAGAGTCAATGGGATGTGTGCTCGGCCAGCATGATGAAACTGGAAGAAGGGAACGGGCCATTTATTATCTCAGTAAGAAATTCTCGGACTACGAAACCTGTTATACACCATTCGAAAAGACTTGTTGCGCATTGGTGTGGGTCACTCAATGTCTCAGACAGTATATGGCCCGACATACAACATGGTTGGTCTCCAAAATGGATCCAATCAAGTACCTATTTGAGAAGCCCATTCTGACTGGAAGAATAGCTAGGTGGCAAGTTCTCCTCTCAGAATTTGACATCGTTCATGTCACCCAGAAAGCTATTAAGGGAAGTCCCCTAGCGGATTATCTAGCCCATGGATCCACAAATGAATACCAGTCCTTACAAGACGACTTTCCCGATGAGCATATCATGCACATCAAACACGATGAGACCAAAGAAGAGATGTGGACCATGTTCTTCGATGGGGCTTCCAACATGCTTGGACACGGGGTAGGAGCTATTTTGATATCCCCCGAAAAGAAACACATTCCTGTGACGGCCAGGCTTAATTTCGATTGCACCAATAACATGGCCGAATATGAAGCATGTGCACTAGGAATTCAAGCAGCTTTAGATCATGGGGTCACCAAACTCAAAATATTCGGTGATTCATCCCTTGTCATCTACCAACTTAAGGGCGAATGGGAAGCCCGAAACACCAAATTGATCCCATATCTAGAGTACATCCGCGAGCTGATCTCGAGAATGGAAAGCGTCACTTTCCAGTACATCCCTAGGGAGGACAATCAAATTGCCGACGCCCTCGCCACTCTATCATCCATGTTTGCCCTGGACCAGGAACATGAGATGCCAATCATTCAAATCAAACTGCATGATATACAAGCTTTCTGCATGGCAGTAAGTGGCAAGCGCGATCAAAACCCCTGGTACCATGACATCAAGCGGTACCTCACGAAGGGAGAATACCCCGAGGAAATCAGTGACAATGATAAGCGAACCATTCGCAAAAGGGCCGTAGGGTTCACGTTGATCGAAGGAACCCTCTACAAAAAGAGCCTCGATTCCACCCTCCTAAGGTGTGTGGACCCAGAAGAAGCCCAAACATTGATAAAAGAAATCCACAAAGGGACTTTTGGAACCCACGCACCCGGGCATGTCATGACCAAGAAAATCCTCAGGGCAGGGTACTATTGGTCCACGATGGAAGCTGATTGCCACCAATACGCCAAGAAATGTCATAAATGCCAAGTATACGCCGATAACATTCACATGCCGCCCGCACCTCTTAGTAACCTGGCTACACCATGGCCATTTTCTATGTGGGGCATGGATGTCATCGGACCCATCGAGCCCAAAGCATCTAACGGCCATCGCTTCATATTGGTAGCAATCGACTATTTCACCAAGTGGGTTGAGGCAGCATCATATGCGCATGTAACGCGGAAAGTGGTGACTACCTTTATCAAGAAAAACATTATATGTCGGCACGACATCCCTCATAAGCTCATTACTGATAATGGGACCAACCTCAACAATAAGATGATGGAGGAATTATGTCAAGACTTCAAAATCCAGCACCACAATTCCTCTCCGTACCGACCAAAGATGAACGGTGCAGTAGAGGCAGCCAATAAAAATATCAAGAAAATTATCCAGAAAATGGTGGTCACCTACAAAGATTGGCATGAAATGCTTCCTTTCACCTTGCACGGTTACCGAACGTCGGTACGGACCTCCATAGGGGCTACCCCGTTTTCCCTCATATACGGGATGGAGGCCGTACTACCAGTAGAGGTCGAAATACCCTCTCTGCGAGTTGTCACGGAAGCCAAATTAACAGAGGCTGAATGGGTCCAAAGCCGGTATGATCAATTGAACCTAATCGAAGAAAAACGGCTAGACGCCATATGTCGAGGGCAAGCTTATCAAAAGAAGATCAAGAAAGCCTACGACAAGAAGGTCAATCCTCGCACATTCCAAGAAGGGGATCTGGTGATAAAGAAACTGCTTCCAGCCCAGAAAGACAAAATCGGAAAATGGGCAGCAAACTATGAAGGACCCTTTGTGGTCAAGCGAGCCTTCTCAGGAGGAGCCCTTATCCTGACCAATATGGATGGAGAAGAGCTCCGGTATCCTGTCAACTCCGACGCGGTGAAAAAATATTATGCCTAAAGACATTGCTCATGACCCGTCAGGATGAAAACTCGCAAAGAGCGTCCTGGGCAAAAGATAGGGTCTACATTCCTTGCTAGGACACGTCCTAGGCAAAAAAAAATTAATAATAATAAAAAAAAAATAATGATGAAAATAGAGCAATGATTACCTTAGCCGAAAACCGCAAAGGCGACTAAGGTAATACCTCCACAATAGCAAGCAGACTTCGCATAGTCTTCACTCCGGATTCAAGCATCTCAACTGAAGGGACCAGGAAAAATGGGGAAATAAAGATCACCGACATGATTGTGACACCCTCACACAGTTTAGCCAACCTTGGCCAGCCATGCTTACAAATTCTTTTGAAAAACCCCATGAAAAAATAAACCATATGGTTATATCAATAAAATTGTCTTCTCTTTACCTACCTGTGTAAATGCCTCTATATTAACGAAACATGAGCATGCATAAAACAAGCAATTAGAGAAAGCATAAAAACAAAAAGACGAACATCACCAACCAGGGCCGTCCCAAGTAAAAAGTACAGGGTAGCCTGCTAGATCGAAAACCCGCAAAGGGCGGTCTAGGAAAAAGATAAGGCTTTCACAAAGAAAAAAGAAGCCCATCAAAATATCCCAGACAAAGATCAAAACCCGCTAGATCGAAAACCCGCAAAGGGCGGTCTAGGCAAAAGACAGGGTTAAAACAAAAGTACAAAAAGGACAGTCACGAAGGAACAAAAAGAAGGAAAGTACTGGTCAATTTCTAAATGTCCTCAACTAAAATAAATTTGCATCAAAAACATCCGCACACAAGTAGTCGCACAAAAATGACTTTGTCAAAAGTAAAACAAACAAAAATACTGTAGGCAAATAAAAAACATTCAGCCTCATACTTGCATCCATGAAAAACAACCAAAAAAAAGGGTATCCCGGTATGACTTCGCCCTCTTTTGCAAAAGCCAGAGTAATAAAAAAGAAGCTTAAAAAAGAAAAAGGCACACGCTCAATAAAAAGCCATAATCCAAAATCGCGAGAAAAAAGAAATAAAACCGCGAGAAAAAGGCAGGATTAAAACAACTACCTTAACCAAACAAAATTTCGCCTATCAAGAAAAAGTCGAACAAAACAAAGAAAACCCGACCAACCAGCAAGGATCGGATGACCAAAAACAACAAAGAATCCCCAGCAACCAACAGAGCTGGATGAACAAACCCACGAAATCCCCGGCGCAGCCCGGATGAACATTCAAGAAATCCCAAAACAATCTACCAACACAGAGATCACTCTCCAAGAGTCGGCGCATGGTCAGAATCAGTAAGCCGCCACCACCGCCAAAGGACCAGCTACCGCAAAAAGGGACATCCAGAGGCACCAAAACCGGATGAGGGTTCGTACTCGTCAACCAAAGGATCAGCTACCGCAAGATGGAGCATCCGGAGGTCAAACACCAGATGGGGGTGTAAACTCATCAAGCCTTACAAAAGGGGGCTTACCGGGCGGGGGTTAGTACTCGTCAAACACCAAGATGGGGGTGTAAACTCATCGGGCCTTACAAAAGGGGGCTTACCGGGCGGGGGTTCGTACTCGTCAAACCGGATGGGGGTTCGTACTCATCAGCCGAAGGGGTCAGCTACCGCGTCGAAGGAGCATCCCAGAAGCGCACAACACAACATTTCCCCAAAAGATCATCCGCCGCAAAGACGGAGCATCTGAAGGGTAACCGGGCAAGAGGGTCAACTCCTTTACCCTCCAGTCGATCACCCTGGCATAAAAGGCCAGCAGTCGACTGATCGAGTAAAGGGGGGGGGGGCAGCTGTAGACCCCAAATCTTGCCCGGCCTCAGAATAAAGTCAGAAAGCGTCCTATTTGAAGACAGCAGAAGCTTAACAAGTCATTAGGAGAGACTATTAGGCTCCCGTACAAAGATAGGAAGGTTTTTTGGCCCGAAAATAATGTTTCTCGCCCTGAAGGGACGAGACCTCCGTCTGGAAGGACCAGACCGCCGTCTCATCTCAACACCAGGACGAGACCGCCGTCTCGATTGTCCAGACGGCGGTCTCGTCATCTGCAAAAGTCGAGACGGTGGTCTGGGTTTCCCAGACGGCGGTCTCGATTCCTGCAAAAGACGAGACGGTGGTCTGGGTTTCCCAGACGGCGGTCTCGATTCCTGCCCAGTCGAGACGGTGGTCTGGATTATCCAGACGGCGGTCTCGACCCTCTGTCATGAACAAGACGGCGGTCTGGATTTTCCAGACGGCGGTCTCGACCCTGTCAGAGGAGATGGCGGTCTCGACCTGTCAGGCGCGAAAAACTATAAATAGGGGTCCTCCCCCCCTCATTTCCACACAGAATCAGCATAGCTCTCCCTTCTCTCTAGACTTTCTCTCTCTAAGAATCCCTCCGAGGCATTTCCGGAGCTTTTGAGTGTCTCTAGGCATAAACTGAGCGTTCTAAATCTTCTTTAGAATCCCTCCGAGGCATTTCCGGAGTTTCTGAGAGTTGTAGAGTGAATGGTTGCCAAAACGCACCCTCTCTTTAAAGAAATATAAAAGCTTGCTTTGGAGGTGCATATTCTCCCTCTCTATTTTTATTACTGCGATTTAAATTACGCAATAGAAGCTAGGGCCATGTAGTCATAAACTTAAATTCCGCATAATAAAAGGGTAAAAGTGCATTTTTCCAGTTTAATTATTTATTTAAAGTAGTCGGCCTATCATAGGGAACCCGAAAGGGGCGTCGTAAAGGAACTAACACTTCCTTTACACATAACTAACTCCCTTACCCAACTCTGGTTCTAATGACCAAAGTTGGTTTTCGAAAACCAACGCCTTTTTAAAACCCCTTTTCCGATGTTTATGGTAAAAATATCGGTGGCGACTTCATAGAACCCAAATTAAATAAGTCCCTGGGTTAGCCCGGTTATCGAACAACCCAGGGATACTTTCGAAAACCTCGCCCCTAGGTTAGCCCGGTTATCAGACAACCTAAAGGCGTTGTAACCACCAATAAAAAACGCGAAAATAAAGAGGGTCGAAAAAACGATCGCGTCGCTCCGACCGCCCCCCTTTCGGGGAGGCGGCGACAACATACCTTTAATGTGTGATAATACGAGTGCAATTAATCTTACTAAGAATCCAGTAATGCACTCTAGGAGTAAGCATATAGAGATTAGACATCACTTTTTGAGAGATCATATCAGCAAAGGAGACTGTAAAATAGAGTACGTTGATACAAAGCATCAATTAGTAGATATATTTACTAAGCCTCTACCCAAGGATAGATTTTATGATCTTATAAGAGACTTAGGGATATTAGAAATAGCTTAAATTCTGCTTAATTAGACAGTTTTTGGATGGTTATAATGTTATAATTCATTATGTAGGATGTTCATAGATTATCATGTGCATAAACCTCAAATATTTGATGATCTCTCTGGAATAATCAATTAATTGGAGTTATAATCGATTATTTGCATCCAAAACACCCAAAACATGACATTTCTCTCTAGATTAATCGATTAATTCGCCCATTAATCGATTAAAATCAGTATTAATCGATTAACAACTCAAATTAATCGATTAAATTGGTCTGGAAGTGGTTTAATCGTATAATTTGAGTTTTAATCGATTAAACCTGGCAAGTTTGGATTCCTAGCTGTTGCCAATGGCTCTTTTGACCCTTATTCACTTTCATATGATCGTTGGAGATGCTTGGTTATAAATAGGGACCTCCATTTCACTTATACTCACTTCTATCTCTTGAAATCAAGCTTTCTTGCCTCATTCTATCAATCTTGCCTTATTCTCACTTAACTTGTCCTCTTAAATCTTCTTATTAGTCTTCTAATCCTTCAATGGCCTCATCTTCTCGTGCAAAAATCCCCACTAGAAGAAGATCTGCACCCTCATCTCATCCCCGTCCTAATTCTGTAGAAGGATGGATCTCTGATGCAGAAGGCCGACAAGAATTTCTGTCCTATTGGAAGGAACGTGGTATTATTTCTCCTAAATTCCTTATTGGTGAGCAGTTCATCAATAGGGGATTTAGCTTTCCTAATCTCCTTGAAATTCAAGGAGTTCTCCCTTTCATCCAAATGCAAGGTACGTATTATCCTGACTTAGTTAGGGTATTTTACTCTAGGTTCAAATTTAGAGATCAAATTGCTACTTCTCGAGTAAAGGGTGTCACAATTATTCTTGATGATGATATTTGGGAAAACGTTGCCCACTTTCCTATTAGAGAAGATGCTATTAACGTATTTGGTGAGTTAGATGATTTTGACAGGATCATGGCTTACCGTTCTTTTCTGCGAAACCCCTCCATGGAGATTGGACGTCTCCTTCTAGCTGGACCTTTGAAGAAGGAGGAATGCATGATTTTACATCTACTTGTCTGGATTCTATGTCCCCGGGCCACGAATCATGCTCAATGTTCTTCAATTGATCTTCGTATTATTCATGCCATAATGAATAATGAGCCTTTAGATTGGGGCGTTCTTGTCACCATGACTATGTTAAAAGCCAAACGTCATCCCACCTTCAAAATTCCATATGCTCTCCTTGTCTCTCGCATCATTGAATACAAAGGAGTAAATGTCGAAGGTGAACAAACTGTACGAACAAATAACTTGAATCGTATGCTAGACAGCACATTGATCCAACTACAAATGGTGCGTGTCAATGATATTTATGTTCACAAGGATGACGTTCCAAACCAAGGTGATGATAATGAAGATTCTAATGAAGATATGCCTCCTGCTGCTGAGCTTCCCTCTTATCAAATCCAAAGTGTTGGAACTTCCTCTACTCATCATGAAACTCGACAATCCATGGAAGACATGTTATCTGATATGAATCAGAGGATGCAGGCATTCTTCACTCTTTCTGGAGTACGACATGAGGAAATAATTCGCCGTATATCTGATGTAGATGATAAAGTGTGCCATTTAGAAAATAGATTTGGTGCACACTTTCATAGTGATGATAGTGAAGAATTTTAAATTTGATTGTAATTTTTTTTCTTCTTATATTGTAATGAATGATTATTTCTGAAATAAAATGTGGTGTTCTTTTATTGCTTTGATTGAGGGGGAGTTATCTCCAAGTTATGCATATTTTGAGGGGGAGCCCTTATGATTGTTATTGAAGCATGCTTTCAATTTTTGATTATAATCAAAATAGGGGGAGAAATATTTAAAGCCTAATATTATTGTTTTTAAATATTATCTGGTATGTTTAATGTATTTGTTAGTATGACAGATAAATCAGGTTATTACAAGGCTTTAAAAGAAAATTTTGATCATCATCAAAATCAACAAGCTTCATGTCCATCAAGTCTAACATCAAGCCCTTGAATGTTCAACAATCTCTAACACAGAATTAAGAAAACTGTGATATTAGTTTCGGTTTATTAAGCATAAACAGATTATAATTCAACATTGAGATTAGAAGATGAAGAGTTAAGAGAACAAACAAAATGAAATTGAAGAACAAAACCTCAAAGATCTACTTGCATTCTTCTCAGAAAATCAATACAAAGATTTAGCTATCCATGGAAAGTTGAAAATGCAATAGAAGAAACATAATTAAAATCGAAACAAGAATTTAAAAATAATGACAGAAGAGTAAACAAACTTGAATATAAATTGCAGAAGATGAAAGGCGGTTGTGTGGTGGTTTCATGGCAGCAGAAAACGAAATTGAACCCAACTTTTAATGAGCCTTGAGTAGTCCAAATTAAAATGCAGAGAAAACCAGCATGAAAAAAACGTGAAACAGAACTACAGTGGCTGCCTGCCTGCTCCTCCTATTGCTCCTCTAAAAATACCAGCCTACCCTAACCCTAGAGTCCCCTAGGAATGGGCCCAAGCTACCCCACACGGGATTACACATCAAACAAACCCTAGCTAACGTGGCAATCATTAATATGATGCGGAAATAGCAGCTGACATGGTAGGTGACGTGGCAATGACATGGCAGTGATGTGGAAGATGACATGGCAGGTGATATGGCAGTTGGCATGGCAATGATGTGGAAACTCTCTTCATCTCAATATTAATGTCCATACTTCAAAATTGTTTCACCAAAAATACCTAAAAATAATTAGAAACGAAAATTAGACCAATTAATGCTAAATTAAGAAAAATTTGGAATAATGGCCCAATGAAGCCCAATCAATGAAAATGCACTAATAATAGACAATTAAACACAATGCACCAATTAAGATAAGTACATAAAGATAAGAAAATGCGGGAAAATAATGGCTCATCAATGATTCAAGTCAACAACATTCAAGACTCAAGCAAGCCCAAGATATGATTTGATAAAGTTTTTATTCAACATTCAAGCAAGCCCAAGATGATTCCTGGAGACTAGATAGAGTCTTAGAATACTGGATATGGAGGTACAAGTTGATGAAGAAATATTATGCATAAGCATCCAAAGCACAAGTGTGATAAAATTTCGTAACATGACATTTTTCACTTTCATAATTGATTATGATGCATCAAAATTAAGAAATTGATGTTTACCCCGACATAATCGATTATACTGAGGAGATAATCGATTATGGCAGTTCGAAATTCAAAAATATATATGTTTTGAAGAATAAATGTTTTTGAATATATCCTGATTTTTATTCACAAAAATATTAATGTCCAACGACCATTTTCTGATGATATTTTTCTATTTAATTAAGTTTTTATAGAAAAAAAAACACAATTACAGAATTCGAAAATACAATTTACATTCCAATCAGTTTTGAGAAAAGAATTCTGAGCAAGACAACAGAGATATTTTACATGTTTTGAGAAAACCCTCTTCTTCATTGCCTACTGTGCTTTCATTGTTAATCACACTTGTTCTTGGAGGTTGGCATTCTACAGGCTTCTACAATTTGTTGTCTCCATTACCCAGGTGTGACTGTTCTTATTTTATTACCTTCATCCTTTGTGGGCTTAAGTGGTTGATTGTTAAATTCCCTATTTAGGGTTTAAGTAGTCACTGTCATTCTGTTGTGTTTTTTTTTTGTTTCCTGTGTGGAAACTTTTAATCCCTTTGATTTGTTCAGGGAGGTGATTTCATCCTTTGATTTTTTCAGAGGAGGTGTTCATCCCTAGTGAGATTCTAGGGAGGTGTTCATCCTTAGTGGGATTCTAAGGAGGTGTGTTCATCCTTTGATTTTTTCAGAGGAGGTGTTCATCCCTAGTGGGATTCTAGGGAGGTGTTCATCCTTAGTGAGTTTCTAAGGAGGTGATTGTCTTTTGAATTAGTTTGCTTTTTGCTGAGTTGATTGTAATTTGTGAACTGAATTTAAAAGATAGTGAATTGGGGTCACTCTTGTGTTAAGAGTTGACTGGAAATTGGATGTAGGGTTGGCTATACCCGAACCAGTATAAACCACTGTGTGCTCTTCTCTTTCCCTTACCTCTTTTTCACTGCATTACTCTCCTTACGCCCCTTATTTTTATCTCTATCTTTCTCTATCTTGTTGATATTTTATCTCTCTGATTATATTGCTTCCGCGTTATATTTGTTCAATTTGATAATTAAAATTGAATTAATAAATATTGGACATCTTAAAATAATTTTTTAATTAGGCATTTATTTAATTTGTGCATCTATTCACCCCCCTCTAGATGCCATTTGTCTAATAAGTGGTATGAGAGCCTGGTTTGATAAGATATTTCTAAACGATCTGTCAAGATGGCTATGCAAAATCAGGTTTACAAGGAAGAAGCCTGAATAAATAGACCACTACTATTTGAAGGAGAAGACTATCAATTTTGGAATGCGAGAATGGAAATATTTTTACAAACACTAGATTATGGTGTTTGGGATGCTGTACTCAACGGCCCCTACATTCCGATGAGAACAACAGAGTCTGGAGCTATTCCAAAGACTTTTGACCAATGGACGCCGGATGAAAACAAGCGTGCCCATTATGATGTAAGAGCCTGAATGCTATTGTTTCTGCCTTAACTCGTAATGAATTTTTCAGGGTCTCACAATGCAAGATGACAAAAGAAATATGGGACACTCTTGAAGTAACACATGAAGGAACAAATGAAGTAAAGCAAGCACGTAAGAACACACTCATCCAGGAGTATGAATTGTTTGAAATATAGCAAAATGAAATCATCACAGATTTCCAGACACGCTTCACACATATAGTAAATCACTTGAAAGCATTAGGAAAGAGTTTTGACAATGAGGAGTTCAACACAAAGATCTTGAAATCCTTAGACAGGAATTGGAAACCAAAGGTCACTGCTATTACAGAATCAAAGGATCTCCCAAAAATGAATATTTCTACTCTATTTGGAAAGTTGCGAGAACATGAGATGGAGCTACAAAGATTAAAGTATGGTGATCAAAATCAAGCCAAGATGATAGCTCTAAAAGCAGAAAAATCTTCATAAGATGAAAGCGAAAATGAAGGTAAGTTTTCGGATTTTGATATATCTCTTTTAGCTAAACAGTTTTCTCATTTTATGAAGAACATGAAAAAGAGAAAACAAAGAAAAGAGAAAAATAATAGGTATGAGTGCTATGGATGTGGCAAGCTTGGTCATATCAAACCAGATTGTCCGGAACTTAAGAAAGAGAAGAAAGATATGAAAGAGAAGAAGAAAGAGAAGAATGGTATCTATAAGAACAAATGCAAAGCTTATATTTCTTGGGAGGATAATGATTCTTCCACAACACAAGAGAGTTATTTCGAAAGCAGTGATGGACACTAGTGTAAAAAAGGCTTTTTACGTCATGTATTTTGGGTTTTTTACGTCGCATTTAAGACTGACGTTAAAATGGGAGACGTAAATTTACGTTGGAACCTTAGCCTGACGTAAATTCACGTCAGTTATCGAGACCCAACGTTAATTTACGTTGCATTTACACTAAACAGACGTAAAAAGTATAAAAAATTAAAAAATTTGGAGCAAATTTACGTCACGTATTGTTATACGCGATGTAAAATTACGTCGCAATTGGTATACGCAACGTAAATTTACATTGCATATACCAATATGCGATGTAAATTTACGTCGCGTATACCAATATGCGATGTAAATTTTCTCCTTTTTAAAAAAATTGGGTTTATTTTGTCTTACAACAAAAACCTGCAAATATATATTATAACCAAACAATCCAGAGGTTGAGGTTTCTTTAGCTATGTAATTAAAAAATATAATATTATATATAATTCAAACTACATAATAAAACAATATAATACAAACAATAACCTACAAACTAAAATCTATTACAAACTAAAAGTTAATACAAACTAAAAGTTAGTAAAAACTAAAAGTTAGTACCAACTAAACTACCTAAACTACATAATACACACAATATAATATAAACAATAACCTAAAAAATTAATTACTAGAATTGTTGAACAAAAAACCTTGCCCATTATTCTCTAATTTGTGTGATATCATATTCTGGCAATGGAGATGGATCTTGAAATACCTGAAACATTAATTTGACTCTTGTAAACATGCAACACACATAAAGTTAAATAAACTTAACTAATGATGAAAGCAATTACCTCCGTCCAAGAATCAGTTATACCCGCACAAACTATGGCTCTCATCCAATACATAACATAGTAACCACATTCAAATGAGTCTGTTTGTTTATTACACTGAAATGATCAATAAAATATAATGTTATTTTCAAAATTTAAATACAAACAATAATTATGGTATTCACTTATTATAATAAGTTTCTAACCTTAGGATAAATGAACTGCAAAGTCTTTGTTCCGGGTTTTCCACTTAGAACATTAGTTATAGACACGATTCTAAATGAAAAAAGCCATATATTATTCAATACCTTTTCCATTTTCACTAGCAAATTTCAAAAATTCATCAACTCCCTTTTCGTACTCTTCACTAATACGACGTGCATTCATCCAAATTCGATTCATATTATGTTATAAAGTTTCGTCACTCCTAGAGATTCAAAATTTATATTTAAAAATAAATTAATATACAAACAACAAAGCACGTATATGGAGTGTGTAAACCGAAAATGCACTAAAACAAAAAATAACATTCCAATAACAATCCAGTGGAGACATTCATACAATGACGTGATTGAGATCCCCAAAAACAATCACGGATTCAATTTGAACATATATCAAGAGACATAGAACACTAACCTCGAGTAAACACGAAAACGATTTCAAACTCAAATCCAATCGGGGAGAAGTGTCAAATTCGTAAAATGAGACATAATGTTGATGTTCTTCACTGCCAAAATGATCAAAAATGGTGTGGAAAGATATTTGTCGTCGTCGTTCTCATTGTCGTTCTAAAAAACTTTTTACGTCGCGAGATGCGGGAGTGGGTTTGGAAGAGAATAAAAAGAACTTTTTACGTCGCACACCCTAGCACGTGACGTAAAAAGCCTCTTTTACGTCGCGTGGGGGGTGCGCGACGTAAAAAGTGATACTTTTTATGTCGCACACCCCCAAGTGACGTAAAAAGTATCACTTTTTACGTCACGCACCCCCACGTGACGTAAAAAGTGATACTTTTTACGTCGCGCACCCCCCACGTGACGTAAAAAGTATCACTTTTTACGTCGCGCACCCTCATTTGACGTAAAAAATGATACTTTTTACATCGTGCACCCCCCACGTGACGTAAAAAGTATCACTTTTTATATCACGCACACCCCACACGACTTAAAAAGCTCTCTTTTACGTCGCGCTGTACCAAGTGCGACGTAAAAGAGGTTTTTAACGTCACCTCCTACAATATGCGAGTAAAAGTTTCACCTATTATTTACAAAATTGCCACCACGTTTTATTTACGTCGAATATTTTGACATGCGACGACAATTGGGTGACGTAAAATGTCATTTTTGCACTAGTGGGAGAAGAAGAAGCAAATCTTTGCTTTATGGCAAAAAGTGATGATGAAGCCTCATCACAAGAAACCTCATCATAGGTAAGCAGTACAAAATCCTTAAATGAATATGATGAGTTGTTTAAAGAATATCAAGATAGGTATGAAGGTTTTACCAAGCTATCTAAGAAATACAATGCACTTAGACAAAAGTTTAATGCATTAGAAAATATTGTTGGTATTCTTGAAAAAGAAATGAGTGCTTAAAGAAAGATGTTGATAAATTTAAAACTTTGTCTAAAAATAAAGAAGTTGCTAAACTTTGTGAAAATTGTAATCATTTGGAAAATGAGGCTTTCAAGTTAGAGAAAATAATAAGCAAATTTTTAAAATCTTCTAAAAACATGATTCTATATTAGGTTATCAAAGAGGGAATTCTAGCAAAGTTGGACTTGGTTACAAACCCAAACAAAGTCTAGAACCTCATAAAACTATTTTTGTGAAAGAGTCAAGGAAAACATGTGTGAAACCAGTTTCAAAAACTTTAATAAACTCATTTAGACCTTTTCAAAGAAAAACAACATGTTTTTATTGCATGAAATTAGGTCATACATCAAATAGATGTTACATAAACCATTTTGGTATATCTAATGGCAAATATAAATGAGTACCTAAAGGGTCAAAACATTTATACATGTCTAGATGATAGTTTGAGCATCTAATAGATTATGAATTTTCGAAAAAAAAAATTCTTGCTGTCATAATCAATTATGTTGATTCTGAAGGTGCTGTGATAATTGATTATTATATCATGGTTCTATTCTTTTATCCTTAGTCTTTTGGCAGAGACTTGTGATTTTACTAACCTTATTAAGGACCCAAAAATAATTAAAGGGTACCTAGATTTGTATGTTGATGTTGCAGGTGATTATCAAGGATAAGAAATCAATGCAGGTTATTAGAGCTAAATGGGTGTATAGGAACAATCTAGATGAACAGGGAAATATTACAAAGATAAGTTTATTATTGTCTCCCACGGCTCTGCATTGAATATCTGCACTTATTTGTCACATAAATTCAATGGTTGATAAATTTTGAAATTTGAAAGTCTTAATTTTGAAAATTTGAAATTTGAAAATTTGAGAATTTTTAAAGTTTGAAATTTGAAAGTTTGAGATTTTTTATATTTGAAATTTTGCAGTTTGAGATTTTTTAGATTTGAAATTTTGCAGTTTAAGATTTTGAAATTTGAAATTTTTGCAGTTTGAGATTTTTGAATTTGAATTGGAATAGAAATTTGAAATTTAAATTTGAATTTGAATGCTGCCTCAATAATAAGACTGCAATTTTGGAAGCTATGCATTCCATTCCATTATCTTTGCAATCATTTCATTCCCCTATATTTTCTCTCTCTTCATTTGCCTTGGGTATCCTAGATCTTGCCTCCTTAATATCATCACTACTACAGAAAACACTTTCTACGACAGCATCCAACGTCGGTTATCACGAAGACCGACGTTGTACAAGACGCGGTGGCAAACTTGTAATTATGAAACAAAATTTAACGTCGGTTATATAATAACCGACGTAGTAACTGCAATTCAACGTCGGTTATATGACAGACGACGTTAAATGTTTAAATTTAACGTCGGTTATGTATAACCGACGTTGAATTCCCAAAATCAACGTCGGTTACATGATTTACCCGACGTCGAAAGCGTTATCCACGTCGGGTTTTTTAATAACCGACGTTGAATGTCCTTTATACCTCTCCTCCTAGGCGCGCTGCCCCCTCGTCTGCTTCTTCTTCGTCCCACATACTCCCTCCTTCTGCTTCTTCTTCGCTGTGCCTCAGTCCTCACTGCTGCCCCCTCGCCGCCCCTTCGCCGCCCACTTCGCCGCCCCCTCGCTCTGCCCCCTCGCCGCCCCTTCGCCGCCCACTCGCCGCTGCTACCTCATTCGCTGTGGTCTGCTGCCTCAGTCCTCACTGCCGTGCTCTGCTCCCTCGCCGCCCCTTCGCCGCCCACTCGCCGCGCTCTCATCAGGTTAGATTAAGTTGTATGGATGATTTACAGCATGCATTTAACATAAATATGGATTATTTAGAGCATTTCCTACGTAGGAACATTAGAAAGATGATGGATGATTTTGTATATATGGTTTGATTTGATCTAGGTTCGTTTAGGTTTCGAAGTGGTATATGGAACATTAGGTTTCGTTTAGGTTTAGGTTTAGGTTTCGAAGTGGTATATGGAACATTAGAGCATGTATGGAACATTAGAGCATTGTTAGGCAATGTACACGTTTTTTTTGTATTGTTTTGTTAAACCTTTTCCAATAAACCTTGAATATCTAGGCAAGCCTTTTTGTGTAGTTAGATGGATCGAACTTGGGTCAATGCAAGTCGTATGTCAGAAGAGTATGAGAATGGAGTTGACTTCTTTTTGAAATTTGCCGAACAAAATGCTCCCAAAATGAATGGAAAAATCTACTGCCCATGCGTTAATTGTGTAAATGGCAGAGTACAAGAGATGGACACAATGCGGGAGCATCTTATTTGCGATGGGATGATGAAGAATTACACCATATGGACATGGCACGGTGAAGTGGTTGATATTCCAACAGTATCACAAACTATTGAGGATGATGTAACCTGCGAAGATCGAATAGAGGACATGCTTTGTGATGTGGGTCAAGAGAGCTTTCTTGAAGCACATGCATCTATATATGATATAATTCTATGTTTTTTAACATGTAATTGAGGAGACTTTGCATGTGTATTGATATAATTCTATGTTTTTTTCATTACAGGTAAATGACATCTCCTCCACCATCTCCTCCACCATCTCCTCAGGCATCTGGAAAGACATTTTCCAGTAAGAGGAGTCGACAATCTACACGGTTGAAAGGCTTGACCGTTAGACACATATCTGGCCAGAAGTTATCTGTTTCTGTTGATCCTAGGACTGGCAAGGTGTCAGGTCCCTTCAGTACCCAATTTAGTAGCTACTTGGGTACACTAGCTAGAGAGAAGGTATTTATTCTATTTCAAAGTTAATTTCATTTCAAATATATTATTGATACTTATGTTGTTTATGTTGTGTAGATATCTATTCTCCATCCTACTTGGGATCATGTGGAGGAAACTGTGAAGAACTTGTTATGGCAAGATCTTCTTATAAGTATGTGTATTTAGTTGTTTATACATTATTATCAATTGGTTAACTAAAACTTGTTTGCTACTGTAGGAACACTTTGATTTAGTTAATTCTGAGGATGTGAGGAGGAAGATAATGATAGCCATAGCAAAAATGTGGAGACAGTTCAAGTCCACATTGACCACTAAATGGGTGTATGCTGAGGACAAAGTTAGCAAGGGATTAACCCCTTGCCAAAGATATGGCATAGATGAGGACACTTGGAAGAAGTTTGTACATAGTAGGACTGGTTCAGAGTGGGAGGTAATAGCTTATGGCTTAATTGACTTGAATATTTCATAATGAGTTGTGTATCTAATATTGTGTTCAATTATGTTGCAGGAAAGAAGACAAAAAGCAAAAGACATTCAAAGGAAGAATGTCGCCCCCCACCTTCTGTCTCGTGGGGGGTACGACTTATTGACTAAGAAGATGATGGAGGAGAAGAGTAGACTTCGACAGTCGGAGTTAGCCTCTTCTGGTTTAAGCGAAGAGCAGATTCCTCCACCATCTCCTCCAAAACGTCACCAGAAGTGGAAGAGGGCGCGTACAAAGCCTTCTGGTGACATGACGTCGCTGGAAGCCCGAGAAATTGCTGCTCGGATTGTAAGTAAAAGAAGTTAATTTACTTTGAATTAGTTATATGTAACATGTTCATTAATAAAATTAACTTTTATAATGTAGGATGCCTTGGAGGAGCAGTGTACACAGGGAACTTTCATCCCTTCTGGTCGTCAGGATATCTTGACCACTGCTATTGGACGACCAGAACATCCAGGTCGTGTTCGAGCTGTTGGCCAAGGTGTGGGTGTCCGACAGTATTTTGGACCACCATCACAGGATATCCGCACCTCCACATCCCTGAGCCAAGAAGATATTGTTGCCTTGGAGATGGCTCTCACAGAGAAATTGACACCAGCCATCAGGGCAAAATTGGAGGAAGAGTTGACTCCTGCCATCAGCGCACGACTTGAGGAGACCATCACTGCACGTGTGCGGGAGCGGTTCTGCGTATGACCTCCATGGGTACTTCATTTGTTGATGCTCATCCTCCATCAGGTGCATTTTCAACCACAAATTGGTACTTGACTTGTGTTTCTAAAATCTTAGTCCTTATTGGAATTTACTATATTTGTAGGTCCAAGAGTTAGCACAAAGGGCAGTTGTGCTGAAGCCACTATCGAGGTCACACCTGAGGTGGCATCTATTCATCCTGAATCCACAAAGGATGATCGATATGGCTTGTGGGTTGAGGTAGATGAAGGTCTAAGGCTAGTGGCCCATGGATCAGTTCATGAAGGGGCTTTGATCGATGTCGTACTCGGTCAAATAATTAAAACAGATAAATGTAGTACTAGGAAGCTTTCCTAGGTCGTCTCCCAAAGACCACAAATTTCTATCAAAGTTTATCAAATTTTAGTAACTAAAAATTAAAAGGGGAGTTTTTCAAAATTAAAATATTAGATGAAACAAAACAAAAATAGATTATAAAAATGCGGATTAAAAACAGATTAAAATGCAATTGATTTTCTGATTCTAATGCAGCGTCACTTATCCTAGATTACGAAATTAATTCGAAATTAACCGACTAAGCGAAGATAAATCCCAAATTATATTCTAATCCAAAATTAATCAACTAAGCGAAGATTAATCTCAAATTAGCTTTAACCCTTGTTCTAATATGAAATTAACCAACTAAGCGAAGATTAATCCCAAATTTTCCTTAACCCTTATTCCAACATGAAATTAACCAACTAAGCGAAGATTAACCACAAATTATCCTTATACAATTAAGCATTGCATACATCACATAATCTCATATCTAACACAGAATTAAGCAAACTGTGATATAAGTTTCGGTTTATTAAGCATAAACAGATTATAATTCAATACTGAGATTAGAAGATGAAGAGTTAAGAGAACAAACAATATGAAATTGAAGAACAAAACCTCAAAGATCTACTTGCATTCTTCTCAGAAAATCAATACAAAGATTTAGCTATCCATAGAAAGTTGAAAACGCAATAGAAGAAACATAATTAAAATTGAAACAAGAATTTAAAAATAATGACAGAAGAGTAACAAACTTGAATGTAAATTGCAGAAGATGAAAGACGGAAGTGTGGTGGCTGCCTAGTCCTTGTGTGTTGTCTTCCTTTCGTGTGATGTGCCTCTCCTATATAAATAACCCTAACCCTAATCTTAATCGAGGTTTGGGCTCAACTAGTCCATGAAACACATCATAAATTGGCTTCAGTGCAGGTCCATAAACTTCAAACACGTGCAGTATTTTCAATACTTATCCAAATTAAGCGATTTTGGTCTCCAACGAAAGCCTCTTGAGTTAGCTTTAAAACGCCACCGTTTCTACTATTTTCGGAGCTTTAATGAATTTATGAGACTTAAATTACTGAAGCATGTCCATTGGGCCGGCCTGGTGCGCTTGACCCGTTTTGGATAATTTATGTAAAATCCAATTTAGCTTCGAATTGAATGATTTTGGATCCTGTGGAAAGCTCAATGTGTCTAGTTTATAATTATTTTAGAATCATGTTATTTGGAGATCTGTAGAAAAAATGATAAATAAAACAATAAACTAATGTCAGTACCCGTATAAAATAAAATATGACATTCGGCCCAATTTTTCAAGTCCAAAATTGCTTTATGAGTAAAAATTAGATCAAATAGATAAAAATCTAAATTATTGGCCCAATGAAGCCCAATCAATGAAAATGCACTAATAATAGATAATTAAACACAATGCACCAATTAAGATAAGTATATAAAGATAAGAAAATGCGGGAAAATAATGACTAATCAAATTCCCCTACACTTAGCCTTTTGCACTCCCGGGCAAAATCAAGAAGCAAAGCAAGGAGTAATTCCAAAGACATCGAAGAGAGTGACATAACAAAAAGGAGCAAGAACAAGAAGACACACAAAACACAAACAAATTTACACAATCCTTAATGAATCTTGGGAAAAGAAAGGAGTAGACAACATCCTACACACAAAGAGTCGGAGGAACCGAGATACTCATGGAAATCATCCAAGCATTTCAAAAACCGGCAAGAGGTCAATCGGGTCAAAAGGTGAATCAAAGTGACAAAACCTCACAAGATGCACTGTATCTCTCATGTGTTTAGGCTACTTGTATACTCTCAAAATACTCAAGAAAAGCAAACAACGAGATAGACTTGGCAAGCCTCTAAACTCAACACCCAACGCACATGCATAAAAAGATCAAAAGGTCTTTTTAGGTTGTAATGGGGGTAGGGACAAGGTAGAGGATATCATATAGGATAAGTAGCTGTGAACCGGAGGAACTAGAGGAGCAATGGGGAATAAGTCAAAAATAAGCACAAGATGCATGCCCAAAAACCTCTAATATCAAACCTCCACTACTGCCTTTACCTCAACCACAACTTTCCTTTCTTTTTATATATATATATATATATATATATATATATATATATATATATATATATATATATATATATATATATATCTTCTTCTTTTTTTCTTTTTTTTTCTTCCTTTTTTTTTTTTTTTTTAAGAAAGGAAAACACAAAAACTATATAGCGAGAGATAACCAACTAGCCAATACATCATCCAATGAAATACAAAATGCACCCCCACACTTATTCAATAACTTATTCCCAAAACAATTCCAAAGCTCCAAAAATCCCTAAGGTTAAGGTAATCATGGTTTTTCACTTAAGGCTTTTAATGAGCTTCAAAAGAAATAAAGGGAAACATAGGCTCAAAGGGGCTATCAAAGGAATTAATTCAAGGTAGGCTCATTTGGCTAGAGGCTAATCAGAACAAAAATGCCTTAATCATCTCCAAACATGCATGTGAATCAAGAAGTATCAATCGAGTCAAGCCAAGGCTACTGCGCAAGCAATCAAGAGGCATAACACTCAAGAAAGAAAGGTAGTGGCTCAATTCCTCACAAAGGGTAAGATTGCCGCCTTCAATTCAACCTCTCAAACATCGTAACCAATTTGACAAGTAGAGAAAAACGGGGATTTCAATCCAAAAAGCATAAAGCAACTCCTATCTAAGAGTGAAGAAAGTGCCCAAAACCTAAACAAAACCCGAGAGATCCAAAAGAAACATGCAAATTGTACACAAAACACGAACCCGAAATACAAAGAAAACTAAAAATCCTAAACAAAGAAAACAAAGAACAGTCTCCCCCACACTTAAACTACAAATTGTCCCAATGTAGAATAACATCAAATCAAGTAATCAAATGACCAATTGGACAAGTGCAGTAAAAGTAAAGAGAAGGAAAAAGAGAACTCCCTAATCATGGTGGGTCCGGATCTATCTCCTCGGATGGTACAGGTGTTGAGGTCATCAAGTAGCAACTTTGTTCCGCTAAAACAAACAAAGTCTTCCTCATCATGGTGGTTCCTGGATCTATCTCCTCGGATGGGTGTTTCATGGCCTTTAGAATATTAAAGTGCACCACAATGTCATCAAATTCCATGGATAAGGTCCCTGCATGCACATCAATCTTGGTTCGTGCGGTTTTCAAAAATGGTCTCGCCTAAAATGATTGGGACAGATCCATGGGAGAATCCCTCCTCCATATCAAGCACATAGAAATCAGCGGGAAAAATGAGTTCACCAACCCGAACTAAGACATCCTCAATGAAACACTGTAGGGTGGGCTACACTCCTATTTGCCGGTTGTATCACCACACCCGTAGGTTGCGGAGGTCCAAGAGATAAAGAATTAAAAATGGACAAAGGCATAACATTAATTGAAGCACCCAAATCAAGCATGGCATTCTCAAATTTATTATTGCCAATAATACAAGGTATGCGAGAATGTACCGGGTCCTTACATTTCTCGGGAATGTAAGGAACAGATTTACCTATCAAAGCGAGACACATTTACGCCCATGCCGATTGTCTCACTGCCCTTCATCTTCCTCTTGTGGGTGCACAACTCCTTTAAGAATTTAGCATATCTGGGAATTTTCTTGATGGCATCAAGCAGAGGTATGTTCACCTCAACTTTCCTGAAGGTCTTCAGAATCTCTTTATCGACCTCTTCCATCTTTTTGCTTGGAATTGCTTTGGGAGGGAATGGAAGAGGGATAGGAGGTTGTTGCAGGTCAGAACTGGGGCTGGAAGAAGGTCCATCTATATGCAATTTTTGGCTACCAACTGGTTGCTCAGGTGCAGGAACTGAGGCAGCTACAGATAAGGGTGGAGGTGTTGTAGTGGGTATGTCAATCTGTTTCCCTGACCTCAATGTGATGGCACTCACATTCTTAGGATTAACCACGATCTGCGTAGGGAGCTTGTCCGAATTTTGATTTTGCAATTGATTCACAACAGTAGCTAGTTGACCAATCTGGTTGGTTAAACTCGAATGGAGGCATCATTTTTCCGTTGGTACTTGTATGTTCATCTCAGCCATTTGTTTGACCAATTCCTCTAATGAAGGTGAAGAAGGTTGAGGAGCTGGTGCTTCATTTTGCTGCCTCGATATTGTTGTTGCATTGGTGGAGGCACATAAGGTCTGCTTGGACCGGCAGAATTCGAAATGGTGGTGGTGGCAAAGGATTTTGCTTCGCTGTTAGTGCTTGCTGATTGGACCATCTCGGATTTGGGTGATTCCTCCACCCTGGATTGTATCTATTGCTTGAGAGGTCAAAATTATGTTGTTGGTTCGGAGCCCTATTATTGAAAATGTTTGCTGCATAAGCTTGTGGAGCTCCGGAACCCGTAGACTCATGCAATAATTGGCAGCAATCGGTGGGATGCTCAATTGAAGTACAAATGCCACAAACCCTTGCAGGTGGTGCAGGTCTCCGATTTGCGGCAAGTTGGGAGACTAGGGTGGTGAGTGCATCAATCTTACTTTCTAGCTTCTTCTCCACTAAATCGATGAACCCACATCATGTACACCCCTAAGGACTATGGCATCACTCCTCATGTTAAATTGCTCGGGAATTGGATGTCATCTTCTCAATTAAATCTCTAGCGGCGACAGGTGTCATGTCTCCTAAAGCTCCTCCACTAGCCGCATCTATCATACTCCTATCCATTGTGTTCATCCCCTCATAAAAGTACTGCAAGTAGTAGGCTGTTTTGATATTTGGTGGTGAGGGCAACTTGCACAAAGTCTCTTGAACCTCTCCCAATACTCGTATAAGCTCTCTCCCATCTCGTTGCTCGATACCCGATATATCCTTCCCGATGGCGGTGGTCCTTGAAGCGGGGAAAAATTTATCTAGAAAGACTCTCTTTAGATCATCCCGACTCGTTATGGGACTAGGAGCTAAGTAGTACAACCGGTCTTTGGCAAGATCCTCCAAAGAGAAAGGAAAAGCCTTCAGGTATATGTGATCTTCATGAACATTTTGTGGCTTCATGGTGGAGCAGACTATATGGAACTCCTTGAGATGCTTGTATGGATCCTCACTTGCACGACCATGAAACTTGGGCAACAAATGGATTAGTCCAGTTTTAAGCACAAATGGTACATCCTCTTCGGGGTATTGGATACATAAATTTGCATAAGTGAAATCAGGTGCAGCCATCTCCCCGAGAGTCCTCTCACGAGGTCCAATAGGTTGATCACCCATGTTATTAGTTTGGAAATTATCAGAAGAAGGTATATTAGGTGTAGTACTCTCACTATGGCTATCTAATGGTTCAGACTCAAGAGATGAATTCCTAGAATGTCTAAATAATCTATGAAAAGTTCTGTCTATCTCGGGATCAAAAGGTTGTAAAAGGTCAGGATTGCTCCTAGTCATGCACTATATTCAACAATTCATGTATTTCCCAAGAGTTAAAAAAAAATTCCTAAAAAAAATCAGTTGTTTACTGGATTGACAACGGTAGACCGTGAACAAGTACACCAGGTAGGTTCCCAGGAAAGAGAGGTGGGTCACTAATGGACACGCTTAAGTACCAAATCTTTCCTAGCCAGAACCCTCCTAGGCATGCACTCTCACACTACCAAGCTATATCCAGAGTTTCTTATGAAAATGGAAATTATAAATAATTTTTTTTATATATAAAGCTAGAAAAACAAATTAGAGATGAAATTGTTTTTTTTTTTTTGAATTATTATTATATATATATATATATATATATATTTAATATTTTTTAATATTTAATATTTTTTTTATTTTATTTATTTTTTTTTTAACCCAAAAGAGTTTTAGAATACAGTGAGCTATCAAAATAGTATTAAGAGAAGTAAGAATTTTAAATTAAATAGAAAATCAAATAAAATATTCAATTAAGCTGAAAATCAAATAAAATATCCAAATAACTGAAAATCAAATATTAAATAACTAAAAATCAAATAAAATATTTAAATAACTAAAAATCAAATAAAATATTTAAATAACTGCAAATCAAATTAAATATTCAAATAACGAGCAAATCAAATAGAATATTAAATAACTAACAAATCAAATAAAATATTAAAAAACTGAAAATCAAATAAAATATTTAAATAACTAAAAATCAAATAAAATATCCAAATAAACTGAATGTCAAAATATTAAAAAACTTAAAATCAAATAAAATATTTAAATAACGAGAAAATCAAATAAAATATTAAAAACTAACAATCAAATAAAATATTTAAATAACTAAAAATCAAATAAAATATCCAAATAACAGACAAATCAAATAAAATATTCAAATAACTGAAAATCAAATAAAATATTTAAATAAAATAAAATAAAAACAAAAAAAATGAAAACAGAAACGAGAAAATAAAAATTGAAAACCTAGACAAAAATCTTGGTCCCAGGCAACGGCGCCAAATTTGATCGATGTCGTACTCGGTCAAATAATTAAAACGAGATAAATGTAGTACTAGGAAGCTTTCCTAGGTCGTCTCCCAAAGACCACAAATTTCTATCAAAGTTTATCAAATTTTAGTAACTAAAAATTAAAAGGGAGTTTTTCAAAATTAAAATATTAGATGAAACAAAACAAAAATAGATTATAAAAATGCGGATTAAAAACAGATTAAAATGCAATTGATTTTCTGATTCTAATGCAGCGTCACTTATCCTAGATTACGAAATTAATTCGAAATTAACCGACTAAGCGAAGATAAATCCCAAATTATATTCTAATCCAAAATTAATCAACTAAGTGAAGATTAATCTCAAATTAGCTTTAACCCTTGTTCTAATATGAAATTAACCAACTAAGCGAAGATTAATCCCAAATTTTCCTTAACCCTTATTCCAACATGAAATTAACCAACTAAGCGAAGATTAACCACAAATTATCCTTATACAATTAAGCATTGCATACATCACATAATCTCATATCTAACACGAAATTAAGCAAGCTGTGATATAAGTTTCGGTTTATTAAGCATAAACAGATTATAATTCAATACTGAGATTAGAAGATGAAGAGTTAAGAGAACAAACAATATGAAATTGAAGAACAAAACCTCAAAGATCTACTTGCATTCTTCTCGGAAAATCAATACAAAGATTTAGCTATCCATAGAAAGTTGAAAACGCAATAGAAGAAACATAATTAAAATTGAAACAAGAATTTAAAAATAATGAAGAGTAACAAACTTGAATGTAAATTGCAGAAGATGAAAGACGGAAGTGTGGTGGCTGCCTAGTCCTTGTGTGTTGTCTTCCTTTCGTGTGATGTGCCTCTCCTATATAAATAACCCTAACCCTAATCTTAATCGAGGTTTGGGCTCAACTAGTCCATGAAACACATCATAAATTGGCTTCAGTGCAGGTCCATGAACTTCAAACACGTGCTGTATTTTAAATACTTATCCAAATTAAGCTATTTTGGTCTCCAACGAAAGCCTCTTGAGTTAGCTTTAAAACGCCACCGTTTCTACTATTTTCGGAGCTTTAATGAATTTATGAGACTTAAATTACTGAAGCATGTCCATTGGGCCGGCCTGGTGCGCTTGACCCGTTTTGGATAATTTATGTAAAATCCAATTTAGCTTCGAATTGAATGATTTTGGATCCTGTGGAAAGCTCAATGTGTCTAGTTTATAATTATTTTAGAATCATGTTATTTGGAGATCTGTAGAAAAAATGATAAATAAAACAATAAACTAATGTCAGTACCCGTATAAAATAAA
The DNA here is from genome assembly GCA_963425845.1 of Sphenostylis stenocarpa. Taxonomy (NCBI): domain Eukaryota; kingdom Viridiplantae; phylum Streptophyta; class Magnoliopsida; order Fabales; family Fabaceae; genus Sphenostylis; species Sphenostylis stenocarpa. The sequence continues at coordinate 26,287,943 of OY731402.1, read as the reverse complement.
ATATGACATTCGACCCAATTTTTCAAGTCCAAAATTGCTTTATGAGTAAAAATTAGATCAAATAGATAAAAATCTAAATTATTGGCCCAATGAAGCCCAATCAATGAAAATGCACTAATAATAGATAATTAAACACAATGCACCAATTAAGATAAGTATATAAAGATAAGAAAATGCGGGAAAATAATGACTAATCAGGCTTCAACCATCCACAATGTGCCTTTGGATCCTAACTTGGTCAAAGTAGTGGTTGAAAAGGTGGTTGACGCTGCAGCTAGTGTCCCTATCCCCACTGAAGAGGTGCAGACAGTGGGCCAAGCCCTTCGGACCTTCATTACTTGGCCCCGACATTTAGTTAGGTCAATAATGGCAAAGGTATGTATATGTACGGTTATAATACATCTAACACATAAATAAATTGATTTATTGTTTATGATTATATTTTATAAAATATGTAGGATGTTCGGCAGCCAAAAGACTTGGGTAAAGCTATTGCCACTCCTTCCGCATCTAAGGAGAAGACACCAGTTGTGGAGACTTCTCCAAATCCAATTTTTGATCTCTTGTCTCTTTCCCCACAATTGTATCTGCAGTCATTCCAAGTTCCATGGGATTGTACATTATTTGGGATGGCTTCTAGAAATATCCCCCTATACATTTCCCACACTGATGCCCTGGAGATTGGGATGGGCAATCAATGTCTAAATATAGTTGTTTTACAATTTTGGACATTGTAAGTTCATATCTTTCATGACTCTTTTCATTTTAGTAAATATATAAGCTATAAGTTCACTTAAATTGGCATATTTTAGGATGATTCACAAAATGATAGTGGAGCAGGGCATTGGTCATGTGTATGGATTCTTCGAGCCTCAATCCATACAAAAGTCTGGGAATAAGCGTGATCAAATTCTCAGTTACATGCAAAATTGGATGACTGTTTCTAAAAGAGATATTTACCTTGGAGCATACCATCATTCGTAAGTTATCCCAGCCTCTTCCGGTTTTACACAAGTTTTTTTAATAGATTCTAATCATGTGTATATACGAAACCACTGGCAGCTATTAGTTATTTGTCCAAAGCGAGAATCTTGTGTGTTGGTTCTGCTCATTGGGAAGAAAACCGGACATGGAGCTAAAAAATATTGTAAACGAGTAAGTATTTATTAATTATGTCTAAACATCTTGATTATTCTATTTCTAAGCCCCTTCTTTTCAATATATAGTGCTTTAAAGGTTTGTAGTACATTAGATGGAAAACACACAAGTAAAAGCACAGACTCCAAATTGGAATTTTATCAAAGTAAGTAGCCTTTATATATATTATACTATCTATTAATTTACGTTCAAATTTAATAGTTATTTTTAACATATTTACTCATTTTTAGTGTAACAAATAAAATGGAGGCTACGAGTGCGGCTACTATGTAATGTATTGGATGTGGCTCATCATTTTTGGTAGCATTCGGGATAGTTGGGACGAGGTAAGTTGACATTTGCTATTATATTCAATTCCTTTATTTTTATTTCTTAGGGTTTACCATTCTATTATTGTGAACTTCTTACGGGCATTTAAAGATATAAAACCTTTGCCTATGGATACTATAGACATGGTTAGAAACAAATAGGCGAAAAAGTTTGTACAAGTAGTTAGGAATAATAGGATTGATTGATAATTTTTGTGTATTATGTACATAATGTGGCTGGACTGAGAGTTTTGTGTATTGTGTAAATATATAGTGATTAGGTGAAAAGACCTGGTTGAGATTTTTGTATATTGTGTATATATTGTGTAAATCTGGTTGGACTGAGATTTCGGATTGAGATTTATAGCAGGTCGTGTATGGTAGCACAAAAACAGAACAAAATTTTTTTTTAAAAAAAGGGATATTCTACGTCGGTTATTGCATTAACCGACGTTGTAACGTCAGTCGCTTGAGCGAAACGTCGATCGCTTGAGCGAAACAGCACCCGAGAGTCCCCTTTGTTTGAAGGCTTCGTCGCTCAAGCGAGTACACCGGTCGCTTGAGCGAGAAAGGACTTTCAACGTCGGTTAGTTCAATGTCCGACGTAGAAATGAGTAAATTCTACGTCGGTTATTGAACTAACCGATGTTGAAAGTCCTTCTCGCTCAAGCGACCGGTGTACTCGCTTGAGCGAAACAACACCCGAGAGTCCCCTTTGTTTGAAGGCTTCGTCGCTCAAGCGAGTACACCGGTCGCTTGAGCGAGAAAGGACTTTCAACGTCGGTTAGTTCAATAACCAACGTAGAATTTACTCATTTCTACGTCGGACATTTGCTTAACCGACGTAGATGTCTAACACTTTCATCGTCGGGTATTCTGAACCGACGTAGAATCCTTTGGCATTCAACGACGCCTGATTCAACGACGTCATTGGAACCGACGTTGAAAGCCTTCTACACCCGACGTTGAATGCTCATTCTGCAGTAGTGCATGTTCTTCTCTATGACACTTTGTAATGCATTATCTTCTCTACCTTGATTTATGTACTAATCTATGCAAATTTGTGCTCAATTTCTATTGCAATATTTTTCATAATTATCAATGAAACAAGGAGAGATTTTGATGATATTAATCTGTGTGAAACAGGGAGAGATTTTTTTCTCTTATAATAATATTTTATGATTATCAATGAAACACGGGGAGGTTTTTTATGAATTAAAATCTGTGTGAAATCCATTCCTAATTATGAATTAACTAGGGGGAGTTAAGAGAAGTTTTTCTCAGATGAGTTAGGGGGAGTTTAAATATACTGTGCTAATCTGTGTTATACTCTACTATACTAATCTTGAGCTGGCTATATAGAGTCAACCATTTTAATTCATTTCAGGTGTTTCCTTGATCATCATCAAAAAGGGGAAGATTGAAAACAATGAGGGGGAGATTGATGGCAATGTGAAACATGTCCCTACATTCCCAAGAGATGATTTTGATGATGATTCAAGTCAACAACATTCAAGACTCAAGCAAGCCCAAGATATGATTTGATAAAGATTCTATTTAACATTCAAGCAAGCCCAAGATGATTCCTGAAGACTAGATAGAGTCTTAGAATACTGGATATGGAGGTACAAGTTGATGAAGTAATATTATGCATAAGCCTCCAAAGCACAAGTGAGATAAAATTTCGTAACATGACATTTTTCATTGTCATAATTGATTATGATGTATCAGAATTAAGAAATAGATTTTTACCCTGACATAATCGATTATGCTTAGGAGATAATCGATTATGGAAGTTTGAAATTCAAAAATATATCTGTTTTGAAGAATAAATGTTTTTCAATATATCCTGATTTTTATCCACGAAAATATTAATGTCCAACGACCATTTTCTGATGCAATTTTTCTATTGTAGACCGCAAATCTTGCCCGACTCCCCAATAAAGCTAGAGATCACCCATTTCGAAGATGGTCAAGACTTTATTGAGTCCCTATTCTAGGTTCCATTTAAGATATGAAGGGTTTTTAGAGGCAATAAAAATCGAAAAATCTGCCAGAGATAGCAAATGGTCGTCCAGGACTGTCAAACGGCCGTCCATGCCAACTTTAAGGCTATGGACGGTCGTCAACTTATCTTGGACGGCCGTCCATGGCCACTTTTTGCCATGGATGACCGTCCACTAAGTCCAAACGACCGTCCACTTTTTCTTGGTGCGGTTCCCTATAAATAAAAGCCCCCATTCCTCGAAATTTCACACCTCTACACTCCTACACTCTCTAGGAAGCCTTTTGGCACTTTAGAGTGACTCTGAGCATTATTCCAGAGTTCGAGTGAGCTTTCCGATTTCCGTTTAAGGTAGAAATCGGTTAAGTAAGTCTCCTTTTGAGACGTCCGACCTTCGGTAGGGTGGTACTCTTATTTTTTGTTCGAGGGAGGAGTGACTTTGTAGAGTGAGAGGACTGCCAAAAAGCGTCCTCAAGTTCGAGATTTATAAAAGCTCGCTTTGGAGGTTTTCATTCATATCTCTTATCTTTTACTACTTTCTTTTACTGCTTTCCTTGTATGCATTAGATATTAGGATAATGTAGACATTTAAATGTTTCCAGTAGTTTAAATAATAGAGTAAAAGCATAATTTATTTAAGTATTTATTTGTTAAACTAGTCCATCATAGGGAACCCGAAAGGGGCGTTGTGGGGTGCTAACACCTTCCCCACACGTAACTAACTCCCTTACCCAACTCTGGTTGTAATGACCAAAGTTGGTTTTTTTCTAAAACCACTGCCTTCTTCTTTTTTTTCACCTTTTTCAGTGTTTAAGGTTAAAACACTGATGGCGACTCCTCGAACCTTTTTGAAAACCTCGCCTTTAGGTCCAGCCCGGTTATCAGACAACCTAAGGAGTAAAACCACTTCTTTCAAAAAATGCGAGTCAATCAAAACCATTGTGTCGCTCCGACCGCCTCTTCTGATGGCGGCGACAGATGGCGACTCCTATGGGGAAGCTAGAGAGTTGATCCCATTTAGTGATGGACTAGTTTAAGAAATAAAAACTAGAAATTATGCTTTTACCCTTTCTTGCTTTATAACATGCTTTACTATTTGGCTTTAATAATTGTTGTATGCTTATTTTCTGCAATTGTTTGAAATAAATTGTACACAAACCCTTGCACACAACAATCCCTCTATACTCGGGGGCGAGAGAGAATACACATAGGGAGTGGGTGGCAAGTATGACCGACCATGGTAATGGCCTTAGTGCCAGCAGGTCGTTGTCAGAAACCACCACTCAAGGTGATAACCTTCTTGTTTTGGTCAAAGAATGTTGACATGGAGATCCGTGCATGGTTCAAAGATTTAGAGATTGAAGGGTCCCTATCATGGGGGCACCTTGGGGGCTTGACCTTAGTGAGAACAGTTAGAACCTACCTTTGCCAATGCACTTTTCTGTAGGAAACCCCTACCTCATAATTAAACAACATCACTCTGTTCGCGGATGAGTGAATTGTTTTTGCATTTGTTTATTGCATTTGATTGTTGCATAACATAATCATACAACAACAAAAAATATATATATATATAAAAAATCTCAAAAATCTTTTCACAATAAACACCCTTATCTCGGACAGTCTGCCTTTTAGCTTGCCTGGTTTCAGGTTCTTTGTAAGCTAGTAGTCACGCAGATCTGACAAAAGAGATAAGAGATACTAAAACCATTCTTTCGCAATAACCATTTTTATCTCGGAAAGTCTACCTTTTAGCTAGCCTGGTTTCAGGTTCTTTGTAAGCTAAGTAGTCACGCAGTCTGACAGAAGAGATAAAAGGTTAAAATAAAATAAAAATAATAACAAAATCAAAATATCAATAAAAAGAATTTTGACAAAGTTGTATCATTCATACCTGCATCATCTCATAAGTGGAAAAACCAAGAGAGAAAATAAATGCATAAGAAAACTATGCATACGGATCATCTTAATAAATCTCTCAAAAAATGGGTCTTAGGAGCATTTTTTGAAAAATTGTTGGGCGAAGTCCCCTTGCCACCTGTTCTTCACTTTTTCCTCTTCGTTTTGATATGTTGTGCATCCAAATCCGACGTCTCAGTCAAAAGTTATCTCACTTTGAACATTTGCCGCCTTTTTTTTATACTAGTGCATACATAAACACACCCATGCTTGGGGGCATTAGATATCCTTAAGACAAAGGCGAAAGAGACCCAAGTGCGCTTGTAATCTTCCACAAGGAAGGGACAAGTGTGCTAAGGTATATGGGGACCTTCGTTATACTCGATGAGGAAGGAACCATTATATCAAAGTGGGTATGGCACTTCGCAAAGCGTAAGCTTTGAGGATGATACCAAAGCCATTGCCTTAAGGCATATCTATCCCACACCAATCGTTCATTTTTAATAAAAACCCTAATTCATTATGCACTCTAGAAAGTGGCTGGTCTTCTTCCTGTCCTCACTCATGCGCGAAAAGCCAAGAGGGTGGAACAATTAGAAGAGCAAAATCGCAAGCTGACCACTGAGCTTAACTCCATGAAAGAACAAATGGCACAACTAATGGAGTTAATGCGTCAGCAAAACTTACACAAGGAGAACCCTCACAGTCACCACGCCTCACATCATGAGGAAGAAGGGGGTTCCGACCGTGAGCCTGAGCAGGGAGCTCACGTATAGCCCGAAGTGAGGGTAGTAATCATTCAAATTCTTGAAGTTTCCAAGCAACAGATTTCTGCCCTCGAAGAGAGGTTAAGGGCTATGGAGGGGCATAATTTTGATGTTAAAGAAGCGGCTGACATGTGCCTCGTTAAGAATATCCAATTTCCCACCAAATTCAAGGTTCTAGATTTTCCAAAGTACATGGGAATGACTTGCCCCAAGAGCCATCTTACAATGTACTGTCGTAAGATGGCTCCATATGTCGATAATGAGGAGTTCTTGATCCAGTGTTTTCACAAGAGCTTGGCCGATTTGGCCTTGAACTGGTATATGCAACTAGAGGGGGGCAAGTCCAAAACTGGAAATAGGTGGCAGACGTCTTCCTTCGTCGTTACAAATATAATATCGATCTGGCCCCAGATAGGTCAGATCTACAAGCTTTGAGTAGGAAAAATGACGAACCCTTCAAGGCATATGCTCAGCATTGGAGGGAGTTGGTCGGCCAAATAGAGCCTCCGCTATCAGATAAGGAAATCATATCCTTGTTCATCAATTCGTTAATGGGTCCCTATTATGATAAGATGATAGGGAGCACGTCGACTCTTTTTACGGATGTGGTAACCATCGGTGAGAGAGTGGAGTAAGGACTGAAGAGTGGGAGGATCGCACAAACATCCTCATCCAATGCCTCGTTCAAAAAGTTCCTTAGCAAGAGGGAGGAGAAAAGCGTGAATGTCATCAACCTTGCTACTCCTTCTTCCTCTTCACAACCAGCTAGGCAGTCAAGGAATCAAGAGAGAAAATTTACTCCCCTTCCAACATCCTATGGGAGTCTACTGACAAAGCTGGTAGAGGCCAGCCTCCTAGTACATGTCCCTCCGAAGAGGATGGATCCACCCTACCCTGATTGGTACAAGCCAAACAAAAAATGATTACCACTCAGGCGCTCCTGGGCATTCCGTGGAGAATTGTATGACCTTGAAATACATGGTCCAAAAGTTGTTGGATGCCAGGTGGATTACCTTCAACGCTCCCGCTCCTAATGTTGGTACCATGCCTCTATCACAACCAGAATACTGGGGTGGGATAAGAGAAGGCCAGCTGATTAGGTCTCTTCATATTTTTAAGCTTCCTGCATCTCTCGCGGTCCCCGCCCATGGCCGCGAGATCTTTGATTAAAAGGGCTTTGTAAATATTTTGTTTTCATCAATACAATGAGGCATTTGCATAAACATTCATATTCTTTTTCATTCTTTTCTCTCTCATTATTATTTCAAAATAAATGATGATAAAATCTAAGCCTAAATAGAACCAAATAAAAATAATCATGTCTGTGATGGATGACTCTTTGGGGATCCGAAAGCCGAAGGCAAATGGACCGAGTCAGACAGTGAGAGGGGCATCGTCTCCCCGGACATACAAAGGCTATTAAAAAAAGAAGAAGCTCAATTTATATGGCCCATTTAGGAAGAAACCGAGGCCATCAATTTGGGGGCAAGGAAACAATAAGAAGGAAAATACCCAAATCGACAATAATGTTAGGGAAGGATTGGTACAATTGCCAAGAGAGTATGTGGACGCATGCGTATGACATGCCAAGATCTCAAAATCCAAAACCATAAACCCTATCTCTATCGACCTAAACTGAACGATGCAATAAGGGTCAACCAATAAGAACATTAAGACGATGATCCGGAACATGGTCTAAACCTACAAGGATCGTTATCCTCTGCCCTGCATAAGATATCTAACGTATGTACGAACCTCCACAAGAGTTACTTTATTCTCCCTTACATATGGCATGGAGGTCGTACTCACAAAAGAGGTCAAGATACCTTCCTTGACTAGTTACCATGGAAGCAAAACTGACAAAATCTTAGTGGGTCCAAAGCCGATGCAACCACTCAAACCTAATCGAAGAAGAACGGTTAGACGCCATATGTCGAGGACAAGCCCACCAAAAGAAGATCAAAGGGCTTACGATAAAACAAGGTCAACCCCCATATTTACCATGAGAGGGAATTTAATGGTAAACAAATTGCTTTCGGCCCAAAAAGACAAAATAGGAAAATGGGTGGCAAATTGCGATTAAATGATGTCGCCGCCGTCAAAAGAGGCGGTCGGAGCGACGTGATGATTTTCGACTTTAACTCGCGTTTTAAAAATGATGTTACAATGCCCTTAGGTTGTCCGATAACCGGGCTAGACCTAAAGGTGAGGTTTTCGAAAAGGGTTCTAGAGTCGCCACCAATGTTTTATCCGGAAACATTGGAAAAGGAAGAAAAAGAAGGCGTTGGTTTTGAAAAACCAACTTTGTCCATTATAACCAGAGTTGGGTAAGGGAGTTAGTTACGTGTAGGGAAGGTATTAGCTTCCCTATGACGTCCCTTTCGGGTTCCCTATGATGGACCATTTATTTCATAAATAAAAACTCTAAAATTACGCTTTTACCCTTATTTATTCATTTGCGGAATTTAAAGTGTTGACTACATGAGCCTAACAGCTAATGCACAGATAGATGTAATAAGAAAGCGGTAAAAGATGATAAGAAATGTAGGAACCTTCGAAGCAAGCTTTTGTATTAATATTCTTGGTAAAGAAAGGAGCTTTTTGGCAACCTCCACCCTCTACAGTGCTAATCGCTCTTACTCGCAATACTAGAAAACACTCACTAAGAATACTAAGAAACTCCAGAAATGCTTCGGAGGGATCCTATGAGAAGAATTTGAGAAAGTTGCAGAAGGGAAAGTGGAAGAATGCTGTGAAAAGGAGGGTGTCGCACCCTCCTTTTATAGGGATTCACACTTGTTAGGTCGGGATTGCCATCTCACCTGACAAGGTCGAGATCGCCGTCTCGCCAAATGGGACGACGGTCTCGCCCTTGACAAATGACGAGTGGCGAGAAGGCCGTCTCGACAAACGAGGTGGCGGTCTTGCCCTTCGTCGATGGCGAGACGATGATCTCGGCCTTCTAAGTGGAATTTCTTCTTTTTTCTGTACAAAAAACCTTCCTACTCTAATATGGGGCCTATTAGTCTATCCTAGGGACCTTTTAGGACATGCCCATCTTCGAATTGGTGGTCTTCTGCTCTTTATTTTGAGGCCGAACAATATTTGTGGTCTACAAATGAGTTTTGTCGGGAAGAACTCTTACCCTCACTGACATGGATAAAAAAGGAACTTCGACACCCAGTCAACTCCGATACGGTGAAAAAGAGTTATGCTTGAAGGACATTTCTCATGACCCTCCAGGATGAAAACCCGCAAAGGGCATCCTGGGAAAAAGTTAGGGTCCACTCGCCTCGCTAGGATACGTCCTAGGCAGAATTTAGAGGCTTTTCTAAAAAAAAAGGGAAGAAAGAAGAGTAGACCCCAAATCTTGCCCGGCCTCATAATAAAGATCAGAAGACCTTCTATTCGAAGATGGATGAAGCCTAAGAAGCCACTAGGAGAGACTATTAGGCCCCATACTAGGATAGGAGGGATTTTTGGTCCAAAAATAAGGATTTTCACCTTTTAAGGTCGAGACCACCGTCTCGCCTTGTGCGAATAGCGAGACCACCGTCTAGTTTGGCGAGATGGTCATCTTGCCATTCCTGCAAGGCGAGACCGCCGTCTCAATTGGCAAGACGGTCGTCTCGACCTTGTCAGACAAGACGGTCCGTCTCAACCTGACAGACGCGAATCCCTATAAATAGGGCCTCCATTCCCTTCATTTCCAACAGTTCTTCCTCCTTCTCTCTAGAAATCACTTAAAATACTCTCTCTAGAACCCCTCCGAAGCATTTCCGGAGTTTCAGAGCGTTTCTAAGAGTGTTTTCGAGCGTTTCGAGAGGTTTCCGGCGCTGTGTAGAGTGAAGGGCTGCCACAAAGCACCCTATTTTTTGCAAAGATTAATATAAAAGCTTGCTTCGGAGGTTTACTCTCTCTCTTTCTCTACTTTTACCGCTTTAATTCTAAATTGTGCAATAGAGATTAGGGTCATGTAGTCATAACTTTAAATTCCGCAAAATAAAGGGTAAAAGCGTATTTTCCGGTTTATTTATTCATCCAAAGTAGCTAGCCTATCATAGGGAACCCGAAAGGGGCGTCGTAAAGGAACTAACACTTCCTTTACGCGTAAATAACTCCCTTACCCAACTCTGGTTCTAATGACCAAAGTTGGTTTTTCGAAAACCAACACCTTTTAACTCCTTTTCCGATGTTTCCAGTAAAAACGTCGGTGGTGACTCCAAAGAACCCTTCAAAACTAGCTCTTGGATTAGCCCGGTTATCGGACAATCCAAAAGCGCCCTTTCGAAAACCTCGCCCCTAGGTTCAGCCCGGTTATCGGACAACCTAAAGGCGTTGTAACCACCAATAAAAATGTGGAAATTGGAAAGTCGGAAACCATCGCGTTGCTCCGACCGCCCTCGTTTTTACGGCGGCGACAGATGGTGACTCCACTTGGGAAGCTAGAGACTTGATCCCATTTAGTGATGGACTAGTTTGATAAATAAAAGACTTAAAAAATTACGCTTTTACCCTACCTTGTATTATAACATGTTTTAATGCTTGGCTTTAATAACTGTTGTTTGTTTATATTTAGGCAATTGTTTGAAATACAAACTATACACAAACCCTTGCACACAACAGTTCCCTCTATACCCGAGGGCAAGTGAGAAATACATAGGGAGTGGGTGGCAGGTACGGTTCGCTGTAGTGATGGCCTTGTGCCCACCAGTGTGATCGGAAACCACAACTCAAGGTGATAACCTTCCTCTTTTGGCACAAAGACTGACTATGGCCTTAGTGCTAAGCATGGTCGGAAGGCTGGAGAGTGGGGACCCTATAATGGGGGCACCTTGGGGGCCTAAGCCTTGGTGAGAACAGTTAGCACCTACCCTTGCCAATGCACTTTTCTGCAGGAAAACCCTACCTCGTGATTAAAACGACTTCTCGCCTATTCGCGGATGAATGGATTGTATGTGCATTTGTTTGTTGCATTTGATTGCATAGCATAACCAAACAACAGATAAAAACAAAATTTTACAATAAACACCCTTATCTCGGACAGTCTGCCTTTTAGCTAGCCTGGTTTCAGGTTCTTTGAAAGCTAAGTACTCATGCAGTCCGACAGAAGAGATAAGGGACGCTAATATTTTTCTTTTGCCAATAAAACCATTTTATCTCGGACAGTCTACCTTTTAGCTAGCCTGGTTTCAGGTTCTTTGTAAGCTAAGTAGCCACGCAGTCCGACAGAAGAGATAAAAGGCTAAAAAAATAAATCCAAAATAAATAAAATAATAATAACAAAATCAAAACATTTATAAAAAGAATTTTGACAAAGTCGTATCATTCATATTGCATCATGTCATAAGTGGAAAAATCAAGAGAAAAAAATAAATGCATAAGGAAAGTATGCATACGCATCATTTTAATAAATCCCTAAAAAATGGGTCTTAGAAGCGTCTTTTGGGAAAATTACTAGGTCAAATCCCCTTCAGGTATTTGTAACCTGATTCCTCACCTTTTTCCTTTCGTTTTGATATGCTGTGCGTCCAAATCGGACATCTCAGTCAAAAGTTATGCCACTTTGAACATCTACTGCCCTTTTGTATTGGTGCATGCATAAATACATTCATTCTAAGGAATATCCATCTCATAAATCATTTGTTTTAAACAATAAAAAAAAATTTGCATTCTAGAAAGCGGCTAGTATTCTTCATGCCCTCATCCGCATACAAAAAAACACAAAATCCCAAACACTATCATACATCATGTTAGAAAATAAACACATGATAATGTTTAGGAAAAAACAAACACTTGCATACATGCATTCACCAAACTTCATCCTCATAACATGCATCTAAATAATAGACAATCGAAGAAGTGGACATTCCTCAATACCATGAAAAGAGGATTAGGTCATTCGCATGCCATGCACAAGAAGTCAAAAAGAAAATAAATAGAAATTCTAACCTGCCTATGGGTTCATTTAGGCTTCTCCACTTTAAAAAAAAATGTACGTCGAAACATTACATTGAGGAATGTACGCTATCTGGATGAAATAAATAAAATTGTTTGTTTTCATCATCTCTTCAAGTGTCTATTGTATTGATAAATTGCATTCATTCTCACTTTAATAATAATAAGATAATAAAAAGAAAGGATTAATCGATGTGCTTTCCATGAATTGGAATAAGATGAAGAGCAAACCTTTTGTCGTCAAGTTCTCTTCAACGGTTGATCCGCCTAAAGAGGATAATAAGCCTCAACCGTTGGGTATTCGAGTTAATAAGGAAGAAAGGGCAAGGATGTCGTTACATTTGTTCACCCCATACATTAAATAAGGCTGCACCATGAAGATACGCAAAAACACCGCCCATTAAAAAGGATATCTCCAGCATAGTTGGCATTGGGGGCAAAATTAGAAATGGAAGAATCTATTCCCCCAAGGAGCTGTAAGATGACTGTCTTCGCCGTAAAAAAGGAGAGGCGGTTGGAGCGACGCGATGGTTTCGACCCTCTTGATTTTCGCATTTTTTATGGGTGGTTACAACGCCTTTAGGTTGTCTGATAACCAGGCTAACCTAGGGGCGAGGTTTTCGAAAGGTCATCCTTGGGTTGTCCGATAACCGGGCTAACCAAAGGACTAATTTTGAAGGGTTCTGTGGAGTCGCCACCAATGTTTTTACCGAAAACATCGGAAAAGGTTTTAAAAGGCGTTGGTTTTCAAAAACCAAATTTGGTCGTTAGAACCAGAGTTGGGTAAGGGAGTTAGTTACGTGTAAAGGAAGTATTAGTTCCTTCACGACGCCCCTTTCGGGTTCCCTATGATAGGCCTGCTATTTTGTTAATAAATAAACCGGAAAAACACGTTTTTGCCCTTTTATTATGCGGAATTTAAATTTATGACTACATGGCCCTAATAGTTATTTGCACAATTTATGTAAAGCGGTAAATAGACAAAGAGGAAGAGAAAACCTTCGTAGCAAGCTTTTCTATTAATTCTTCAAAAGAGGGTGCTTTGTGGCAGCCCTTCACTCTACACAGCGCTCAAAAACTCTCTTGAAACGCTCAAAAACACTCTCAGAAACGCTCAGAAACTCCGGAAATGCTTCGGAGGGGTTCTAGAGAGAGAAATTCTAGAGGGAAGGAGGAGAAACTGTGTGGTGTGTGGAAATGAGGGGGGGAGGACCCCTATTTATAGGTTTTCGCGCCTGGCAGTGGCGAGACCGCCGTCTCGCCAAACGAGACCACCGTCTCATCTTGCGCAGGTGGCGAGACCGCCGTCTCATCAAACGAGACTGCCATCTCGCCATTTGCAGGTGGCGAGACTGCCGTCTGGGAAAGCGAGACCACCGTCTCACCATTCGTAGGTGGCGAGACCGCTGTCTCATCAAACAAGACGGCGGTCTCGCCACTTGCCTGAGGCGAGACGGCGGTCTCGTCCCAAAGAGGCGAGAAAACTTATTTTTGGTGCCGAAAGTCCTTCCTATCCTAGTATGGGGCCTAATAGTCTCTCCTAGTGGCTTGTTAGGCTTTGTCCATCTTCGAATAGGAGGTCTTCTGCTCTTTATTTGGAGGTCGGGCAAGATTTGGGGTCTACAATGACGCTCCTACAAATAAAGCAAAAATAAAAAGACCGAAGAAAAACATAATCCAAAGAGGAAACTGAGTAGACTTTGGATTCACGACGCTAAGGTAGTTCTCTCAATGCTCCGCCAAAGAGACAAACTCACGATAGGCGACAAGCTGGTCACGGTTCGAGCTAAAAACGACATTCGGATCAACAAGTCGTTTGCCCTACCTTGAATGGATGCGACTGAAAAGGACCTTTGAAATATCTTTTGCCAATATGAAAAGACTTCCCCAACGATATGAAGGTGACCCACATGGTGAGGAAATATGGATGCCGCCCAAACCAAGGGCTCATTAGAAACTCTCAAGGAATAAGGGAGCCACCAAATTTTAAAGACAATCCTTTAAAGCATTACCCTACAAAGGATCAAGCTGCACGGGGAAAAGGGAAGTCTCCCCTCCACACCTTGAATCAGATTTTCCCAAATAAAGGAGTTCAAGCGTCAAAAGCGACTTTAGTCATTAGGTGTTTTCCTTCTGATTCTTAGGGTTTGTAAATCCAATGACTATTAGAGATTACTCCTCGGGGCTAGCCCGACCGCCGAGCATTGTAGGACACACATTTCCCTATTAATTACAAAGAATATCATTCTTATTATCTGCTTCTCTTCCTACTATTCATATCTAAACCTCATTAATAACCATGTTTAAACAAACGTTTCAAAAATGCGTCAAAATGCGCCATCGTCAAAATAATCAAACCACTCATCACCACTGATTGACTAGAAACACAAAATAAACTTTTACCTCGTTATAAATAAAGCAGTGTTTCGCCAATGTTGTGCAAAAAGAAAACAAAAATCAAAAGAAGCCCATATAAGCTAAAGGCCAAAAAGAGAGGGCAAGATACCCGGTAGGAAACCCACAAAGGGGGCTACGCAAAAGTTAGGGTAAACCCGCTAGGGAACCTGAACAACCATAAAGGGTAGCCTAGGCAAAAATTAGGGTTACAAAATAAAGTCCGCTAGGTTTCCAAAGCAAGAAAAAAGAAACCTAGACAAAAGTTAGGACAAAATAAAACACAACATCCTAGACTGAGAATCCAAAGGGCGAACTAGGGAAGTCAATCAGTCATAGCAAGTGCCATAGAATAAGACGCCATGCCATAAACAAAACGTTGTTTAAACTAACCTAAACACTCTAACCAACCTTGGCTAGTCGTGCTTACAAAAACCATTTTTTGTCAAAATAAAACAATTCTAAAACACAAGCCTTTGAATTAAATATCCTCTTCTTTCTCTTCTCTTGACCCTTACCACTACGGCATTCTAGTAAGTAGTAGGGAAATGTGGAGATAGTAATCAATAGGAGGATTGACATCCCCAAGGAAAGGGAGGGGCGCACTGACATGACAAGTCGTTCTACAATTAACACAATCATTCTTCAGTCATGAAAAAATCGAGACGACAAAATTGGTACAGCCTATCATGTCGACAAAGCACATAATGTCAGAAGCTCATCAGAAGTAAAAGCACATTGGTTAATCCTTTTGAAAAATTAATTGAAATAGTATTATAGGATGCATATCACAAACATTGCATACATGCATAGAGTCCTTTCTCTCAAAAAGAAAAGAGAAAAGAGAAATGAGAAAAATAAAAATAAAAATAATGTCTGCTAGGAGATTCTTAGGCAAAAGTTAGGGTAGCCCGCTAGATCGAAAACCCGCAAAGGGCGGTCTACGCAAAAGTTAGGGCATTCATAAAAAAGGAAAAAAGTCCGCTAAGATATTCTAGGCAAAAATTAAGGCAGCCCGCTAGACCGAAAACCCCAAAAAGGGCGGTCTAGGCAAAAGATAGGGCTAAACCAAAAAATGAATAAAAGAAAGGGGCCCTTCATCATAATCATAAAAAGTCCAGCAGGAGAATGCCAATCACTTTTCCAGATGCATCAATCAAAAAGAATAGATTGCATTTAGGGCATCCACACACAAGTAGTCACACAAAACGACTTTGTCTATGTCAAAAATGAAAGAAAATAAAAATTACTTCAGACAAATAACAAAAAACGAAAAGCATTCATGCATATAAGGAGACTAGCCCCATGTTTGTGATAGAAAACAGGATTACTGAGACTAAGTCTCCAAATAATGCCCTCAAGAAAATGGAGCAAGTCGTCAATCAAGCGACTCAGCAGAATAAGAGCTTCTGAAAATCAAGAGCTCCAGCTACCATCCTTCTACCCAGAAAAGAAGGCACAAGAAAGTAATAAGTCTCCAAACATTGCTCTCCCTCAAGAAAGAAGAGCGAGTTGTCATAAGAAGCTTCTAGAAGCCAAAGCTCCAATCATCACCCAATAAAAGAGGGCACAATCATCAGACATCATAAAAGAAAAGCCGACGGAAAGGCTTAGTCATCCCCAAGAGGATCCCTTCCTACTCCGAAGGCAAAACAAAAACACTCCTCATGGCTCAGCATTACCACTACATGAGTCATCGAGCACACTCACCCAAAGTCTCCTCCACACTCCCCAATGGAGAATAAAGGCTTCAAGACCCCATCATCATCAACAGTCAAAAGAGTCCAAACCATCAAGGGCTCAACAAAAAGAAAGGAGAGAAAAGAAAACCCTTCATCTCTAGCAGATGACAAAAAGACCATGACAAAGAAGGTCGAATAAAAATCCTCAAGTGGATCTCTTAAAAGGCTACAAAAAGGAATCAGAAATTCTCATCCCCCAGTGGAATAAGAGTTCACAAGTTTAGCTCGCATCAACATCAATCAAGGAGCCAAGACTCCATCCCTAGAAAAGAAAAATCAGGTCCCCAAGAAGTCAACTAATTCCCTGATGGATCACCAAAGAAAGAAAACTTCATCACTAGTGGACACCCCAAAAAGAAGAAAAAGCCTGCGTGTATAAAAGAAACTAAAAAGTAAAAAGGCGCATGCATTATAAAAAAGCCAGATTTCAAAATCGCGATAAAAAAGAGATGAATCGCGAAAAAAGGAGAAATTAAAATCTTAACTTTTAGGTAAACAAAATACTCATTCCCCAATGAAATAAGAGCATTACAGAACCAGCTCACACCAGTACCTAACAAGGAGTCGAAACTCCAAGGGGCAAACCAAAATTAGATCCCCGGAAAGGCAATCAATTCCCCGATGGATCACCAAAAAAGAGAAAGATCATCCCCAGTGAGCCTACCGCAAAGGAAAAACTTCAGATTCATCCTCAGAATGTCATTTTCCTACACATAGGCAAGACCTGGCAAGCAATAGCCAGCATCCCCATAGGGGAATATCAGCCTAGTCAGAGGCAAAACAAATGCAGCCAAAAGTCTTCACTACCGATAGAGCATCTGCCTACTCAGAGGCATTACCAAAAACTCAATGGAGTACCTGCCTGCCCATAGGCAACATCAAAATCAACAAATTTTCAATGGATATCCGCCTACTTAAGAGGCGTCCCCAAGATTAACAAATCCCTAGAGGATTCCTGCCTACCTAAGAGGCACTCATAAAACATCCCCGACAACCAGCAAAGTTGGATGACAAATACCAAGAGATCAAAACAAAGAATCCCCAGCGATCAACAAGCTGGATGACTGTCGGAAGAACCGAAAATTAAAGAATCCCCGGGACACCGGAAGACTTTACCAGAAAGGTCCAAAAGCATTTACCAAAACAGAAATCACTCCCCATGGAGTCGGCGCATGAGCTAGAGCAGTAAGCCGCCACCATAGCCAAAAGGATCGGCTACCGCAAGAAGGAGCATCCGAAGGTACAACACCAGATGAGGGTGTATACTCATCAGGCCTTACAAAAGGGGGCTTACCGGACGAGGGTTCATACTTGTCAAACACCAGATGGGGGTGTATACTCATCAGGCCTTGCAAAAGGGGGCTTACCAGATGAGGGTTCATACTCGTCAAACACCAGATGGGGGTGTATACTCATCAGGTCTTACAAAAGGGGGGCTTACCAGGCGAGGGTTCATACTCGTCAAAACCAGATAGTGGTTCGTACTTATCAACTTAAAGGATTAGCTATCGCTAGAAGAAGCATCCTGGAAACACACCCTTTTTCCAGAAGATCAACCGCCGCAAGACGAAAAATCTGAAGGACAACCAGGCAAGAGGGTCAACTCCTTTACCCTCCAGTCGATCTCCTTGGCACAGCAGGCCAGCAGTCGACTAGTCGAGTAAAGGGGGGGCAGCTGTAGACCCCAAATCTTGCCCGACCTCATAATAAAGATCAGAAGACCTTCTATTCGAAGATGGATGAAGCCTAAGAAGCCACTAGGAGAGACTATTAGGCCCCATACTAGGATAGGAGGGATTTTTGGTCCAAAAATAAGGATTTTCGCCTTTTAAGGTCGAGATCGCCGTCTCGGATTCGAAACCACCGTCTCGCCTTGTGCGAATGGCGAGGACGCCGTCTCGTTTGGCGAGACAACCGTCTCATTTGGCGAGATAGCCGTCTCGCCATTCCTGCAAGGCGAGACCGCCGTCTCAATTGGCGAGACGGCCGTCTCGACCTTGTCAGACAAGACGACCTGTCTCGACCTGACAGGCGCGAATCCCTATAAATAGGGCCTCCATTCCCTTCATTTCCAACATTTCTTCCTCCTTCTCTCTAGAAATCACTTAAAATTCTCTCTCTAGAACCCCTCCCAAGCATTTTCGGAGTTTCTGAGCGTTTCTAAGAGTGTTTTCAAGCGTTTCAAGAGGTTTCTGGCGCTGTGTAGAGTGAAGGGCTGCCACAAAGCACCCTATTTTTTGCAAAGATTAATATAAAAGCTTGCTTCGGAGTTTTACTCTCTATCTTTCTCTACTTTTACTGCTTTAATTCTAAATTGTGCAATAGAGATTAGGGCCATGTAGTCATAACTTTAAATTCCACAAAATAAAGGGTAAAAGCGTATTTTCTGGTTTATTTATTCATCCAAAGTAGCTAGCCTATCATAGGGAACCCGAAAGGGGCGTCGTAAAGGAACTAACACTTCATTTACGCGTAACTAACTCCCTTACCCAACTCTGGTTCTAATGAACAAAGTTGGTTTTTCGAAAACCAACGCCTTTTCAAAACGTCAGTGGCGAATCCAAAGAACCCTTCAAAACTAGCTCTTGGATTAGCCCGGTTATCGGACAATCCAAGAGCGCCCTTTCGAAAACCTCGCCCCTAGGTTCATCCTGGTTATCAGACAACCTAAAGGCGTTGTAACCACCAATAAAAACGCGAAAATTGGAAAGTCAGAAACCATGGTGTCGCTCCTACCGCCCTCGTTTTTTACGGCGGCGACAAGAAGAAAAGGGGAAGAAGAGAAGAAAGAAAATCCCTTAAGAGCAATGGTTGCCTTAGTCGAAAAATGAATGGCGGCTAAGGTCACACCCTTCTAGAAGTAAGCATCCTTGTATAGTCTTCACTTCGGACTCGGGCATCTCAATTAAGGCAATTAGGAGAACCAGGGGGGCAGATATCATAAGACATGATTGTTGAAGCCCATACAGTGTAGCCAACCTTGGCCACCCGTTCTTCTAAATTTAATTTGTAATCCTTCTGTGAAAATAATAAACCTTTGCTCATACATATCAATAAAATTCTCATTCATTTCATTTCTCTTGACCAGTTTATGAAATTGCCTCTACATTGATAAATCATAAATATGTGCAAAGTCATTTTGTCAAGGTCTTTTCATGCATCATAAACAAGGAAGCATTGAAAAAGAAAAAAGAAAAATAAAGATAAAAAGAATGATGCCTGCTAGGAGATTCTTAGGAAAAAATTAGGGCAGCCTGCTAGATCGAAAACTCGCAAAAGGCGATCTAGGAAAAAGTTAAGGAACTCATAAAAAGGAAAAAGTCCGCTAAGATATCCTAGGCAAAATTAAGGCAGCCCGCTAGATCGAAAACATCAAAAGGGCAGTCTAGGCAAAAGATAGGGCTTAATAAAAAGAAAATGAATAAAAGAAGAGCCCATCAGCATAATCTTGAAAGTCCAGTAGGAGAATGCTAGTCACTTTTCTAGATACATCAAATAAAAATAGATTGCATTTAAGGCATCCACACAAGTAGTTGCACAAAACGACTTTGTCAAAAATTGAAAAATAAAAAATAAAAATTGCCTCAGATAAATAAAAAAACAGAAAGCATTCATGCATATAAGGAGACTAGCTCCACGTTTGTGTTTGAAAATAAGAAGCACTCAAAACAAGTCTCCAAATAAAGGTCCCCTCAAGAAAATGGAGCAAGTCGTCAATAATCAAGCAGAACAAGAGCTTCCAAAGCCAAAGTTCCAACCATCATCCTTCTACCTAATAAAGAGAAGGCACAGTCATTAGAACAGAAAAGCCGACGGAAAGACTTAGTCATCCCCAAGCAGATCTTTTCCTACTCTAGAGGCAAAACAAAAAATCACCTCATGACTCAGCATCGCCACCACATGATTCATCAAACACACTCATTCAGAGTCTCATCCACATCCCCCAATGGAGAATAAAGACTTCAAGAGCCCATCATCATCAACAGTCAAAAGAGTCCAACCTCCAGGGTCCACCAAAAAGAAGAAAAAACTTGCGTGCATAAAAGAAACTAAAAAGTAAAAAGGCACACGCATTATCCCCACAAAGAAGCCAAATTTCAAAATCGCGAGAAAAATAGATAAAATTGCGGAAAAAGGCGAAATTGAAATCCTAATCAATCCCCAAGTGGGTCACCTTAGAATAAAGCGTCCAAAAGAAGGAATCGGAAATTTCATTCCCCCCAACGGAATAAGAGCATCACAAAAGCCAGTTAGCATCTATATTAATCAAGGAGCCAAGACTCCATCTCCTAGGGGCCAAACCAAAATAAGATCCCCGGGAAGGCAATCAATCCCTAGTGGATCATCAAAAAAGAGAAAACATCATCCCAGTGAGCCTACTACAAAGGCAATTTACAAATTCATCCTCAGAGAGTTGCTTTCCTATGCATAGGCAAGACCTGGCAGGCAAAGAGCCAGCAACCCCAAGAGACATATCAGCCTATTCAGAGGTAAAATAGTGCAAACACTAAAGTCTTCACTTCAAATGAAGCATCCGCCTACTCAAGAGGCATCGTCAGAATTAACAAATCCCCAATGGATTCCTGCCTACCTAAGGCATTTATCAAGAATCCCCAACAATCAAACAAGTTGGATGACAGTTGGAAAAATCCAATCCCTAACAGTCAAGAAGTTGAATGGCTAAAGGAAAAGCCAAAATCAAAGAACACCCAATAGTCAAGAAGCTGGATGGCTAAAGAAAAAGCCAAGAGCAAAGAATCCCTAGCATACCGGATGACTACAACAAAAAGTCAATAAAAAAATCTTCAAAAATATTACTCCCCATAGGAGTCAGCGCATGAACAAGATTAGTAAGTCGCTATTACATCAGTTCAAATCAAGTCTTTCAGAAGAGGAATTCAAACCGGATGGGGGGTTTATACTCATTGAGTCTTATAGAAGGGGACTCCGACCAAGTCTTTCAAAAGAGGACTACAAACGGGATGGGGGTTTATACTCATCGGGTCTTATAGAAGGGGACTATGAACAAGTCTTTCAGAAGAGCACTTCAAACCGGATGGGGGTTCATACCCATTAACCACACATCTATCGTCTGAAGGGTCAGCTTCTGCAACATGGAAGTATCCTGAAGTCAAAAATTGTACTTACATCAGCCAAAGGGTCAGGTACCGCGTCAAAGGAGCATCCTGAGGCATCACAACCACCTAAGGGGTCAGCTGCAAAATCAAAGGAGCATCTCAAGGGAAAAATCTTCATCAACCAAAGGGTCAGCTACCACACCATTGTTCGAAGGGTCAACCTCTGCAGCAAGGAAGCATCCTGAAGACAACACCAGACTACATTCATGGTCTCGAGGGTTAGCTACCACGACAGGAGGAGCATCCAGCAGACAACCGGGCAAGAGGGTTAACTCCTTCACCTGCCAATCGACCTTATGGTACGTTAGCCCATAGTCAATTGGTCGGGTGAAGGGGGGGCAGCTGTGGACCCCAAATCTTGCTCGGCTCCCTAATAAAGACAAAGATAACCCTTTTCGAAAATGGTCAAGACTTTGTTAAGTCTCTAGTAGCTTTTTCTAGGCTCCATTTAAGATAGGAAGGGATTTTAGAGACAATAAAAATCCGAAAATCTGCCGAAGACAGCAGATGGCCATCTAGGACAATCAGACGGCCGTCCATGCCAACTTTAAGACGAAGGACGGTGGTCCACTTAGCTTGGACGACCATCCATGGCAACTTTTGGCCATGGACGGCCGTCCACTAAGTCCAGACGGCTGTCCAGTTTTCCTTGGTGTGGTTCCCTATAAATAGGAGCCCCATTCCTTGAATTTTACACACCTCTCCACTCCTACACTCTCTAGGAAGCCTTTTGGCACTTTAGAGTGACTCTAAGCATTATTCCAGAGTTTGAGTGAGCTTTTCTATTTATGTTTAAGGTAGAAATCGATTAAGGAAGTCTCCTTTTGAGATGTCCGGCCCTCTGTAGGGTGGTACTCTTATTTTTTGTTCGAGGGAGGAGTGACTCTGTAGAGTGCGGGGACTTCCAAAAAGCATCCTCAAGTTCGAGGTTTATAAAAGCTCGCTTCGGAGGTTCTCCTTCATATCTCTTATGTTTTACTGCTTTCTTTTACTGCTTTCCTTGTATGCATTAAATATTAGGATAATGTAGACATTTAAATTTTGCCAGTAGTTTAAATAATAGGGTAAAAACATAATTTCTTTAAGTATTTATTTTTTAAACTAGTCCATCATAGGGAACCCGAAAGGGGTGTTGTGGGGTGTTAACACCTTCCCCACACGTGACTAACTCCCTTACCTGACTCTGGTTGTAATGGCCAAAGTTGGTTTTTTCTAAAACCAATGCCTTCTTTTTTTTTTTTTTACCTTTTTCAGTGTTTAAGGTTAAAA
The DNA here is from genome assembly GCA_963425845.1 of Sphenostylis stenocarpa. Lineage (NCBI taxonomy): Eukaryota > Viridiplantae > Streptophyta > Magnoliopsida > Fabales > Fabaceae > Sphenostylis > Sphenostylis stenocarpa. The sequence goes on along the minus strand of OY731402.1, from coordinate 26,265,305 downwards.
CACTAGTGGCGACTCCTCGAACCCTTTCAAAAACCTCGCCTTTAGGTCCAGCCTGGTTATTGGACAACCTAAAGGCGTTGAACCACTTCTTTAAAAAAACACGAGTCAATCAAAACCATTGTGTCGGTCCAACTGCCTCTTCTGACAGCGGCGACATATATTTAATTAAGTTTTGATGGAAAATGAAAAACATATAATTACAGAATTCGAAAATACAATTTACATTCCAATTAGTTTTGAGAAAAGAATTATGAGCAAGACAAGAAAGATATTTTACATCTTATGAGAAAACCCTCTTCTCCATTGCCACAAAGATATTTTACCAAAACCATCTTCTCCATTGCCTACTGTGCTTTCATTGTTAATCACACTTGTTCTTGGAGGTTGGCATTCTACAGGCTTCTACAACTTGTTATCTCCATTACCCAGGTGTGACTGTTCTTATTTTATTACCTTCATCCTTTGTGGGCTTAAGTTGTTGATGTTAGATAAGTAGGCTGAGATTAATAGGGGGGGTGAATTGATCTGTGAAAGATTTTCGCAAATTACAGATTATCTATTCCAAAGATTAAGAGTTCTGACCAATTCTTGAATCAAACAAAACAATTAATCAAAATAAAGACTGCAGCAGAATTATAGAGAGACAGGTTTAGAAAGATACAACCAAGATTTGTACTGGTTCACCCAATCCCAGGGCTACGTCCAGTTCTTATCCAAATTCTAGCTGAGTTCCACTAGATTGAATGTTTTACAAATTACAATTCCAATCACACACCCAATCTACCACAAGAGCCAAAATTCCAGTCCTTGCACCTAAACCTTCACCAAGAACAAACTTCCAGTTCTTGAACCACCCTACAGCCAAATTCCAGCCACAAAAACCAGTGCCCACACTTCCAAACACCCAATCTTACCACAAGAACCAAATTCCAGCTACAGAACCAATGCCCACACTTCCAAACACCCACAATACAGTAAAGAAATGTAAAAGAAACAAAGAGAAGAAACTAGAACATTCAAACCCGATTTATGTAGCTCTGCAAAATGAGTTTCTTCACAAAAGAAATGCAGAAAATGCCTCAAGAAAGAACTTTGAAAAACTTCACAAAACTTGCGTGATTCTTTCTTGAAAGTAGCTCTTATGATTACTTGATTGATTTCTCAAAGGTATATTTTAAAAGACTCAAGCAATCTTTTTTATATAGAGGATTTTTCAAACTGCTGGTTTAATTAATCTGTTAAAACAATCTTTTAATCTGTTAAAAGTCTTGAATTAATCTGTTAAAACTTCTTTTAATCTGTTAAAATGTTTTTGATCATTTTCCATATTTGTTTTAACTGATACGACAATGTTTATATCAATTAAAACACTTTGTAAAAAATTCCATAAGTTGTTTTAATCGATTATTTCGCCTTTTAATCGATTAAAATACTGCCAAATGTTTTCATAAAACTTTCTAAGTGATTTTAACTGATAACAATATGTTTTAATCGATTAAAACACTTTTGAAAAAATCCTCTTAGTTGTTTTAATCGATTAATTCGAATTTTAATCGATTAGAATTCTGCCAAAAAGTGACATAAAACTTTCTAAGTCATTTTAACTGATAACAGACTTGTTTTAATAGATTGAAACACTTTGGAAAAATCTCTTAGTTGTTTTAAGCGATTAATTCGCATTTGCATCGATTAAAATACTAACAGAACATCTTTCAAAACAATTCAAGTTATTTTAATCGATTATTTCGAGTTTGTATCGATTAAAATTCTGCCAAAACATTTTTCAAAACATCTTAAGTCATTTTAATCAATTATTTCGATTCTACATCAGTTAAAATTCTGGCAGAAGGTTTTCAAAAACTCTTTTAATGAAAACAATCGATTATTTTGAAAACCTATCAGTTAAAAACCTGTTATGTAAGTGTTAAGAATATTTTAACTGATAAAGCTCATAATATCAGTTAAAACAATTACTTAAAAACCATTTAACCGATTACTTTGATTTTTAACAAATTAAACACGTTTTAGAGGCATTTGCAAAATCTTTTAAATGAAGAAACCTCATGCAACATAGAGATAAGAATGATTATACCTAAGTATAGATGTAGACTCACTAACCACTCTACCCTTTTATCCAAGCAACTTTTAACTTCACCAGAATAGCCTTTGACTTCATTTTGACTTCATCAAATCAACAAGATCTTTGTTTAATCATTTGATTCAATAAGATCTTCATCACTTTCAGTATCCCCCTATTTGATGAATACAAACATCTCTTTGAATAATATCTCTACAGAAGAAGTCACTTGAATATACAGATTAGTGAATATTCAAAAATTAATCACTTCTCCCCCTAGGTTACTACTCCCCCTCAAATAGTGAGTATAAAAACAATCATTATTATCAAAAACAATCAATCATCTCTCCCCCTTTGACTTAATCAAAAATAGGGAATAGAGAAACAAAACAAACACTATGCATGGTATGTAACAAAATTTATTTTGAAACCAGTATTATAAGAAATCATGATACCATCTAGATGTATTACTCATTTAAAGACCAATTAAAGTTTATTCAAACTTATCTTCATTAACATGTTTTTAATGAATACAATAGACACGTGTAAAGATAAGGGAATCATGCTTTAGTAGCATGTTACAAGAACAACCATTAACTAAAGCTTTTAATTCTCTTTCTAGAGTAATAATCGATTAAAAACAGGGCATAATCGATTAAATTGTTCTTGTTACTGATTTTAATTGATACAAATAATGTTTTAATCGATTAAAACGAGTAATTTAAGCACATTTAATCGATTAAATCGACATTTAATCGATTAAAACAATATGAAAAATTTTGTATAAGTGCTTTTAATCGATTAAAGTTCATTTATATCAATTAAAATATTCAGAGTTTGAAAATTAAGTGAAGTTTAAAGTATCTAGGATTTCTAATTCATTTCAAATTTTGTAAAACCAATTATTAGGAAGATGTATTAAAATAGTGTCCACTAGATTGATTAAGATTTAACCAAAAGATAGAGCAAAATCAGAATAACATCTTATTTAGGTGATTTAACTGATGTAAACTAATTTTAGTTGATACAGATTCATAATTTACAGCTTTTAATTGATTAATATGCGAATTAATCGATTATAATGGTACGAATTTCCTATGTAAATGTTTCTTTTAATTGATTTAATTGATTAAATCGATTTTATATCATCTAAAATTATCAGAGATCCGTTTTTGATTCTATCTAAGCTCTCTTAATTCAAATAAAAACTTGCATCATATTAAGAAAAGTTAAAGGATTGTTTCTGGTTTAAGACCAGTTAATATTACAATCCAAAATAAAAGTGTCAGTAAAAGAAACAAGAGATAAAGAAAGGAAAAAGATTATGATACAGAGGGACCCTTGTTGTCAAAACTCAATCATCCCAATTTCCTTGATTGAGCTGCATATCTTCCAATTTGGTATAGATATCAGTAATCTGATTTCCTAGGTTTGTGAACTGTGTGTTGGTCTACTAGAAATGTTGATAAGTCATTTGCATGTACTTCCTTTGATTTTCTTGCATTGTGGCCATTTGAGAGAGCATAGTCCTTTCAAATTGTGAAAGTGGAGTCCCACGGTCAGGCTGCTCAATATAGGGTATGATCTCCATATTCTCATATGAGGCTTGACCACCAGTGTGAAAGTGATGAAGATCTTATTGAATTACTTTGGCAAAGATCTTGTTGATTTGATGAAGACAAAAATGAAGTCAAAGGCTACTTTATGGTAGCCAAAGGTCACTTAGATAAAAGAGTAGAGGGATTAGTGAGTCTGCATCTTTTGCTTAGGTATAATCATTTTTATCTTTCTGCTGCATGAGGTTTCTTCATTTAAAAGATTTTGCAAATGCCTCTAAAAAATGTTTTAATGGTTAAAAACAAAGTATTTTGTTAAAAGGTTTTTAATCAACTATTTTAACTAATAGCTTACAAGCTTTATCAACTTAAATGTTCTTAACACTTTTGTAACAGGTTTTTTAACTGATATGTTTTCGAAATAATCGATTGTTTTCATTAAAGGAAGTTTTGAAAAACTTCTGTCAGTATTTTAACTGATATAGTTTCGAAATAACCGATTAAAATCACTTAAAATGATCAGAGAAATGTTCTGGCAGTATTTTAATCGATACAACTTCGTTTCAATCGATTAAAACCACTTGGAGTAGCAGATGACCGATCACAATGGGTTTATGATCGATCAGAACCAGCATATGATCGATCATAATTTTTTTCAATCGATTAAAACAACTTAAGAAAATTTCTGCTAAGCGTTTTAATTGATTAAAACAGATTTTTATCAGTTAAAATCACTTGGAAAAGTTTATAGGAATATTTTGTAGTATTTTAATCGATTGAAAGATGAAACAATCGATTAAAACAAATTAGAAGATTTTTTACAAAGAGTTTTAATTGATTTAAACATTGTCGTATCAGTTAAAACAAATATGGAAAATAATCAAGAACATTTTAATAGATTAAAAGAAGTTTTAACAGATTAAAACAAGACTTTTAACAGATTAAAAGATTATTTTAACAGATTAATTAAACCAGCAGTTTTGAAAATCTTCTATACAAACAGAGTTGTTTAACTTTTTTAAGACACATCTTTTACACATCTTTTAGCAATCATTCAAGCAATCAAAAGTGCTACTTTCAAGAGAGAATCACGCTAGTTTTTGTGAAGCTCATTAAAGTTCTTTCTTGAGGCAAATTGCATTCTTTTGGAGAAGAAACACATACTGCAGAACTGCATAAAACTGGTTTGAGCGTTCTGAGTTTCTTCTGTTTGTTTCTTTACTTTCTTTTACTATATTGTGGGGGCTTGGAATTGTGGGCACTGGTTTCTGTAGCTGGAATTTGGCTGCAGGGTTGGTCAAGAACTGGAATTTGGTTCTTGGTGAAAGGTTAGGTGCAGGAACTGGAGAGGAAGGAATTTGACCTTGCTCATCTTCTTCTTCATCTTCTTCCTCATCTTCAGACATCCCAGCATGAATATTAGAGATCCACTCTCCATCAATTTTGATAAATCCCATCTTCCGCAAGGTGGAATCATCAATATTATTGGAGGCCTTTGGAGTTTCCACATATTCCCCTACAAGATCTACTTCAAAGTATCTAAAAATTTGATTAATCAGCATAGCATATGGCAGTTTATAATCAGCCAATCTTTTTTCTTTTATCATGTGATCCTTGATAACAAAAATCCAATTTACACGGATATTGTTTTCAATACAATACATTAGAGCCAAATCACCCTCATTAAGTAATGCATGATTACTCCCTCTTGGAGTAAGCATCCATGCAATGATAAAACAAGAATCCTTGATTCAAGCTCCATTTTCCCAGTGTTAAGAGTTCTTACATAATCATTCTGATTTTTGAGATAGCTGCGGAAAAATTGAATTTTGTTAAAATCAAGTAACTCAGCAATGTTACCTTTAGATACCTTTACTCCAACATCATGAAGACCAGCCACTTCTTCCCATACCTCAGGAGTGATCACAAAACTAATACCTTTAACCTGAGACCTAAGAGTAGAGCCGTTGATAGTGAGGTTGGCATAAAACACCCTTACCAGATCAGGTTGAATATTGCCAGTGTGCTCCAAAAAAGTTCTCAACTTTTGTCTTTTTTATTTTCTTCTCAAAGAGGTAAATCCTTCTTCATCCAACCAAGTAAACTTAATATACTTAGGGATTACCAGTTGCTTTTGGATGATGTTGGAAATGAAGTTGTTCATTTTTCCAATGTCACCATTGAACCATGCTTCAATATGACCTCCAGCTTGGCCAACAGCAGAGGAGGATTCCCCCTTATGCTTCTTTCTTGATTTTGATCTCTTAAGCATCTTGTAGCACATATTAGAGAAGAAATTTGATATATGGTATGTGAGTGCGGGAGAAGAGAGAAGAAATTTTGAACCAGAGAATGAAAGTAAGAGAAAAGAGTGAAGAATGAGACTGATAGACTCAACTATGCAGAACAATGAGTTTCAGATTTCAAATTTTGTAAATTAAAGTCCAATTTGACAGAACCTGCAAAGAAACAACTTTAATTGCACATGTCCCCTTGACAAAAGGCAGAGGCGTAGGTTTCTAGACAGTGGGTACATCAGCTAAAGTGTTCTTGGATAAGTGTTGACTTGGTCAAAGTGATACAGTAAATTCACTCTGCAGATTTTGATAAGCACTAAAACTTGGAAATTTATCCTTGATTAGCTAAGCATTTTTCAATTGACTGAAATTAAAATGATTTTCAAGAACAAATTAATCGATTAATCAACAAATTAACCTATTAATTTGATCTTGAATATTAGGTTTGAAAAAGCAACAGTGAAATTATCGATTTAAAACATAAAAGAATTGATTATTTCTGTACTGAAAGATTTAATGAAATGACAACATAATTTTAATCGATTAAAACAAAGAAGAATCGATTAAATTTGACCTTTTAATGATTTTAACTGATATAAATTCATTTTAATCGATTAAAATAACTATACTAAAAATCATGAGAGCATTTTAATCGATTAATTCGTATTTTAATCGATTAAAATTGTACAGACAACTTTTCTAATCTTCTCTGTAAGTGAAATTAATCGATTAAAACAGTTTTATATCAATTAAAATACTCAGTTTATGAATTTAGAATCGAAATTTACTGATTGAGTACCAAAGAACTTCCAGATTTTATTCCTGCAAAACAGATTTAACATATATCTGGTACCCTTTTTATAATCATTGGGTCCAATCAAGTTATTTGAAATGAATTATTGGGAATCCACTTCATTCTACCTCTTGGTAT
>OY731402.1:26189790-26258344 GCA_963425845.1 Sphenostylis stenocarpa | reverse complement strand
ACAAGAACCAAAATTTCAGTCCTTGCACCTAAACCTTCATCAAGAACCAACTTCTAGTTCTTGAACCACCCTACAACCAAATTCCAACCACAGAAACCAGTGTCCACACTTCCAGACACCCAATCTTACCACAAGAACCAAATTCCAGTTCTTGCACTAAAACGTTCACCAAGAACCAAGTTCCAGTTCTTGAATCAATCTACAACCAAAAACCAGCTATAGAACCAGTGCCCACACTTCCAGACACCCACAATACAGTAAAGAAATGTAAACGAAACAAAGAGAAGAAACTAGAACATTCAAACCCGGTTTATGCAGCTCTACAAAATGAGTTTCTTCACAAAAGAAATGCAGAAAATTCCTCAAGAAAGAACTTTGAAAACCTTCACAAAACTTGCGTGATTCTTTCTTGAAAGTAGCTCTTATGATTGCTTGATTGATTGCTCAAAGGTTTATTTTAAAATACTCAAGCAATCCTGTTTATATAGAGAATTTTTCAAACTGCTAGTTTAATTAATATGTTAAAATAATCTTTTAATCTGTTAAAACTTCTTTTAATCTTTTAAAATGTTCTTGATCATTTTCCAAATTTGTTTTAACTAATACGACAACGTTTATATCAATTAAAACACTTTGTAAAAAATTCCTTAAGTTGTTTTAATCGATTATTTCGCCTTTTAATCGATTAAAATACTGCCAAATGTTTTCATAAAACTTTCTAAGTGATTTTAACTGATAACAATCTGTTTTAATCGATTAAAACACTTTTGAAAAAAATCTTCTTAGTTGTTTTAATTGATTAATTCACATTTTAATCGATTATAATTTTGCCAAAAAGTTACATAAAACTTTCTAAGTCATTTTAACCGATAACAGACTTGTTTTAATCGATTAAAACACTTTGGAAAAATCTCTTAGTTATTTTAATCGATTAATTCGCATTTACATTGATTAAAATACTGACAGAACATCTTTCAAAACACTTCAAGTTATTTTAATAGATTATTTCGAGTTTGTATCGATTAAAATTCTGCCAAAACACTTTTCAAAACATCTTAAGTCATTTTAATTGATTATTTCGATTCTACATCAGTTAAAATACTGGCAAAAGGTTTTCAAAAACTCTTTTAATGAAAACAATCGATTATTTCGAAAACCTATCAGTTAAAAACATGTTATGTAAGTGTTAAGAACATTTTAACTGATAAAGCTCATATAATATCAATTAAAACAATTACTTAAAAACCATTTAACTGATTACTTTGATTTTTATCAAATTAAACATGTTTTAGAGGCATTTGCAAAATCTTTTAAATGAAGAAACCTCATGCAGTAGAGAGACAAGAATGATTATACCTAAGTATAGATGCAGACTCACTAACCACTCTACCCTTTTATCCAAGCAACCTTTGACTTCATTTTGACTTCATCAAATCAACAAGATCTTTGTTTAATAATTTGATTCAATACGATCTTCATCACTTTCAGTTGATTGTTAAATTCCCTGTTTAGGGTTTACGTAGTCACTTCCATTCTGTTGTGTTTTTTTTCCTGTGTGGAAACTGTTCATCCCTTTGATTTGTTCAAAGGAGGTGTTCATCCCTAGTGGGATTCTAGGGAGGTGTTCATCCTTAGTGGGATTTTAAGGAGGTGTGTTCATCCTTTGATTTGTTCAGAGGAAGTGTTCATCCCTAGTGGGATTCTGGGGAGGTGTTCATCCTTAGTGGGTTTCTAAGGAGGTGATTGTCTTTTGAATTAGTTTGTTTTTTGCTTCATTGATTGTAATTTGTAAACTGAATTTAAAAGATAGTGAATTAGGGTCACTCTTCTATTCAGAGTTGATTGGGAATTGAATGTAGGGTTGGTTATACCCAAACCAGTATAAACCACTGTGTGCTCTTCTTTTTCCCTTATATCTTTTTCACTTCATTACTCTCCTTATGCCCCTTATTTTTATCTCTATCTTTCTCTATCTTGTTGATATTTTATCTCTCTGATTATATTGCTTCCGCGTTATCTTTGTTCAATTTGGTAATTAAAATTGAATTAATAATATTGGACATCTTAAAATAAATTTTTAATTTGACATTTATTTAATTTGTGCATCTATTCACCCCTTTCTAGATGTCATTTGTCTAACATAATTGTTATTAGCCATCAAGCAAAGATTTGCTTCAACCTCTGAATCACTTGACTCTGAACTAGAGTCATTATCTTCCCAAGCAATGTAGGCTTTCTTTTTAAAAGTTTCTCTTCCTTTTGAATCATAACCTCTTTTGTTGTTTGGACATTCTGCTTTCACATGTCCTGTTTCACCACATCCATAGCATTTGTAGATTGATGAAGATCCTTCCTTTTCTTTCATTTTGCTTTTGAAAGGTTTCTTTCCTTTTGATTTCATGAACTTAGTGAACTTCTTGATCATGAGACTCAAGTTCTCATCTTCTTCATTTTCAAAATCTTCTTCTTCCTACTTATTCTTGCTTTTTTAGACCTCAGTTTTGAAAGCCAAGTTCCTTTTGATATTTTGGTCTTCCTCATCGTTTAACCTTCCTAGTTAAAGCTCGTGCTCTCTCAATTTTCCAAAGAGAGCCACCATTGTCATAGTTGCAATATTTTGTGACTTCGTTGGGTTGCTATTTCCTATCCAAAGATTTTAGTATTTTAACATTCAATTCATCAGTATCGAAATTCTTACCAAGCCCAGAGAGATGGTTCACAATGTGTGTGAAATGCTTTTGGACGTCAAAAATTGTTTCTCCTTGTTGCATTTTAAACAATTCATATTCTTGAATAAAGGAGTTCTTTATTGCTCTTTTCACATCGTCGGTTCCTTCATGAGTCACTCTTAGTATTTCCCACATCTCTTGAGTACTTTTATATACTGATATCCTGTAAAACTCATCAATGGTCAAACCAGATGAAATAATGTTTCTAGCCCTAACATCATATTGGGCCTTTCTATTTTCCTCATTTCTCCATCTAGAAAACAGATTTGGTTCCTCTACTTCATTTACAATCATTTTAGGAATAAACGGACTATTTACAACAGTTTCCCAAACACCCCTGTCAACAGACTCCAAAAATATTTGCATCCTAACTTTCCAGAAAGGATAATTTTAACCAACAAAAAGTGGGAGTCTGTTAATAAACGCACCTTCAGCAAAAATTTGGTTTTGTCTGGCCATTTTTGAAAATTTGAAAAACTATCAAAGCAAGTTGTGATACCTCTTGTTAGAATCGCGCAACAGAATGTTTGCGTTAAGGATAAAAACCGATAGGGGAGGTGAATTGGTTTCTTATAAAAATGTATCCCTTTGAAACTTTTCGCAAGATTTTACCGATTAAACAATAATATAATAGAGTACTTGAAAAGTAAAGAGATAAGGGAAGAAGATTACACAAGTAATTTATATTGGTTCGGATCAAAAGATCCTACGTCCAGTTGTTAATGACTCTAAAAGGGGATTAACTCAGTCACTAAAATAATAGTTGTCAGATAAACAGATTACAAGTAGATAAGGATTAGAAAATACCTCTTTTGAGTCACACAAGAGATGAACACCTCATTTGAAGCCACAAAGGATGAAGATAGCTTTCCTAGAGACGGCACAACACTCAATCCACTGAGAATCCCACTCAATGATTCTTATCGCTTCTAGCCCACACTAGGTTTTCAAAGCCCCTTTTTCTTCCCTACTCAAAGTCTGAAAATCTTGATTCTATATTAGGTTATCAAAGAGGGGATTCTAGCAAAGATGGAATTGGTTACAAACCCAAAGAAAGTCTAGAACCTCATAAAACTATTTTTGTGAAAGAGTAAAGGAAAACAGATGTGAAACCAGTTTCAAAAATATTAAGAAACTCATTTAGACCTTTTCAAAGAAAAACAACATGTTTTTATTGTACGAAATTAGGTCATACATTAAATAGATGTTACATAAAGCATTTTGGTATATCTAATGGCAAATATTAATGGGTGTCTAAAGGGTCAAATCATTTACACATGCTTAGATGATAAAATTTGTCGCCACCGTCAAAAAGAGGCGGTCGGAGCGAAGCGATAGTTCCGACTTTTCCATTCTTCACGTTTTTATGGGTGGTGTTACAATGCCTTTAGGTTGTCCGATAACCAGGCTGAACCGAAGGGCGAGCACTCACTATTTATAGGGATTCACGCCTATTAGGTCGAGACGACGGTCTCACCATTTGGGATGGCGGTCTCGCCTTGAATTAATGGCGAGACGGCGGTCTCGATTTGCCAAGTGGCGAGAAGGCCTTCTCGCCAAACGGGAGGGGGGTCTCGCCATTGGCAAGTGGCGAGACGGCGGTCTCGACTTTGCCATTCAGCGAGACGGCGGTCTTGACTCTTAAAGGCGAAAATCCTTATTTTTGTACAGAAAATCCTTCCTACTCTAACATGGGGCCTAATAGTCTCTCCTAGTGGCTTTTTAGGCTTTGTGCATCTTCGAATAGTAGGTTTTCTGCTCTTATTTTGAGGTCGGGCAAGATTTGGGGTCTACAGCTGCCCCCCCTTCACCTGACTAGCCGATTATTGGCCTGTTGTGCCAAGAAGATCGGCTGGAGGGTGAAGGAGTTGACCCTCTTGCCCGGTTGCCCTTCGGATACTCCAGATTGCGGTAGCTGATCCTCTGGGGAAAAAAAGTTGTGCGCCTCTAGGATGCTCCTTCTGACTGTAGCTGATCCCTTCGGTTGATGAGTATGAACCCCCATCTGGTTTGACGAGTATGAACCCCCGTCTAGTAAGCCCCCTTTTGTAAGGCTTGATGAGTACACACCCCCATCTGGTGTTTGACGAGTATGAACCCCCATCTGGTAAGCCCCCTTTTGTAAGGCCTGATGAATACACACCGCCATTTGGTGTTGAGTCCACTTTGTAGGACTGCTGGTGGTGGTGACTTACTGCTCTAGCTCATGCGCCGGGTGAGAAACCTTGGGATGCTCCTTTGATGTGGTAGCTGACCCCTTGGTTGACGAGTACGGACCCTCATCTGGTTAAGTTCCTCCGGATGCTCCTTCTTGTGGTAGCTGATCATTTGGCTGTGGTGGCGGCTTACTGCTCTAGCTCATGCGCCGGTGTTGAGATGTGTTCCCTTGTCTTTATTTTTGTGACTTTTCTGGGATAATCATTCAGTTTGTGCCGGGGATTTCTTTGGTGGTCATCCAACTTGTTGGTTGTTGGGGATTTCTTCTTCTTTTGTCGTCCGTCGTCTGTTCATCGAAAAAGCTCTTATGGTTGATGTGGTTCACTTTGTTTTGTTTTTAATCCTGCCTTTTTTCGCGGTTTTATCTCTTTTCTCGCGATTTCAGATTTTGGCTTTTCCGGGATTGAGCGTATGTCTTTTTAATTTTAATTTCTTTTCGCTACTGTAGACCCAAAATCTTGCCCGGCTCCCTAATAAAGCCAAAGATCGCTCGTTTCGAAGATGGTTAAGACTTTATCAAGTCCCTAGTAGCTTGTTCTAGGTTCCATTTAGAATAGGAAGGGCTTTTAGAGACATTAAAAATCGAGAAATCCGTCAGAGATAGCAGATGGCCGTCCAAAACAGGCGGATGGCCGTCCAGGACAAGTAGATGGTCGTCCATGGCAACTTTAAGGCCATGGATGGCCGTCCACTTAGCTTGGACGGCCGTCCATGGCCAAAATTTGTCATGGACGACCGTCCAAACTACATGGATGGCCGTCCATGGCCACTTTTTGCCATGGACGACCGTCCGCTTTGTCCAGACGGCCATCCACCTTTTCCAAGCCCGGATCCCTATAAATAAGAGCCTCATTTCTCCATTTTTTCACACCTTTTCCACTCCTCCACTCTCTTGGAAGCCTTTGGCACTTGAGAGTGACCCTGAGCATTATTCCGGGGTTCGAAGGAGCTTTCCGATTTTTGTTAAAGTTGAAATCGGTTAAGGAAGTCTCTTTTTGAGACATCCGACCCTCGGTAGAGTGACTTTTCTTTATTTTGCGGGAGGAGCGTCCTTGTAGAGTGCGGGACTGCCAAAAAGCGTCCTCACGTTTTTGAAGAGTTAATATAAAGCTCGCTTCGGAGGTTCCTTCTCTATTCTCTGTCTTTTTTACTGCTTCCTTTATCGCTTTCTTTGTGTGCATTAGATAATAGAGCCATGTAGATATTTAAATTCTGCAAGTAGATAAAATAATAGGGTAAAAGTATAATTTCTTTAAGTGTTTGTAGACCCCTAATCTTGCCCGGCCTCATAATAAAGATCAGAAGACCTTCTATTCGAAGATGGATAAAGCCTAAGAAGCCACTAGGAAAGACTATTAGGCCCCATACTAGGATAGGAGGGATTTTTGGTCCAAAAATAAGGATTTTCGCCTTTTAAGGTCGAGACTGCAGTCTCAGATTCAGGACCGCCGCCTCACCTTGCCTAAATGGCGAGACCGCCGTCTCGCCATTCCTGCAAGGCTAGACCACCGTCTCGATTGGCGAGACCGCCGTCTCGACCTTGTCAGATGAGATGGCCCGTCTCGACCTGACAGGCACGAATCCCTATAAATAGGGCCCCCATTCCCCTCATTTCACACAGTTCTTCCTCCTTCTCTCTAGAAATCTCTTCAAATTCTCTCTCTAGAACCCCTCCGAAGCATTTCCAGAGTTTCTGAGTGTTTCTAAGAGTGTTTTTTAGCGTTTCGAGAGGTTTCCGACGCTGTGTAAAGTGAAGGGCTGCCATATAGCACCCTAATTATCAAAGAATCGATAGAAAAGCTTGCTTCGAAGGTTTATACTTTCTATCTCTATCTTTTACTGCCTTATTTTAAATTACGCAATAGAAACTAGGGCCATGTAGTCATAACTTTAAATTCCACAAAATATAGGGTAAAAGCGTATTTTTCACAGGTTTATTTATCCAAAGTAGCTAGCCTATCATAGGGAACCCGAAAGGGGCGTCGTAAGGGAACTAACACTTCCCTTACACGTAACTAACTCCCTTACCCAACTCTGGTTCTAATGACCAAAGTTGGTTTTTTTCAAAAACCAACGCCTTTTAAACTCCTTTTCCGATGTTTCCGGTAAAAACATCGGTGGCGACTCCAGAAAACCCTTAAAAAACTAGTTCTTGGTTTAGCCCGGTTATCGGACAATCCAAGAACGCTCTTTCGAAAACCTCGCCCCTAGGTTCAGCCCGGTTATCGGACAACCTAAAGGCGTTGTAACCACCAATAAAAACGTGAAAATTAGAAAGTTGGAACCATCGCGTCGCTCCGACCGCCCTCGTTTTGACGGCGGTGACAGATGGAGACTCCACTGGGGAAGCCTAGAGAGTTGATCCCATTTAGTGATGGGCTAGCCTAAAGTAAATAAACCAAGAAAATAACGCTTTTACTCTACCTTGTATTATAACATGTTTTAATGTTTGGCTTTAATAACTGTTGTTTGTTTATATTTATGCAATTGTTTGAAATACAAACTGTACACAAACCCTTGCACACAACAGTTCCCTTTATACCCGGGGGCAAGTGAGAAATCCATAGGGAGTGGGTGGCAGGTACGGTTCGCTGTAGTGATGGCCTTGTGCCCACCAGTGTGATCGGAAACCACCACTCAAGGTGATAACCTTCCTCTTTTGGCACAAAGACTGACTATGGCCTTAGTGCTAAGCATGGTCGGAAGGCTGGAGAGTGGGGACCCTATAATGGGGGCACCTTGGGGGCCTTAGCCTTGGTGAGAACAGTTAGAACCTACCTTTGCCAATGCACTTTTCTGCAGGAAAACCCTACCTCGTGATTAAAACGACTTCTCGCCTGTTCGTGGATGTTTGAATTGTGTGTGCATCTGTTTGTTGCATTTGCCTGCTACATAGCATAACCAAACAACAAAAAATCACAAAAAATTCTTTTTGCAATAAACACCCTTATCTCGGACAACCTGCCTTTTAGCTAGCCTGGTTTCAGGTTCTTTGTAAGCTAAGTAGCCACGCAGTCTGACAGAAGAGATAAGGGACGTAAACTATTCTTTTGCATAAAACCACTTTTTATCTCGGACAGTCTGCCTTTTAGCTAGCCTGGTTTCAGGTTCTTTGTAAGCTAAGTAGCCACGCAGTCCGACAGAAGAGATAAAAGGCTATAAAATAAAATAGAAATAAAATCAAATAAAAAATCCCTATTCTAAAGCAATAAATGGGACCTGGTTCAAAAGCATTACCCTCATATAGGTAGTTTATTTCTCAAAAAAAATGCATCATACAAAACATGATAAATAAGAAATAAACACTCGCATTCATCCAATAAGCATCATTTTCATAAAACATGCATTTTGGTTTTAGAAAATGGAGGGGACTAGTAGACAATTGAAGAAGGTGGATATTCCCCGATACCATACTGAGAAATTGGAACGGCTTTGCGCCGTAATGCCACCAGAGGTCCGCTCCGACTTTGAAAAATCCTATGGACGGATTCTCAACCTGCTGAAGATCTGTGTCGACCAAGTTTTTGTCAGGGTATTAGTTCATTTCTGGAACTCCAGTCTGCGCTGCTTCGAATTTCCGCAGTTTGATATGGTGCCCACATTAGAGGAGTACAAAATCATGCTAAAATGGCCCAAATCAGCCGGGGTCCGTATCCGCCACGGGGCATATACTCCTACAGCACAAGTCGCTGCCATCATTCAGCTGCCATTCCAGCAGACTACCCTGATAGGAAAAGGGAATGTCCAGGGTTGGAAAGTCTCAATGTTAGAAGACCATCTGTCTGACTTAGCTGAAAGGATAGAATGGGTCGCTTTTAACAAAACCCTGGCCTTAATTATATTTGGAACGATCTTGTTTCCCTTCCACCTCGACACAGTAGATCAAGCCGTCATGGATGCCTTCTTCGCCTGGGACGTGCAATAAAAAAGTCCCTTGCCTGCAATTCTTGCCGACACCTTGCTTTTGGTGGATTTCTGTCACCAGAAGCAAGGAAAAACACTCTGTTGCTGCTCTTCACTACTTTTTGTGTGGGGCATTACACATTTTTACGCCTCTAGTCACATGGGGATGTTCCCCGATCCTTTGAGAAGCTTCTTCAAAATCCCTCTCCAACAACGCTTAACTGCAGAATGGAGGGACGAGTTGGAACAAAAGGACGCCAACAATTTATCCTGGGTCTGTCCTTGGTTCCGACCTGGCCCAGTTCTCATCAGATGTGGAGACTATCCGAATGTACCCTTAATAGAACTCAGGGGTTGCATAGCCTACTCACCTAGAGTAGCTATGAGACAACTCATGAGAACCCAAACTACGATTTCTCGAGGGGAACTCGGAGGATGTGTTTCTTTGGAGACCCATGCACAATCGCCAACTCACTAGCTGTGAGAAAAGCATGGGAGAGACCAGTCTATATGGGAGATAAAGAGCTAGGAAAAGCTCGAGTGGCTGTCTCCGGTAACTATGAGGTGTGGAGAAAAAGAAGAGGGATGTCTCAACCATCCACCTCACTCATTACGAGCGCCAATAGTGAAGAGCTGCAGGCTCAAGTCGACGCCTTGACCCAGAGGATAGAAATCATGGGAGCCCAGATGAGGGCCCTTGAAGAGAGAGAGCAGGAATCTATCCTCACCATTGATGGTCTGCAAAGGCAATGCAAGAAAAAGGATCATGAAATAGAGCGCCTCAAGGATCAGTATGCTGACTCTAACGAGCAAGCTATCCGAGCATCCAAAGCTGCCAGAACCAGCTCGGATAGCCAACTACAAGAAATCACGGCCAAGTCAGCACGCCTTGAGGCCAAATCAGCAGAACATGCTCAGATGATCAAGGAGTTGCTGCAAGAACTTACCAAGATTTGGTCAGAGATACGCCAAGAGCGGGAGGCCAATCGGAGACTCAACAAAAGTCTCGCTGAGCTACGCTGCAAAGAAAGAGACGGGCTAGCTCAGTATGGCCAAGTACTTCAAGAAAAAGACCGAGCCCTTGCAAAACTCGATGATGTACAAGCCTTGGTCGTCCATCAAGAGGCGAAGATCAGAGAGGCTCAAAAGCACAGTGAAGATATGAGCCAGGCAGTCCAAAAGCAAAGCGAAGCACTCGTTCGTCACGTCTGGGAAGCCGAAAGGGGATTACATAGAGATCAAGACCCGTCTGTGGGTTTCTTTAGGCTTTTCCGTTTTTGCCAAAAGTTGTTTCGTAGTATGGAGTAGGGGAATGTACACCTTCTAACGGATAAATGAAAATTTTCTTTTATTCAACAATTGTCTACTTGCATGCATATCATTCATCTGCATATTTAATTTCCCCTCCTTCACGCTTAATAAATAAGATAATAAAAAGGAAGGATTAACTGACACGTCTTCCAAATCAGAAGAATGGAGAGAAAGCCACTCCTAATCAAGCTCTCTCCAACGGTCGACTCATCACAAGAGGAAAATAAGCCTCGACCGTTGGTCCTCAAAAATAAGGAAGAGGGGGCAAGGACACCAGTGTGACTATTTATGCCACGTCCTTTCCCCTACGAATCAAATAAAGTTGTACCGTGGAGATACGGAGAATCTTCACCAATAAAAGAGGACATCACAAATATAGCCGATATTGGGGGCATGACAAGAAGTGGAAGAATGTATTCCCCCAAGGACTCGCAAGAAGAAGTCCCCAAAAATAAAAAGGTCGAAGAGGAAAAAGAAAATAAGGAATCCAAGGAGGAGACAGAGGAATTACTCCAGTTTATAAGGAAAAGCGAGTATTCCATTATAGACCAGCTCAACTGCACACCTGCGAAGATAACGTTATTATCTCTAATAATGAGCTCGGAACCGCACAGAAACGCCCTACTGAAGGTCTTGAGCGAGGCGCACGTACCTCACACCATATCCCAAGAAAAGGTTGAGAGGAAGAACTACCCCTCGAGGGGTCGAACCACAACAAGCCCTTGCACATCTCGATCAAGTGCAAGGAGTACCTCATCGCCAAAGTTCTTGTGGATAACGGGTCATCCTTGAACGTGATGCCCAAGTGCACACTAGACAAGTTGACTATCCAAGGGACCCGTTTGCGCCCAAGCAACACTATCGTTTGAGCCTTCGATGGATCAAAATGAGAAGTAGTGGGAGAAGTTAATTTACCAATCCAAGTTGGACCCACTATCTTCAACGTCGATTTCCATGTAATGGATATTACTCCAGCATACAGTTGTCTCCTCGGCAGGCCTTGGATCCATGACGCTAAGGCAGTGCCTTCAACGCTCCACCAGAAAGTTAAGTTCGTAGTGGATGACAAATTGGTCACGGTCCAAGCAGAAGATGATATCCTGATCAGTGGACCGTCCACCCAACCCTATGTGAATGCGGCTAAAGAGGCCCTTGAAACATCTTTTCAAGCGCTCGAAATTGCCAATATAGAAAGACTTCCCAAAAACACGAAGGTAGCCCGCATGATGATGAAGCATGGCTACCATCCTGGCCAAGGATTGGGGGTAGATTCCCAAGGCGTGAGGGAACCCCCGGAATTCAAAGATAATCCTTTCAAACATGGCCTAGGATACAACCCTACTAAGGGCCGAGCATAAAAAGGAAAAGGGAAGTCTCCCCTCCGCACACTCAAGCAAATTTTTCGAAGCATAGGGGTGCAAGCGTCAAGAGCTACCCTAGTCATTAGGAAATCTTTTTCTTCGTTTAAGGGATGTAAACCCCATGATTGTTAGAGATTATCCCCCGGGGCTAGCCCGACCCCCAGGCATTTTAGGGCACATATTCCCTTATTAATTAATAAAGAATACTTCTTACAATCTGCTTCTTTTCTCACTATTTTCTGACTAGACCTCACAATAACCTTGTCTAAGCAAACGGAAAACGAAAAAGAAGAATAAAAAGGCGCGTCTAAATTAATCGAAATTCACCATTGCCATTACGGTCAAGCTAGTCGATTAGAAGCACCAAATAAGACTTCACCTCGCCATAAAAAAAGTCCTGCTTCATCAATATTGTGAACAAAAAATAAATACACAAAAAAAGAAGAAAAAGCCCATAGAAGCCAAAGGCCAAAAAGAAGAAGGGCAAAATACCCGGTAGGAAACCCACTAAGGGGGCTACGCAAAAGATAGGGTCAACCCAGTAGGAAACCCGAACAAAAATAAAGGGTAGCTTAGGCAAAAAGTTAGGGTTACAAAATAAGGTCCGCTAGGATTCCTCAAAAAAAAAAATAACGTAATACAAAAAGGAACCTAGGCAAAAGTTAGGGCCAAAGCACAATATCCTAGTTCGAAAACCCGAAGGGTGATCTAGGGACATCAACTAGCCATAAAAAACAATGCAAATAAAACTGAGGTGCAAATGCGAAAGGGAAAAACGTTTGCTTAGATAAAAAGCTTAAACACCTAAGCCTAACCCTAGCTAACCATTCTTACAAAAACTCTTTCCTAATAAAATCAATATTCTAAAACACAAGTCATTGAATTTATCTCCTTACTTCTCTTCTCTTGACCCTCACAACAATATTCTAATAATTAATTTGGGAATATGGAGGTGTATAAACAAGACGATTGAAACCCCTAAAGTGAAGAAAAAGGGACACTACATGGCAAAGAGTGCTCTACACAAAAAAAAAAAAGAAAAGAAGAAAGAAGAGAAAAGGAAAAGCATGTTATCCTTCGGTCACGAAGAGTCCGGCATGGTACAACCAAGTACAAGAACGCAGATCAGAGGGCTTTCGACGCTATATGACACGTCAGTGAAATCCATCTAAAAAATTAACTAAAATAGGCATTATAGGGCATCAAACATGAAAACATTGCATGCATAAAAATGTTTTTGAACCAGGTCCTATTTCCTTTGTCAAAAAAAAAAAACAAAATACGAGACGACCATCTGGACTTTCCAGACCGCCGTCCCTGTCTTCAAAAAGTCGAGACCGTCGTCTCGACCAGCGAGACCGCCGTCTCGACCAGCGAGACCTCTGTCTCGACTTAGGCGAAAACGAGACCGCCATCCCGCTTGGCGAGACGGCCGTCTCGCTTAAGCCCGAAGTCGAGACTGTCGTCTAGAGATCCCAGACCGCCGTCTCGACCTGCACAATTTCGAGACCGCCGTCTCGACTTCCCAAACGACGGTCCCGAATCGAATTTTTTCCATATATATAGGGGAAGCGTGTGGAGGATCCCTCACAACTCCTCTGTGTAAGAATTAATGGTTGAGTTCAAGAGGGGGGTGAATTGAACTTTTGTAAACTTTTTGAAAAACACTCTTTCTTTTGGAAGAATGGTTAAACTTTATCCAATCTTTTGTTAGGCAGATTTGATTTTAAACAAAGCAAGACTATAAGCAAGAAATAAAAGAGATGAAAGCAGAAATTCAACACAAAAGTTTATACTAGTTCACTCTTTCCCAGAGCTACATCCAGTTCTTGACAAATATGCCAAGTTCCACTAATTCCAAGTGAAAATTACAACCAGTAGATATACACCAATCTACCCCAAGAACTATCTCACAAACCCACAAGATAGACTCTTGAATAACCACCCAGTAACCAAATCCAGTTACTGTAACCAGTGCAGATTCAAACCCAATCTACACAATTAACCATTGTACAAGTATGAAAAGAATAAACCTGGACTGCAGCTTTAACAATATAGAAGTCCAGAAGCAATTTCCCCACTCAGAACTTTCTCTCTTGATGAACTTTCAACAATCTTGATCTAACCGCCTTATGATATGAAAAGTTTTATGAATGCACAGAGAAAGGCACTAATATGATAGCTCTAAGATTGCTTTCAAATGTTTTCCAAATTGTATATATCAAAAGAGAAATCAAAACTGTATTTATAGAATGAAAGAGAGAAACGGATTGATTTAAACTGATTAAAACTGATTTAGAGTAGCAGATGATCGATCAGAATATCTATATGACAGATCAGAATCAGTTATGATCAATCAGAATTGAATTGTGATCGATCAGAATGTTTTTCAATCGATTAAAATGTCATTTTAATCGATTGATTTTATTTAAAACTTCATTCAATCGATTAATTTGAGTTTTCAATGGATTGAAACAGTTTAGAAAAAAATGGTAGCTTTCTGTTTCAATCGATTCAAATATATTTCAACAGATTGAAATCCTGTGATACCTTAGAATGAAAAAATGATCTCTCTGTTTCAACAGATTAAAACTAATTTCAACAGATTGAAATTCTGTGATACTCCAACGTGAAAAATAACATCTTTCTGTTTCAACAGATTGAACTTGATTTTAACAGATTAAATTTGCAAAGCCATTAATATGGAAAAATCATTAAGAACATTTTAACCTGTTGATTCTGCGATTCAATCAATTAAAATTTTGACAGCATATGAACATTCCTATTTTAAGTGATTTTAACAGATTGAAAATTCTTTTTAACAGATTGAAAAACTCAGTTTGTTCTTTTAATGCTAAAAGGTTGGTTTTTCATGCAGTAAAATAAGTTCAATAAGATGCATCATTTAAAGGCGCTTATCACAAGATCTATTGAACTATCAAGAGATTAAATTCGAAACCTATAACCTATTCACCTACACACCCACAAAATAAACTCTATAAACTCTATATGTCTTCATCAAATCCAACAAGTGCTTCAATCTCCCCCTATTTGATGGAGACAAATAACCACTGCACCTGCACAAAGAAATAACAGAACAGAGACATATATGATGTGTGTGTAGTGTCAGTTATAAGCAAATACTTCTCCCCCTATTTGACTTCATCAAACAGTGTTTTAATTACAGTCCAGAAGTACCACGTACGTACAAAAAAAAAACAAAAGAAACATGTGAACTTAAAGAGCTAAACTTCAATCATCTCCATCCCAGGGACCCTGATTGAATTGGAGGTCTCCAATTCTGTTGAAGATATCCTCTAGTTGATTATCAATATGCTGAAATCTGGCAATGGAGTCTTCATAGAGTCGATGCTGACAGGTTTGCAGAGCAAATGTCATTTCCATGTGCCTCCTTTGATTTGTTTGTAATTCATTCATCTGATGCAGCATAGTCCTTTCAAACTGTGAGAGAGGCGTGCCACGATCAGGTTGTGGTATATAAGGAATCACTTCCAATGGAGACTGCTCTTCCATGTCATCTTCCATAGGATCTATTTGCCTTGCTTCAGCAGTACTCGGTTCACCAGTATTCACATCTTCTTCCTCTTCTTCTTCTTCTTCTTCTTCTTCTTTCCCAGCTTCTTCTTTCGAAATCCAATCACCATCAATCTTGATGAATCCCATTTTATGAAGGATGGAGTTGTTAACCTCATTCGTGGGATGGATGGTTTCAGCCAATTCTCCTTCCAAGTCAACACCAAAATGAGTTAGAAATTTAGAAATAAGGATTGCATAAGGATACCTAAAATCACTTAGCCTTTTTGCTTTGATCATATGGTCCTTGATGACAAATACCCAGTTTACTCTGATTCTGTGATGGATATAGTACATCATCACTAAATCGCCTTCATTTAGTACTGCATGATTGCTCCCCCTGGGAGTAAGCTACCAGGCCACTAAAAATGCAAGAACTCTTTCTTCAAGTTTCAACTTTCCAGTGTTTAAGGAACTCATAGAGTCACGCTTATTTCTCAAACACGAGCGAAAGTATTGAACTTTGTTGAATTCGTCCACATCAGAGGTATATCCTTTAGTGACTTTCACTCCTTCATCCTTGAGTCCAACAACATCTTTCCAGACTATGGGAGTAACCTCTATTTCCACTCCTTTAACTTGAGTTCTGAGTGTAGAGCCTTCAAATGACAGATTAGTGAAGAAAACTTTGATGAGGTCAGGATAGATTTTACCATTGAGCTCAAGGAACTTCTGAAGCTTCTGGTGTTGCAGCAGCTTCCAAACACCTCTGAATCCTTCAGTATCCAAACACGAGAATTTCAGAACCTTGGGAATATTAATTTGTTTCCTGCTCATTTTGTGAATGAATAAGTCCATCTTTTCTTGGTTCCCATTGAACCATGATTCAATCTGCCCTCCTCCTGAGGTTCCTTGCACAGCAGTTGAGGATTCTCCTTTGCTGAACTTCTTCCTCCCGGATTTGGTGCGCTTGAACATGTTGTGTTTTGTGAGATGAACAGAAAAATAGAGAAGAGAGAATATTTTTAAGGAGAGGGTACGAGCTTTTCGAACAACTATTGCATGCTAAAATGAAATGAGAAAACCTGGACCCTTCATCTTCTGTGAATAGTCAATTTTGTCTTTAGTGAGTTACTGTTGTTCTGCTTTATGCACAGAGATGGTAAAAGTAAAGAGAGAGAGAGAATTGTTACTGTGCTACTTAATTACCTTCACATTTGATATCCAATCACAGTCATTCAGCTTTTATTGGATAAATATGGCATTTAAGAGAGTAGCTGAAGTTGTTCCCAGTTGTAAAGGCACTCAACTCAATCTGCAATAAGTGATTAGAGGCAACGCATCCACTACTAACCCTAAAAGAAATTAACCAATTGATTTTCCATAAAATCAATTGATTTTTAATTACAGATGTAGATGCAGATCACCACAAGTAAAATAAATCGATTGAATTGAAGATTTAATCGATTGATTTGTAAAAGTAAAACATGCAGAGTATCAAAAGTGAATTAAATCGATTGAATCGAAGATTTAATCGATTGTTTTGTAAAAGAAAAGCATGCAGAGCAACAGAGTTAGTGAAATAAATCGATTAAAAGCTTATTTAATCGATTAACCTGATAATGCATCATGAACAAAGATTGAGAATCAGGGAATCAACAGATTATTTCGCAATTTCTATTGATTAAAACACATAACTTCAAAATTTTCAGTCAATTTAATCGATTGAATCAAGTTATCAACTTGTTAAAAAGCACAAAATCATAATAAAGAGTCAATTTATTCAATACTAGATATATCTAGAATTCCTAATTCAGTTCTAAGCATATTAAGTCTATCTCTAGGGAGTGGTTTGGTGAACAAGTCAGCTAATTGTTTCTCAGTTTCAATGAATAAAATTTCACAATCACCCCTAGATACATGTTATCTAATAAAGTGATGTCTAATTTCAATATGCTTAGTTCTAGAGTGTTGTATAGGATTCTTGGTTAGATTAATTGCACTAGTATTATCACAAACCAGAGGTACCATGTTGAGAAATACTCCATAATCTTTCAATTGTTGTTTAAGGTAGATACTTTGAGCACAACAACTCCCGGCTGCAATGTATTCAGCTTCAGCAGTTGAAAGAGATACACATACTTGTTTTTTGCTGTGCCATGATATGAGAATGCTTCCCAGTAAATGACATGTACCAGAGGTACTTTTCCTGTCCAATCTACATCCTGCAAAGTCAGAATCAGAAAATCCAACAAGTTTAAGAGAGGCACCTTCAGGATACCATAGTCCAACATTAATGGTTCCTTTAAGGTACTTGAGAATCCTTTTAGCAGCGGTGAGATGAGATTCCTTGGGATTTGCCTGAAATCTAGCACAAAGGCAAACACTGAACATAATGTCAGGCCGACTAGAAGTTAGATATAGAAGAGATCCAATCAAACCTCTATATTTAGTTTGATCAACATATTTCCCTTTTTCATCTAAATCTAGACAGCAGTTAGTAGACATGGGTGTGGAGGATTCTTTGCAATTTTGCATATCGAATTTCTTCAACAACTCATTACAGTTTTTAGATTGATTTAGGAAAATACCATTCCTTAATTGCTTAACCTGGAGACCAAGGAAGAAATTCAATTCTCCCATCATAGACATCTCAAATTCACTTTGCATTTCCTTAACAAATTTATTAGACAAGGCATTATTAGTAGAACCAAAAATGATATCATCAACATAAACCTGCACTAGAATAATGTCAGAACCAGATTTCTTAATGAATAAGGTTTTGTCAACTTCACCTCTTTTGTATCCTTGATCAATTAAGAAATTACTTAGTCTCTCATACCATTGTCTAGGAGCCTGCTTTAATCCATAAAGAGCCTTTTTCAATTTGTAGACATGGTCAGTGTTAGAAAAGTAGTTTTAGATCAAGAGGGGGGTGAATTGATCTTTGAAATTTTTTCGCAAATAACAGATTATCTATTTGTAAAAATAAGATTTCATATCTGTTCTTGAATCACAAGGCAATCAATCAAATATAAACGCAGCGACAGAATTAAAGGAGAGAAAGGTTAAGAAAGATATCATCGGTGTTTTATACTGGTTCACCCAATACTAGGGCTACGTCCAATCTCCAGCCAAATTTCAGCTGGGTTCCACTAGATCAAATGTTTTACAGATTTACAATCTTACACTTAATCTACCACAAGAACCAAATTCCAGTTCCTGCACTCAACCTCTCACCAAGAACCAAATTCCAGTTCTTGATAACCTCTACAACCAAATTCCAGCTGCAGAGAAACCAGTGCCCAAATTCCAGGCACCAAACAATACAAAAAGAATGTAAAGAAATAAAAAAGAAGAAACTAGAATGCTCAAACCAGTTTATGCAATTCTGCTGTAAGTGTTTCTTCTTCAGGAGAAATCAAGTTGCCTCAAGAAAGATTTTCAAAGAACTTCTCAAAAACTGACGCGAATCTTTCTTGAAAAGATGCTAAAGTTTGCTTGCTTGATTGCTTAAGATTGATGTTCAAATGTTGTGTTTAAAATGTTCAAGCCAAACTGTTTTTATAGAAGATTTTCAAAACTGCTGGTTTAATCAATCTGTTAAAAAATATTTTAATCTGTTAAAAGTGCAGTTTTAATCTGTTAAAACTTCTTTAATCCATTAATACGTTCTTGATTCTTTAACATATTGTTTTAACTGATACGACAATGTTTGTATCAATTAAAACTCTTTACAAAAAATCTTCTAATTTGATTTAATCGATTGTTTCGCGATTCAATCGATTAATATACTGCAAAACTTTCTTGTAAAACTTTCCAAGTTATTTTAACTGATAAAAATAAGTTTTAATCGATTAAAACACAGTGTAGAAATTTTCTAAGTTGTTTTAATCGATTGAAATGTGTTTTAATCGATTGAAATGTGTTTTAATCGATTGAAAAATCTCTGATCGGTCATAACTCAATTCTGATCGATCATATCTGATTCTGATCGGTCATAACTCAATTCTGATTGATCATATCTGATTTTGATTGGTCATAATTGCATTCTGATCGATCATCCTGAATGTTAAGTGGATTTAATCGATTAAAACCAAGTTGTATCGATTAAAATACTGCAAAAACACTTCTCTTAACATTTTAAGTGATTTTAATCGGTTATGTCGAAGCTTTATCAGTTAAAACACTGACAGAAGGTTTTCAAAACTTTCTTTAATGAAAACAACCGGTTATTTTGAAATTATATCAGTTAAAAACTTGTTTAAAAAAGCTTTTGTTAAAATACTTTGTTTTTAACTGCTTAAACGGTTTTAGAGGCATTTTGCAAAATCTTTTAAGTGAAGAAACCTCATGCAGCAGAAAAGATAAAAATGATTATACCTAAGCATAGCTGCGGACACACTAATCTCTCTATTCTTTTATCTAAGTGATTGTTGACCGCTACAAAGTTGACTTTGACTTTATCTTTGACTTCATCAAATCAACAGGATCTTTGTCAGAGTATTTCAATAAGATCTTCATCACTTACAGTTAGGATGTTTGTAATTTTCAAAACCAGGAGGTTGAGAAACATAAACTTCTTCATTAATAAGTCCATTTAGAAAGGCACTCTTGACATCCATCTGTAGTAATCTGAAACCACTAATACAAGCATAAGCTAATAATAGTCTAACAGCTTCAAGTCTAGCTACGGGTGCAAAGGTTTCATCAAAATCAATTCCTTCTTGTTGATTATATCCTTTGGCTACCAACCTAGCTTTATTTCTAGTAATAATGCCGTGTTCATCTAGTTTGGTTTTGAATACCCACTTAGTACCAATTACATTGATATCTTTGGATTTAGGAACTAATTCCCACACATTATTTCTTTCAAACGGATTAAGCTCATCATGCATGGCACTAACCTAGTATTCATCATTTAATGCATCCTTAACATTTTTAGGTTCAATTTGTGAAATGAATGCCATATGATTGCAGAATTGATTAAGAGAATGTCTAGTGGATACTCCCTTATTGATTTGCCCAATGACATTGTCTAGAGAAAGATCTCTTGGGACAATCCATTCTTTAGGAAGCTCATCCAAGATATCTTCTTCCTGTTCTTGAGCAATTCTTCCTGGTGGATCAGCTTTTGTAGGATCAATTGACTGATCACCTTCTTCGACAATATGCTGATCTAAGTCACTGGGATGTTTTAACTGATAAGAATTATCAGTTAAATCGTCATCATCTGCAGTACCTATTGTTTTATTCTGCAACACTCGAGGAGACTCATTAAAAACAACATGTACTGATTCTTCAACAGATTTTAGTCTTAGATTATAGACTTTATATGCACGATTGTTAGAAGAATAGCCAAGAAAGATCCCTTTATCAGATTTTTCATCAAACTTGCCAATATTTTCTTTCCCATTGTTTAAAACAAAACATGTACATCCAAAAACCCTGAAATAGTTTATGTTGGGTTTTCTTCCTTTGTAAAGTTCATATGGGGTTTTCTTAAGAATGGGTCTAATCAACACTCTATTCAAAACATGACAAGCAGTGTTTATAGCATCTGCCCAAAAGTATTTAGGTAAAGCATTTTCACAAAGCATTGTTCTAGCAAGTTCCACAATGGATTTGTTCTTTCTTTCCACAACACCATTCTGTTGAGGAGTTCTTGGAGCAGAAAAGTTGTGGTTTATGCCATACTTTTCACAGAACAATTCAAAATTTTCATTTACAAATTCTCCACCATTGTTACTTTGAATAGATGTAATGAAATAGCCTTTCTCATTATGTAAAACCTTGGCAAGCTTTTTAAAAGATTTGAAAGAATCAGATTTGGCTTTTAGAAATATAGTCCAGGTAAATCTGGAAAAATCATCAACAATTACCATGATATAGAGATTACCACCTAGGCTTTTATTCCTTGAAGGACCAACCAAATCCATGTGAAGCAGTTCCAAAGGTCTAGAAGTAGAAACAATGTTTTTGTTTGAAAAGGATTTTCTAGTTTGTTTACCTTTTAGACAAGTTTCACAGATTTTGTCTTTCAGAATTTGAAGCTTAGGTAGCCCAGAGACTAAATCTTTAGAAATCAGTTTGTCAAGATGATTAAGATGAATATGTGCAAGCCTTCTATGCCATAACCAAGATTCTTCTTCTTTAGTAAGAAGACAACTTTGAGATGGGATAGAATGCTTGATATCTAGCATGTAAATATTATTTAACCTCTTACCTACCAACATTACCGTGTCAGATTTTGGCTCACAGATTAGGCAGATTTCTGGTTTGAAGATAACCTTGTGACCTAGATCACATAATTGACTTATACTTGATTAAGTTGTGCTTGAGACCTTCAACAAGAAGAACATTGCGAATAATCACGTTTTCACCATCTCCTATATCTCCGAACCTAGGATTCTTCCCTTGTTGTTGTCTCCATATGTCACGTGTCCTCCATTCTTCAATCTTAGTTTCCGGAATTTGGAAATATCACCTGTCATATGCCTTGAGCATCCATTGTCCAAGTACCAAAGTGACTCTTGCTGCTGTTTTTGAAAGATCAAGCATCAAGTATTTGGTACCCTTAAATATTTTGGGTCCTTGGGAGTCAAATTTTCTCGTTTAACATATTTTGGAACCCATCTCATTTTACCTTGTGGCACAAAATGTTTTCTAGCATGACAGAATTTTACAGTATGCCCTTTTTTCATACGAGTAATGACAGGACGAGAAGGGAGATGCTTGTTGTTTTTCTAAAAGAAAAGAAGTTCAAATACTTTTTAGTTTTAACCCCAACCTTAGGTTTGTACCCAATTCCGAGTATGATCAAAAACACAGCTTTGGGACCTAAGAAGTGTATCTAAATTTTCTTTACCTTGAGTAAACTTAGACAAAGTTTTAATCAAGTACTCAACCTTATTCTGTAGAAAGATACACTTTTCACAACTGTTGTTACGAGCAGCATTATCAGAAGATGAATTATTGTATATTATTTCAAGATGTTCCATATCTATTTTGCTTTCTAATAACTCTTTTTCCAGAACTTTAACCCTATTTTCTAACCAGTTATTTAGTCCTTTTAACCGATTATTTGTATGAGATAAATTTCTAGCTTCATTATGCATTTCATTGAAAGCATTTAGTAATGTGTTGTAATTCATTTCATTTTCTGTGGGGGTTGTGTTAGAAAAGTAGTTTTAGATCAAGAGGGGGGGTGAATTGATCTTTTGAAAGTTTTTCGCAAATCTCAGATTATCTAATTCGAAAATTAAGTTTACTAATCAATTCACGAATCACAAAGCAATTAAACAATACAAGCGCAACAACTGAATTTAAAGAGAGAAAGGTTAGGAAAGATTTCACCGGTAATTTTATACTGGTTCACCCAATACCAGGGCTACATCCAGTCTCCAGCCAAATTCCAGCTGGGTTCCACTAGAATAGATGTTTTACAGACTCAACAATCTTACACCTACTCTAACACCAGAACCAATTTCCAGTTCCTGACTTTAACCTTTCCACCAAGAACCAAATTCCAGTTCTTGGAAACCTCTGCAACCAAATTCCAGCTGCAGAGAAACCAGTACCCAAATTCCAGGCACCACACAGTACAAGAACCAAATTCCAGTTCCTGCACCTAACCTCTCCACCAAGAACCAAATTCCAGTTCTTGGAAACTTCTACAACCACCTACCAGCTGCAGAAAACTTGTACCCAAATTCCAGGTACAACACAATACAAAGAAATGACAAGCAATTGAAAAGAAGAAACTTAGAAAGCTCAAACCGGATTACGCTTATCCACTGTAAGTTCCTCCTTCAAATAATGCAAAAGTGCCACAAGAAAGATTTCAAAAGAAGTTCACAAAGCAGTTACGAATCTTTCTTGGAAAAGGATGCTTAATAGTTGCTTGAATTGATTGCTTTGGATGTTTAAAAACTGATGTTCAATCTCTGTTTAAAAATTTCAAGCAAAACTGTTTTTAAAGAGAATTTTCAAATCTGCTGCATTAATTAATCTGTTGAAAGTTTGTTTTAATCTGTTGAAATAGCCGTTATAATATGTTAAAAGTCCTTTCAACCCATTAATGCGTTCTTGTTCTTTAACAAAATTGTTTTAGTTGATACAACCATGTTTATATTAGTTAAAACATTTTCTGAGAGTGATTCAATCGATTGATTCGCGTATTAATCGATTGATTTGCTTAAAAACCTTCTTATAAAACTTTCCAAGTTATTTTAGCTGATATAAAGTCATTTTAATCGATTGAAAATCTGCACATGTATTTTCAAGTCATTTTAATCGATTGAAAGTTCGTTTTAATCGATTGAAATTCTGTAAAAAGATTTTCGAAGTTATTTTAATCGATTGAAAATACGTTTTAATCGATTGAAATAAGTCTGATCGGTCATAATTCAATTCTGATCGATCATAACCAACTCTGATCGGTCATAATTTCATTCTGATCGATCATCCTGACTTCCAAAGTGGTTTTAATCGATTAAAACGTCTTTTAATCGATTAAAAGCAATCTGATCGCTCATATTTAAAATCTGATCGATTATATTTCATTCTGACTCGTTATATTCGAATTCCAATCGGTCATAAAGGGTTTTTAATCGATTAAAAGGTTTTTGTATCAATTAAAATGCTGTGAAAACACTTCTATAAACATTCTAAGTATTTTAAACGTTTCTTTAAAAAACTATATCAGTTAAAACCATTGTTAAGAAGGTTCTTTGTCAAAATGCTTTTGTTTGATTTGTTTAAAACTATTTTTGAGGCATTTTGCAAATTGAGTGAAGAAGCTTTATGCAGTGGAAAAGGTAAAGTGGTTTTACCTAAGCTTTCTGTTTAGACACACTAAGTCTTCAGCTCCTTTGTTCTGAGTGACTTGTTTGACAGCTGTAGAGTTGACCCTTGACTTTATTTTTGACTTCATCAAATCAATGAGATCTTTGCTAGGATCACTTTCAGTCTCCCCCTATTTGATGAAGACAAACACCATTTTGAAAACACAATCTCTGCAAAATAAGTCACTTGATAATGCAGTTAGGTGAGAAATATAAGAATGTAATAAAGTTTTGTTTCTCCCCCTAAAACTTATTTCTCCCCCTAAAATGTTGCACGTAAATTTATCTTAAAGTGATGCAACTATTTCTCCCCCTTTTGACTTCATCAAAAATAGGGAATAGAAGAGAAAAGAATAAAATGTAAGGTTTCGAAAAATATGCTCAAGTTTTTGAAAATACAAAGTGAATCAATATTTCACTCATGAAAAGAATCAATTAAAGTTGATTCAAACTTATCTCCATTAACACGTTTGTAATGAATACAATTAACACGTGTAAAGATAAGGGAATCACGTTTTAGTAGCATGTTTACAGAAACAGCCATTAACTAAAGCCTTTAATCTTTCTTCCCAGAATAAAAATCGATTAAAAACAGAGCATAATCGGTTAAAATGTTCTTGGTAAATGATTTTAATCGATTGAAAGAAAAGTTTAATTGATTAAAACATTTAAGATTTTGAAAACATGAAACTTTAGTAAAAATAATCGATTATTTCGATTTTAAATCGATTAAAACATGTTGTATAAGTTCATTTAATCGATTAACAAGATGTTGTATTGATTAAAACAATCAGTTTTGAAAATGAAGTAATGTTTAATGCATATTTTTGTAAAACTGATCATTTAGAAGGATGTTTTAACAATACTAACAGCTATATTGATTAAATCTTAGCTAATAGATCCATCAGAATAAAGTCTTATTTAGCTAAAGCTCTCAGGGATCTATTTAAATTCTATTTACGCCAGTCTGATCTAGATTAGATCCTAAACCATATTTAACCAAAGGTTAAGGCAAATGTTCCTGGTATAACACCAGTTAATATCACAGTCCATGCAAACAATATAAAGATAGAAATAAGCAGAAGATAAAGATGATGAGGGGAACTAGTCATCCCAATTTCCCTGATTGAACTGCTTATCCACCAGCTTGGTGATCATTCATTTGATCCCCACCAAAATCAAAAGATAATAGGCTTTCCTTTTTGCTGGAACCAATTTTGCTCTATCAACTATTTGTTCAACAACAGCTGACTTTCCTGTATCAGCAACAGACACAAAAACTTTTCCTGAAAAGAAATCTTTTAGCATTTTATCGTTACTATTGATCGCATTACAGTCCATGGTTGACACTACAATGGAATTTCTACTACACATCGAGGCAGAACCATGTACTCGACAGACGTACATTCACAATCAGATCCGACACAGAATGCACGATACCATAAATTGCATGAATCACAGGTTAATGATGTACTGAGATAGGAATTTTCTTTCATAATAGCCAACCCATTTTGAACCCTGCAGTTGTCATCATCCAAGCAAATAACTGCATTCTTATTAATGTAGTATGATGGGTGTTATTCTCACTTTCAGTGAACCAATCATCATTATCTTTTGAGGAATGAATCATTTTTAACTTTGTTGTTTCCAGTGGTATCATATGCACAAGTGATTAACAAAAAAAACTTATTCTGGTAGAGTGGGCAATGATTAGTAATGCAAACACAGCAGAACTAGTGATGACAGTAATCCAGAGCTTTCACTATATTTTTCTTCAGCGAGAGAACAAATCAACAGTTTAAAATTTATCCCTGTACACACATTCTCTGTGCCACGTTATTCAATTTTTGAATTGCTGTCCCAGATTGGTTCCCTTGCAGTGTCACCTCGTGACATTGATGATTAAAGCAAATTATCAGGGTTGCACAGTTCAATGAATTTCACCAAGAGTTTTGAACCAATGCATGCTCAAGATTATTTCAAATATATTGCTAGGTAATATCAAGAAATCTAATGTAAACATTTGTTCATTGAACTTCCTAGTAATCAACAACTTATTACCAGAATCAACTATCACTGAAAAAATCTTTGATAAACTATGTTTTCAGTCCTAACAGTTTGACCTGTTTGTAACTAGTGTCTATAAGAAAAGTTACAGTCTATTCTTTGATAATTTCTTTGATTTTCAGTGTATTACCATGCAGCATTCCATGTAAAGTATTATGCAGATTTTGTTTATCAAAGAAACTGGGTTTTTGATTTGAATTGGCCTATCAAACTTTAATTAGATGTTATAAAACTTGTTTTCAGAACCTAATTAATCGATTAATCAACTAATTATCTATTAATTTCATTTTTTCTATCAGGTTTGAAAACAGTTACAATGAATTAATCGATTGGTTTATAAAAGAATCGATTAGTTTAGTACAAAATGAAATCAATAACATGACACCAGAATTTAAATCGATTAAAACGTAAATGAATCGATTAATTTTGATACCTAAGTGTTTTTAGTTGATATACAGTTATTATAATCGATTAAAACATTTAAACCAAAATCCTGAGATCAGTTCAATCGATTATTTCGACATTTTAATCGATTAAAATGGTACGGACAGATGTTACTGTAAGTTATTTTAATCGATTAATATTGTTATATATCAATTAAAACAATTAGTTTAAATACTCGAACCTGATTTCGCAGTCTCTGATCTTCAAGGGATTCCCGAGACTTGTTCCTGCAAAACAAATTAAGAATTGTTCTGGTACCCTTTATAATTACTGGGTCCTGATCAGGTTATTTGAAAGGAATTAATCTTTGGAACCCATTTCATTCTTCCTTTAGGAATGGCATACTTTTTGATTCTGCAATATTTAACAGAGTGCCCTTTTTTCATACAGGTAAAAGCATTTAATTACAGAGTATGAATTCCTATTTGTTTTTGTTTTACTGGATCTAGATTTAAATCCTATTCCAGATTTGTCAAAAATTAATTTTTGAGACCCAAGTAATATATCAAGATTGGCTTGCCCTTGTGTAAATCTTGAAACAGTTTAAGATAGAAAGTCAATTTTCTTTTGTAATGCAAAACGAGTTATTGCAGGGTTTATTGCATTCACAATCAGAATTATCATGAATTAGTTTCAAGAAGTCACGGTCAGTTTCATTTTCAAGAATTTCTTTTTCCAGAGAATCAACTTTATTTACTAGCCAGTTATTTAGCCCTTTCAGCCTACTATTTTCTTTTTGAAGTTTCTTAGCCTCTTCATGCATTTCATTAAATGATTCTTGTAATGCATCATAATTAACTAAATTTGAAGAGGAGCTAGAACTTACATGATCAGAATTTTCTGGGCATTCTATCCTGACATGGCCACTGGTATTTGGTGATTCTGAGTTGACCATTAAGCATATTTCTGGTGCTTCTTCATAGGTCTTTTCAAGAATCTTCCACATTTGTGCAGCTGTTTGGCAATGTGCAATCCTGAAAAGATCATTTTTGTTAAGGGCAGATAAGATGATATTCTTGGCAATACAATCATCTTGGATTCTGTTAGCAATATCAATTTCCTGTTCAATAACATTCCAAGCATTTATACTAACAGATTCAATGAAGATTTTCATCCTTATTTTCCAATATAGGTAATCTGTTCCACTTAACAGTGGAGGTCTATCAATGTACGCTCCCTCAGAAAATGCCATGGATCGAAGTAACTTGAGTAACTTTCAAGCACCTCGCTCTGATGCCAATTGTTAGAAAAGTAGTTTTAGATCAAGAGGGGGGGTGAATTGATCTTTTGAAAGTTTTTCGCAAATCTCAGATTATCTAATTCGAAAATTAAGTTTACTAATCAATTCACGAATCACAAAGCAATTAAACAATACAAGCGCAACAACTGAATTTAAAGAGAGAAAGGTTAGGAAAGATTTCACCGGTAATTTTATACTGGTTCACCCAATACCAGGGCTACGTCCAGTCTCCAGCCAAATTCCAGCTGGGTTCCACTAGAATAGATGTTTTACAGACTCAACAATCTTACACCTACTCTAACACCAGAACCAATTTCCAGTTCCTGATTTTAACCTTTCCACCAAGAACCAAATTCCAGTTCTTGGAAACCTCTGCAACCAAATTCCAGCTGCAGAGAAACCAGTACCCAAATTCTAGGCACCACACAGTACAAGAACCAAATTCCAGTTCCTGCACTTAACCTCTCCACCAAGAACCAAATTCCAGCTCTTGATAACCTCTGCAACCAAATTCCAGCTGCAGAGAAACCAGTACCCAAATTCCAGGCACCACACAGTACAAGAACCAAATTCCAGTTCCTGCACTTAACCTCTCCACCAAGAACCAAATTCCAGTTCTTGGAAACTTCTACAACCACCTACCAGCTGCAGAAAACTTGTACCCAAATTCCAGGTACAACACAATACAAAGAAATGACAAGCAATTGAAAAGAAGAAACTTAGAAAGCTCAAACCGGATTACGCTTATCCACTGTAAGTTCCTCCTTCAAAGAATGCAAAAGTGCCACAAGAAAGATTTCAAAAGAAGTTCACAAAGCAGTTACGAATCTTTCTTGGAAAAGGATGCTTAATAGTTGCTTGAATTGATTGCTTTGGATGTTTAAAAACTGATGTTCAATCTCTGTTTAAAAATTTCAAGCAAAACTGTTTTTAAAGAGAATTTTCAAATCTGCTGCATTAATTAATCTGTTGAAAGTTTGTTTTAATCTGTTGAAATAGCCGTTATAATCTGTTAAAAGTCCTTTCAACCCATTAATGCGTTCTTGTTCTTTAACAAAATTTTTTTAGTTGATACAACCATGTTTATATTAGTTAAAACATTTTGAGAGTGATTCAATCGATTGATTCGCGTATTAATTGATTGATTTGCTTAAAAACCTTCTTATAAAACTTTCCAAGTTATTTTAGCTGATATAAAGTCGTTTTAATCGATTGAAAATCTGCACATGTATTTTCAAGTCATTTTAATCGATTGAAAGTTCGTTATAATCGATTGAAATTCTGTAAAAAGATTTTCGAAGTTATTTTAATCGATTGAAAATACGTTTTAATCGATTGAAATAAGTCTGATCGGTCATAATTCAATTCTGATCGATCATAACCAACTCTGATCGGTCATAATTTCATTCTGATCGATCATCCTGACTTCCAAAGTGGTTTTAATCGATTAAAACGTGTTTTAATCGATTAAAAGCAATCTGATCGCTCATATTTAAAATCTGATCGATTATATTTCATTCTGACCTGTTATATTCGAATTCCAATCGGTCATAAAGGGTTTTTAGTCGATTAAAAGGTTTTTGTATCAATTAAAATGCTGTGAAAACACTTCTATAAACATTCTAAGTGTTTTAAACGTTTCTTTAAAAAACTATATCAGTTAAAACCATTGTTAAGAAGGTTCTTTGTCAAAATGCTTTTGTTTGATTTGTTTAAAACTATTTTTGAGGCATTTTGCAAATTGAGTGAAGAAGCTTTATGCAGTGGAAAAGGTAAAGTGGTTTTACCTAAGCTTTCTGTTTAGACACACTAAGTCTTCAGCTCCTTTGTTCTGAGTGACTTGTTTGACAGCTGTAGAGTTGACCCTTGACTTTATTTTTGACTTCATCAAATCAATGAGATCTTTGCTAGGATCACTTTCAGGTTGAACTTACATGCGATGAAGAGGATTCACAGCCAGCCATGAAGAGGATGAATCATTGTCTTGCCAAGCTATGTAGGCCTTTTTCCCTTTGTACTTTAACTCTTTCTTGTTTTGATTCCTAGATTTCTCTGGACATTCACTCCTTATGTGTCCCTGCTTACCACAAGAATAACAAGTAAAATTATTTTGAGTAGATTCAGTTCTTTTGTCAGTGTACCTTTTAACCTGTCCAGTTCTGTTCTTCTTTCTAAGAAACTTCCCAAATTTCTTAACTAACAGAGTCAGATTCTCAGATTCATCTTCTTCAGACTCACTATTTTCTTCAATCGTCTTGAGAACAATGTTTCTGCTTTTCTTCTTTGCATTTTCTTGTTCTTTAAACCGATTGATCTCCAACTCATGTTCCCTTAGCTTACCAAATAATGATGCAGTAGTCATTTCAGTTAAGTCTCTTGATTCGGATATAGTTGTCACCTTTGGTTGCCAAGTTCTGTCCAAACATTTCAAGATTTTGATGTTTAACTCTTCCTTGTCAAAAGTCTTCCCTAGCCCGATTAGATGATTGACTATATGCATGAATCTTTTCTGCACATCTGCAATGGTTTCACCTTGCTACATTTTGAACAATTCATAGTCTTTAATTAATTCATGCTTTCTTGCCCTTTTCACGTCAGATGTACCCTCATGAGTGACCTCTAGAATTTTCTGTTAGAATCGCGCAGCGGAATGGTCGTGTGGTCGGACAAAAACCAAGAGGGGGGTGAATTGGTTTCTTAATAAAAATTAGGTTTTCAAAATTTTTCCCAAATTTTACAGATTAAAAACAGTGTAAATGTAGATAGAGAAGAGAAGAGAATCTTACACAGGAGATTTATACTAGTTCGGATCAAAAGACCCTACGTCCAGTTGCTAATCACTCAACAGAGGATTAACGCTGTCACTATGATCAAGTTGTTACAAACAAATTACAATGAAAAGATAAAGATAAGAAAACACCTCTCTTGAAATCCACAAGAGATGATGAACAGTTTTCCCTAGAGACGGCACAACACACAATCCACTAAGAACTCCACTTAGTGATTCTTATCGCTTCTAGCCCACACCAGGTTCCAAAAGCCCCTTTTCCTTGCAACAAACAGTTCTCTGGCACTCACAGCACTTAACTTTTGTATGGAAAAGTTGTTCATGTTTTCTGAGTGCCAAAAGAGAGTTTAATTAGGGAAATCAGGGTTTAGGAATTGGGGATTTCGAAACTAGGGTTCTTGGTAATTGGGTTTTCGAAAATAGGGTTAATTTGAAATTTAAAAACAAAAACAGACTGAAATAATCGATTAAATGGAGTTATAATCGATTAAAACAGAGCCAAAAACAACAGAACCCAAAACCTCTTTGTTTTAATCGATTATTAGACGTTTTAATCGATTATCACACGTAATAATCGATTATTTTGAGTTTTAATCGATTAAAGCAGTGAGTTTATACAGAAAATGGTTTTCTCACTGTTTTAATCGATTATTTCCCTATATAATCGATTAAAGCCGAGCCTGGATGATATATTTGGGCTTTTTGAAGCTTCTAAGTTGTAGACTATGTACCGGCTATCTCAAACTCTAAAATTACAGACTCAATCTAATTAAAACAGAGTTATTACACTACAAAACAAGTCTTCAATACTCTAAGTCTTTGAGTTCTTGAATCATCATCAAAATCATCAATCTTCATGTTCATCAAGTGCAACATCAAGTCCTTGAATGTTCAACATTTTCCACATTTCTTTGGCAGAGGCACATTGAGACACCCTGAAAAACTCATCAAGATTTAAAGTAGAGGTAATAATGTTCTTAGCAGTATAATCATATTGAGCTTTCCTATTTTCTGCATCAGTTAATTCAGCCCAATTTTTTTCAACAATTTTACTATCCACTGTATGAGTTGGTCTGAAAGGCCCATTAACAATTGTTTCCCAAATACCTCTATCAAGAGATTCAATAAAGATTTTCATTCTAACCTTCCAGAAAGAATAATTCACACCAGCAAAAAGAGGAGGCCTGTTTATGGAGGCTCCTTCCGAAAAATTCATCTTTCCCTCAGCCATTTAAACCTTTCTTGGACTGAATTCTTGAGTAACTTACAAGAACCAGCTCTGGTACCAATTGTAAGAACCCCTCCGAAGCATTTCTGGAGTTTCTGAGTGTTTCTAAGAGTGTTTTTTAGCGTTTCGAGAGGTTTCCGACGCTGTGTAGAGTGAAGGGCTGCCATATAGCACCCTAATTATCAAAGAATTGATAGAAAAGCTTGCTTCGGAGGTTTATACTTTCTCTCTCTATCTTTTACTGCCTTATTTTAAATTACGCAATAGAAACTAGGGCCATGTAGTCATAACTTTAAATTCCGCAAAATAAAGGGTAAAAGCGTATTTTTCACAGGTTTATTTATCCAAAGTAGCTAGCCTATCATAGGGAACCCGAAAGGGGCGTCGTAAGGGAACTAACACTTCCCTTACACGTAACTAACTCCCTTACCCAACTCTGGTTCTAATAACCAAAGTTGGTTTTTTTCGAAAACCAACGCCTTTTAAACTCCTTTTCCGATGTTTCCAGTAAAAACGTCGGTGGCGACTCTAGAGAACCCTTAAAAAACTAGTTCTTGGTTTAGCCCGATTATCAGACAATCCAAGAACACTCTTTCGAAAACCTCGCCCCTAGGTTCAGCCCGGTTATCGGACAACCTAAAGGCGTTGTAACCACCAATAAAAACGCGAAAATTGGAAAGTCGAAACCATCACGTCGCTCCGACCGCCCTCGTTTTGACGGCGGCGACAGTGTTTATTTTCTAAGTTAGTCCATCATAGGGAACCCGAAATGGGCGTTGTGGGGGTGCTAACACCTTCCCCACACGTAACTAACTCCCTTACCCGACTCTGGTTGTAATGGCCAAAGTTGGTTTTTTCTAAAACCACTGCCATCTTCTTTTTTTTACCTTTTTCAGTGTTTAAGGTTAAAACACTGATGGCGACTCCGCGAACCAATTTGAAAACCTCACCTTTAGGTCCAGCCCGGTTATCGGATGACCTAAAGGCGTTGAATCGTTTCTTTCAAAAAATGTGAGTCATATCAAAACCATCGCGTCGCTCCGACCGCCTCTTCTGACGGCAGTGACAGATGGCGACTCCGCTGGGGAAGCTAGAGAGTTGATCCCATTTAGTGATGGACTATTTTAGGAAATAGAAACTAGAAATTATGCTTTTACCCTTTCTTGCTTTTATAACATGCTTTACTGTTTGGCTTTAATAATTGTTGTATGATTATTTTCTGCAATTGTCTGAAATAAACTGTACACAACCCTTGCACACTACAGTCTCTATACCTGGGGGCAAGAGAGAATACACATAGGGAGTGGGTGGCAGGTACGACCGACCATGGTAATGGCCATAGTGCCAGCAGGTCGTTGTCGGAAACCACCACTCAAGGTGATAACCTTCCTTTTCTCGGTCTAAGAACATTGACACGGACATCCGTGCACGGTTCGAAGACTGGGAGATTGAAGGGTCCCTATAATGGGGGCACCTTGGGGGCCTGGCCTTGGTGATAACAGTTAGAACCTACCTTTGCCGATGCACTTTTCTGCAGGAAACCCCTACCTCGTAATTAAATGTCACTCTATTCGCGGATGAGTGAATTGTTTGTGCATTTGTTTGTTGCATTTGTTTGTTGCATAGCATAATCATACAACAGCAAAAAAAAAATATAAAACAAAATCTCAAAAATATTTTCACAATAAACACCCTTATCTCAGACAGTCTTCCTTTTAGCTAGCCTGGTTTCAGGTTCTTTGTAAGCTAAGTAGCCATGTAGTCCGACAGAAGAGATAAGGGATGCTAAAATTATTCTTTTGCAATAAACCACTTTTGTCTCGGACAGTCTGCCTTTTAGCTAGCCTGGTTTCAGGTTCTTTGTAAGCTAAGTAGCCACGCAGTCCGACAAAAGAGATAAAAGGTTTTAAAATAAATCGAAATAATTACCATAATGAAAGGGAATCGGGCCTTTTTCATGGTGTTAAACATCAGATCCATCATTTAGGTAGTTTCATTATTCTTCAAAAAATACAAAAAAAAAATCGTGCACCATGTAGAAAATAAAACATGATAATGTTTAGGAAACAACAAAAACTTTCATGCATACGAAAGCACCATACTCATACCATGCATTGTCGCCGCCGTCCCTTTCCGACGTCCGGAGGGGGACGTCTTAGAAACGTTTATGCGAGCGGTCGCGAAAAGATGGTTTAGACTCGCGTTTTTGTTTTAAAAGGTTTTCGAAAAGGGGTTCTTATGGAGTCGCCACCAATGTTTTGACCGTAAACATTGGAAAAGGAAAAAATGTTGATTTTAAGAAAAACCGCACTTGGCCATTATAACCAGAGTTGGGTAAGGGAGTTAGTTACGTGTGGGGAAGGTGTTAGCACCCCACAACGCCCCTTTCGGGTTCCCTATGACAGATTAATTCATTTAAATAAAGACTACGAGAAATTATGCGATTACCCTATTTTATTACATAATATTAAATGGCTATCTACATGATTTTATTCTATGTTGCGTGTATAAAATGATGAATAAAGCTAAATAAAGCAATAAAAGAGATATTAAAATAGCTATCTACATGATCCTATTCTACATGACATAATAAAGCTAAATAAAACAATAAAATAATAAATAAAACAATAAAAGAGAAGGGAATTGAAAAGAACCTCCGTAGCAAGCTTTATATTGAGAACCTCGAACCGTGAGGATGCGTTTTGGCAACCTCTCTCTCTACACAGTCTCTCCTCACCAATACAGGATCGACTCTACTAAAAATTTAAAGAAGAATCAAATGCCGGAATATAATTCCTTAACCGATTGTTACCTATTTAAGGCAATCGGAAAGATCATTCGAGAGAGAGAGAGAAGTAGACAAGTGCTCTAAAGTGTTTCAGAGCTCTCTGGAGTGTCTATGGTGTGAAAAAGTGACAAATGAGCCTCCTATTTATAGTTTTCGAAGCTGGCGCACTTCGGGACCACCGTGCTCGGACTTGGGACGGCCGTCTCGGACTGGGACGGCCGTCGGACCGGGACGGCCGTCCCAAATGGCAAAATTACACAGGCTGGGACCCCTGGGGACCCGGACGGCCGTCCCACTTTCTCGGGGCTTGGGACGGCCGTCCCAACTTCGGACGCGCGTCCCAACTGGCTGGAGCAAGTTGGGACGGCCGTCCCACCTTTGGGACGGCCGTCTCGACTGCTCTGGCCAGCTTCGCGCGCTTCGGGACTCCGGAAGCTTTCCTTGCCTGCTTTGGACGTCAGCTGATGCTCGATATGCGTCTGTTGAAGCTTTATCTTCATGTAGGAAGTCTCCTTGGCTCTTATTTGTAATGCTAGACGAGCTTTATCTTGTTACGGGTGATCTCTTTTATCTTTATTTGAGAGACCGGGCAAAATTAGGGGTCTACAGCTGCCCCCCTTCTCCTGCCTAGCTAATTTATTGGCCTAATATGCCGATAAAATTAGCCTGGTAGGAGAAGGAGTTAACCCTTTTTGCCCGGTTATCCTTCTGATGCTCGCTTTGCTCGACGTCTGCTGATCCTCTGGATGATGAATAGTTTTGATAGGTACCAACCCCTATCCGGTTTGATGAGAATGAACCCTCGTCGGGTAAGCTCCTTTTTGTAAGGCTTGATGAGTATACACCCCCATCTGGTGTTTGATGAGTACGAACCCCCATCTAGTTTTTGAGTTTCACTATATAATGTTCTGGTGAGTACTTACCCTCACCTGGTAGGAGTCTGCATTTTGACTAACTCTGATGAGTACTTACCCCCATCTGGTATGAACCCCGTTCTGCAAGGTTTTTGATAAGCCTCGTTCTACAAGGCTTAGGTGAGTACGTACCCCCACCCGGTATGAAGTTTTTGGTAAGCCCCGTTCTGCA
This sequence comes from Sphenostylis stenocarpa, assembly GCA_963425845.1. Classification (NCBI taxonomy): domain Eukaryota; kingdom Viridiplantae; phylum Streptophyta; class Magnoliopsida; order Fabales; family Fabaceae; genus Sphenostylis; species Sphenostylis stenocarpa. The sequence goes on along the minus strand of OY731402.1, from coordinate 26,222,802 downwards.
AGGCTTAGGTGAGTACGTACCCCCACCCGGTATGAAGTTTTTGGTAAGCCCCGTTCTGCAAGGCTTAGGTGAGTACGTACCCTCACCCGGTATGAAGTTTTTGGTAAGCCCCGTTTTGCAAGGCTTAGGTGAGTACGTACCCCCACCTGGTATGAAGTTTTTGGTAAGCCCCGTTCTGCAAGGCTTAGGTGAGTACGTACCCCCACCCGGTATGAAGTTTTTTGGTAAGCCCCGTTCTGCAAGGCTTAGGTGAGTACGTACCCTCACCCGGTATGAAGTTTTTTGGTAAGCCCCGTTCTGCAAGGCTTAGGTGAGTACGTACCCCCACCCGGTATGAAGTTTTTTTTTGTGTAAGCCCCGTTTTGCAAGGCTTAGGTGAGTATGTACCCCCACCCGGTATGAAGTTTTTGGTAAGCCCCGTTCTGCAAGGCTTAGGTGAGTACGTACCCCCACCCGGTGTGAAGTTTTTGGTAAGCCCCGTTTTGCAAGGCTTAGGTGAGTACGTACCCCCACCCGGTATGAAGTTTTTGGTAAGCCCCGTTTTGCAAGGCTTAGGTGAGTACGTACCCCCACCCGGTATGAAGTTTTTGGTAAGCCCCGTTTTGCAAGGCTTAGGTGAGTACGTACCCCCACCCGGTATGAAGTTTTTGGTAAGCCCCGTTCTGCAAGGCTTAGGTGAGTACGTACCCCCACCCGGTATGAAGTTTTTGGTAAGCCCCGTTCTGCAAGGCTTAGGTGAGTACGTACCCCCACCCGGTATGAAGTTTTTTGGTAAGCCCCGTTCTGCAAGGCTTAGGTGAGTACGTACCCTCACCTGGTATGAAGTTTTTTGGTAAGCCCCGTTCTGCAAGGCTTAGGTGAGTACATACCCCCACCCGGTATGAAGTTTTTTTTGTGTAAGCCCCGTTTTGCAAGGCTTAGGTGAGTACGTACCCCCACCCGGTATGAAGTTTTTGGTAAGCCCCGTTTTGCAAGGCTTAGGTGAGTACGTACCCCCACCCGGTATGAAGTTTTTGGTAAGCCCCGTTTTGCAAGGCTTAGGTGAGTACGTACCCCCACCCGGTATGAAGTTTTTTGGTAAGCCCCGTTCTGCAAGGCTTAGGTGAGTACGTACCCCCACCCGGTTTCTGGCGACTTATTGTCTCTGATCATGCGCCTATTCCATGAGGAATGATTGATTTTCTTTCTTTTTGACTTTTCTATTTTAGTTATCCGGTTTTACCGGGGATTCTTCGTTGGTTGCCTTTTGGGCAGGAATTTATTGGGGACTTTGATTGTGCCTCTTGATTAGGCAATTGCTTCAGCTGATGGTGAAGACTTTTATGCTTTTGGGCTTGCATTACCTCTCGCATAGGTTGATTTCCCATTTCTCTGGGATATTAGCTCTTTGCTTATTTTGAGCAAACAGTAGTTCTGTTGTAAGCTCACCGGTGAAATTTTTCTTTTGAGAATTTGATTGCTCTGACTGGGATCTCTTTTGAATTGCCCCCTTAGAGGGAAAATGGAGTTTTTGACTCCTTATTGCTTGAACTGGCTTTTGTCTATGCTTTTATTTCTGCCGGGGAATGGGTTCGTATGTGTGCCTTTTATGCACGTTAGATGGAATGATCCCTGAGGAATTTTATTGGTCTCCTAGGGATGGAAATTTCTTATTTTCTTTTATAGATTTTTCTTGATGTGCTCTTCCTGGGGATTTTCTTTTGGCTTTTTCATGCAGTGGCCTTTGTTAGAGGATGAAAGGCTTTTCTCTTCTTTCTTTTTGTTGCCCCCAGCTGATTTGGGTGATTTGATTCTCGTGCTTTCTTTCGATGGACTCTTGTGTAGTCCTTATTCTTCTTTGGGGAATGAAATGGAGACTCTTGCGTGAGTGTGCTTGGTGATTCATGTGGTGATGAAGCTCGAGTCGCGAGTAATCTTTTTGTCTTGCCTCTGGAGTAGGCAAGGATCCGCTTGGGGATGATCAAGCTTTTCCGTTGGCCATTTTTCGTTTTGATGGCTTCCTTCTTTTATTGGTGCTATTTTTTCTGAAGCTTCTTTATTCCGCGAGATAGTTTTGATTTCGCCTTTTTCTTTCGTGATCAACGCGAGTTATTTGAAATCTGGCTTTTTGCTATATTACGTGTGCCTTTTTATTTTACACGTAGGCTTTTCAAGATGCAAATGGAAATAACAACTTTTATATATATATTTTTTTGGATAATACATTCAAACATTTTTGAACTACTAGAAAGCATCATAAAACCTCCTAATCGTCTGCCTCGGGACTGGAGTGAGCGGATGGTGCTGGCGAAGGGAAGCGGCGGAGCAAGCGGCGTTGGAACCTCGCCTGGGTCTGGACCAGATTTTCTATTTGGCGGTCCGTCCTGTCTTGCCTCATGGTCAGCTGACCAAACTGTTGTCGCATGAACCTGAATTGCCCTTCCATGTAGGCATGCTCATCATCCAGGCGCCTGTATAAGCCCGCGTAGTCGAGGGTCGTAAGACTCGCTGCTGGGATTCTGAAGTGGTGGGGATATCCTGTGGTGTGTCGAAATCCCGCATGTCCATCGAGATAGAGAGGATTGGGTTTAAGATAAACCCTGGACCTTGCCTGCGAGGATGTTCATATGGGCCAGGACTTCGCCATTGATCGGCTCCGGTCGAAGACTAGCCTGGATGTCTTCTCCGTCGCTACATCCCCAATACTCGAGCTAGAGGGGTGAGAAAGGGAGCTATTATGATCGCTCCTGCTGGACCGCGAGTGCCGCAATCCTTGACGGCTTTGAGAAAGGCATACCCTGGGTTGCACCTATGCCCCTGGTGCATACAGTAAACAATGAAAAGGTCGGCCAGAGTTACCTTTCCTTGGCTCTCCTTCCGGCTGTGTATGGTCCCGGCCAGCAATTTATGACATACGCGGAGTGGGGGAGAAAAAGCTGCACCCTTCAGATTTGATGGCAGAATGACAGCCCCGGTGATCTCCTTCCACATGGTAGCAGTGGTGAGAGCAGCGGGCTTCTCCAAATATGCGGACCGGTACTCTGGAGTTCTTGTATCTGCTCGCTGGCAGAAACCCATAATGACATTAAAGTCATCCAGAGCAGTGGTCCGGTAGGCTCCATCCATCCAGTAGGAGACAGCTTGAGTTGGTGGCACCCCAGGAATTGAAGATGGCATTTCCACCATGTTGACAGAAGCAAGAAATTCCATCGTGGCAGTGCGATGGATCCGAGTAGGTAGCTCGCGGAGCAGAAAGTCCCATCCTATGTTGTGGATGTATCTTCTGACATCTTGATCCCAGCCAAATGTAGCTAGGATTTCGAAGTCCAATTGCAGTGTGGGGTACCAGGAGAATTGCTGGATATTTACTAGACGTAGTTGGTGCGATTCTGCTAGTTGAGTACTGACTGTAGTAGTTCCTCTAGCAGGGTTTCTAGAGCGTTTTCTCCTGGATGAAGATTCTCCGTGCTCCATACTTGCTTAAGAATGCTAGAAATGTGTAGAAAGGGAGAAGAAGCAAGATAGAAAGCTTGGAATGGGGTGCAGAAGCTCAAATCCGCGCCTGGCACTTATAGAGCGCGCCAGGACCATTGGGACGGCCGTCTGGGTTGGGACGGCCGTCTCGATCGAAAAAAATACACAGGGGCCATCAGCGGGGAAGTGGGACGGCCGTCCCACCTGGGACGCGCGTCCCAATTGAATTTGGGGACTTGGGACGGCCGTCCCGACTTTGGGACGGCCGTCTCGAGCTGCTGGAGGGGATTTTCGATTTTTTTGAGTTAATTTTCATGTTTTTTGATGAAATTGAAGATAGGATTCCCTTCATCTATGCTTTAATGCATGTAATGCTTCATGATATGCATCCTAGGATCTATTTCAGTTAATATTTCGAGAGTTTTAACTGATGTGCTTTGACTTTGGGCGCATTCTTGGTGTTGTGCCTTAACATTGTCCTGTTTCTTGGATAACAAGCTTAACTGTACATAATTTGTCGTCGTGGATTTTTTCTTGCTTTTGCCGAAGAGCAATCTGTTGTTCACAGGGTAACTGCCATATCAATGCCCCCCTTCCTTTCCTTAGGAATTTCAACCTTCCTATTGATCACTATATTTCCACATTCTCCTTATTACTTGAATGCTTTATGATGAAATGGTCAAGAGAAAAGAAAGAAAAGGATTCACAACAAGGGCTTGTGTTTTAGAGGGATATTTTTTATAATAGAGGTCTCTGTAAGAATGGCTGGCCAAGGTTGGTCGGTGTTTAGGCTAGTTTAGATAAACGTTTCATTCTTATGATGTGGCGTCATTGTTTACTGGTTTATGGCGCCTTTTTGCGATTGATTAACTTCCCTAGGCCGCCCTTTCAGGTTTTCAGTCTGGGATGCTGTGCTTATGTCCTAACTTTTGTCTAGGTTTTCCCTTTTTATATTTATTTTTAAGGAATACCTAGCGGACTTTTGATAACCCTAACTTTTGCCCAGGCTACCCTTTATTATTGTTCGGGTCTCCTGTCGGGTTTACCCTAATTTTTGCGCAGCCCCCTTTGTGGGTTTCCTGCTGGGTATTTTGCCCTTTTATTTTCTTGTCTTGGTCTTTGACCTTGACGGGCTTTCTTTTTATATGCGTATATATTATTATATTTTTGCACAACATTGTCGAAACTTGACTTTGTGAATATAGATTTCATTTGTGTTTCTAGTTAATCAATCAATTTTACTTTACTTTGCGGCGCTTTAATTATTCGGACGCATTTGGAACAAAACATCTATCTAAATCTTGTTTATTGAAGATGGGGTATAGACATATTTAGCAAGAAGAGAAACGAGATAGTAAGAATAGCATTCTTTTTGTAATTTTGGATAAATGTGTGCCCTAGAGATGCTCTGGGATCGGGCATACCCCGAGGAGTGATCTCTAATAGTCATTAGGTTTACATCCCTTAGAATCGAAAGAAGGACACCTAACGACTAACGCTACCCTTTGCGCTAATATCCCTCCTTTTCGAAAAATCGTCTTCGAGGGATAAGACTTCTCTGCTTTTCGTATGGTTTGATCTTTCGTAGGGTCATACCCTAACCCATACTTTAGCGGATTATCTTTGAAATCTGGTGGCTCTCTTATTCCTTGAGCGTTCTTTCCAAGCCCCTGTCCTGGGCGATATCCATATCTTTTCATCATATGGGCCACCTTCATGTTACTAGGGAGTCTTTCGATATAGGCAATTTCGAGTGCTTGAAAAGATGTTTCAAGAGCCTCTTCAGCCGCATCCACATATGGCTGGATAGACGGTTTACTAATTAGAAAGTCTTCTTCAGCTTGAACTGTGACTAGTTTATCATTTGTCGCAAATTTGACTTTCTGGTGGAGCGTTGAAGGTATTGCCTTAGCGCTATGAATCCAAGGTCTACCAAGGAGACAACTGTATGCTGGTGTGATATCCATCACGTGGAAGTCTATGTTGAAGATAGTAGGGCCGATTTGGATTGGTAGACTGATCTCTCCTACTACTTCTCGTCTTGATCCATCAAAGGCTCGAACAATTGTATTACTTGGACGCATGTGTGTTCCTTGCACTGTTATCTTGTCGAGTGTACTTTTAGGCATAACATTTAAGGATGATCCATTATCCACAAGAACTTTGGAAATGAGATATTCCTTGCATTTGACAGAGATATGCAAAGGTTTATTATGATTTGACCCTTCCAAAGGGAATTCTTCGTTAGTGAAAGTAAGGTGATTATTGGCTGTGATATTGCCAATAATTCCTTCAAACTTGTCTTGGGATATTGCATGTGGAACGAATGATTCATTCAAAACCTTTAACAGCTGCGTTTCGATGCGGTTCGAACTCATTATGAGTGATAACAAAGTTATCTTTGCTTGGAGTACGATTGAGTTGATCGATGATGGAGTACTCACTTTGTCTTATGTATTGGAGTAACTCATCTGTCTCCTCCTTGGATTCTTTTTCCTCTTCGGCCTTATTTTTCACCTTTTCTTTAGAAGTTTTTTCTTGTAATTCCTTGGGGGAATATATTCTTCCACTTCGAGTCATGCCCCCAATACCGGCTATGTTGGAGATGTCTTGATTGACTGGCAATTCTTCTGAATATCTCCAAGGTACAGCTTTATTTGATAAGTAAGGGAAAGGACGAGGCACGAATAAACGTATAGGTGTTATTTCCTTCTCCCTTGGAATGATTAACGGTGCTTGTTTGTTATCGTCTTCGGGTTTATCGACTGTCGTAGAGATTTTGATGACGAAAGGCTTCTTTTCCATTTTTCTGATTTGTGGAAAGCACATCAATTAATCCTTTCTTTTTATTATCTTTATTATTAAAATGAGGAGGGATATATGAATGTATGCAACTTATGAATGCAATAGACAATTTAAGGAGAGAAAAATAAATCCTTTTATTAGAAAGTGTAAATCCTTCTATACAATGCTTTGGAGCAAGTGCTGACAAAAACGGAAAAGCTTGAAGAGTCCTATAGGTAAATTAGGTTTTCTTCGTAATTCGTCTTCGAGCTATTCTCACATGGTTTCCGAGTATCTTGATTTGCTCATGTACCGCTTGACTCATATCTTCACTATATCGACGAGCCTCTCTCATCTTTTCTTCTAGATGAACGATCAAAGCGTGTTGTTGGTCAGACCTCTCTCTTATTTGGTCTCTTTCACGAAGTAAATGACCGTACTGAGCTAAACCATCCTTTTCTTTATCATGCAGCTCATTCAGGCTTTTCTTGTATTTTTCAGCGGTTTCTCGCCACTTTTGTGCTTCGAGACCGCGTTCCCGCTAGGTCATCCTGCATCAACTTGATCATTTTTGCCTGCTCTGCAAGTGCCTTCTCAAAACGTGCTATTTCGTCATTCATGTCCTGGAAAAGACTATCTTGTTCAAGCCTCGGAACTTTCAGTGTTTGTTTAGCCTCTTCTTGGTAGTCAGCATAATCATTCTTGAGAAGCTCTATCTCATGGTCCTTCTTTTTGCATTGCCTTTTTAGACCATCTATTATAATGGTTGATTCTTGCTCTTTTTCTTCAAAAGTCCTCAGCTGAGTTTCCATGACTTCAACCCTTTTGTTTAAGGCATTGACCTGTAATTGTAGCTCTTCGCTGGCTAACGCTTTAGTGAATGCAGAAGATGGTAGGGGTATCCCTCTATTTTTCCTCCATTCTTCATATTCAAGGGATGTAGATACTTGAGCCTTTCCGAGTTCTTTATCCCCCAGGTAGACTGGTCTTTCCCATGCTTTCCGTACGGCAGATACTTCTTCAAAGTTATGGGAATGATGGTATAGACTCAGCCCTTTGACCTCTTCTTGGGTTGGTACAATCTGAGTTCTCATAAGTTGCCTCATAGCTATTTTAGGAGAATATGCTATACAACCTCTAAGACCTAGAAGTGGTATATTCGGGTAGTCTCCGCATCGTATGAGAATATAACCGGGTCGGAACCAAGGACAAACCCATGATACATGCTCTATGTTCCAGTTTTCTAACTCAGCTTTCCATTCTAAGGCCTGACGATGTTGAAGAGGGATCTTTGAGAAACTTCTTAAAGGGTCAGGAAATACACCCATGTGGCTTGAGGCGTAAAAGTGAGTAACACCCCATACATATAGCAGCGGAATACAACATCTGAGTGTTTTTCCTTGTTTCTGTCGGCAAAATTCTACAGAAAGCAGGGTATCGGCAAGGATTGCAGGTATAGGACTCTTTGAATATACATCCCAGGCGAAGAATGCGTCCATTGCAGCGTGATCCACGATGTCCACATGGAATGGGAATAATATGATTCCGAACATTGCTAATGCTAGAGTCTTGTTGAATGTAGACCAGTCCTTCTTTTCAGCTAAAGAGACTAGATGATCTTCTATTATAGTCATTTTCCAACCTCTGATATTCCCTTTTTCCTCTAGAGTGGATTGATGATGAGGTAGTCGTATAATAGTAGCAACCTTACTCACAGCCGTATATTCTCCTGAGCAGGCATAAACCCCAACTGACTGAGGCCATCTAACCATGAGTTCGTATTCTTCTAATGTTGGTACCAAGTCAAACTGCGAGAATTCGAAGCAGTGTAAATCGGAATTCCAGAAGTGGACCAATGCTCTAACAAATATTGGATCAATGCTGATTTTCAGGAGGTCAAGAATTCTTCCGTAAGACTTCTCAAAGTTAGCATAGACTTTCGGCGGCATATATGTACACAGATGCCTTAACCTCTCTACACGGCATAGAAGGATCCCCACTTTCTTTAACTGTCTATTACTGGATTCCTCCATTGTCTGGCAGAAATGAAAATGCATGATATGAGGATGAGTGTTTGTAAATGCGTGTATGCAAGTGTTTGTTTTTCTAAGTATTATCATGTTTTGTTTCTAATATGATTCATGGTAGTACTTGGTTTTTCTTGAAAAGAAAACTTATCTATATGAATGTTTATGGATTTTGATGAAGAGAGTCCTATTTTCTTCCCTTTTTATTTTTTATGAAGAAAAGATGATATGAATTTTGAGACTTTTGCTAATAATTTTTTTATTTTATAATAAAGGTATTTTTATGATTTTTAGGGTTTTTTCATTTTTTGTCTGTTGTATGATTACCCTATGCTAATGTATCAATACAAATGCAGCAAACATATGCACACACAATTCATACATCCACGAGCAGAGCCACGCTTATTTAATCACGAGGTAGGGTTTTCCTGCAGAAACGTGCTTGGTTTAGGTGGTTCTAACTGTTCTCACCAGGCCAAAGGTCCCCAAGGTGCCCCTATTATAGGGACCTCTCAATCTCTCAATCCTCGGGTCATGCACGGAACTCCGTGTCGACATCCTTAGACCAAAAGAAGAGAGTTATCACCTTGAGTTGGTGGTTTTCCGACAACGGTAGTAGCCCCGTGTGCCAACTAACCGATCGTATCTGCCACCCACTCCCTATAGATATTCACTCTTGCCCCCGGGTATAGAGGGACTGTTGTGTGCAAGGGTTTTGTGTGCAATTTATATTTCAAACAATTTTCAAAAAATAATCATACAGCAGTTATATAAAGCCATACAATAAAAACATACAGAAGGGTAAAGGCGTAATTTCAAATCTTTACTTAGTTTGAATTTATATGTCACTAAATGGGATCAACTCTCTAGCTTCCCCAGCGGAGTCGCCATCTGTCGCCGCCGTCCCTTTCCGACGTCCGGAGGGGGACGTCTTAGAAACGTTTATGCGAGCGGTCGCGAAAAGATGGTTTAGACTCGCGTTTTTGTTTTAAAAGGTTTTCGAAAAGGGGTTCTTATGGAGTCGCCACCAATGTTTTGACCGTAAACATTGGAAAAGGAAAAAATGTTGATTTTAAGAAAAACCGCACTTGTCCATTATAACCAGAGTTGGGTAAGGGAGTTAGTTACGTGTGGGGAAGGTGTTAGCACCCCACAACGCCCCTTTCGGGTTCCCTATGACAGATTAATTCATTTAAATAAAGACTACGAGAAATTATGCGATTACCCTATTTTATTACATAATATTAAATGGCTATCTACATGATTTTATTCTATGTTGCGTGTATAAAATGATGAATAAAGCTAAATAAAGCAATAAAAGAGATATTAAAATAGCTATCTACATGATCCTATTCTACATGACATAATAAAGCTAAATAAAACAATAAAATAATAAATAAAACAATAAAAGAGAAGGGAATTGAAAAGAACCTCCGTAGCAAGCTTTATATTGAGAACCTCGAACCGTGAGGATGCGTTTTGGCAACCTCTCTCTCTACACAGTCTCTCCTCACCAATACAGGATCGACTCTACTAAAAATATAAAGAAGAATCAAATGCCGGAATATAATTCCTTAACCGATTGTTACCTATTTAAGGCAATCGGAAAGATCATTCGAGAGAGAGAGAGAAGTAGACAAGTGCTCTAAAGTGTTTCAGAGCTCTCTGGAGTGTCTGTGGTGTGAAAAAGTGACAAATGAGCCTCCTATTTATAGTTTTCGAAGCTGGCGCACTTCGGGACCACCGTGCCGGACCTGGGACGGCCGTCCGGACTCGGGACGGCCGTCCCAAATGGCAAAATTACACAGGCTGGGACCCCTCGGGGACCGGGACGGCCGTCCCACTTTCTCGGGGCTTGGGACGGCCGTCCCAACTTCGGGACGCGCGTCCCAACTGGCTGGAGCAAGTTGGGACGGCCGTCCCACCTTTGGGACGGCCGTCTCGACTGTTCTGGCCAGTTTCGCGCGTTTCGGGACTCCGGGAAGCTTTCCTTGCCTGTTTTGGACGTCAGTTGATGCCGATATGCGTCTGTTGAAGCTTTATCTTCATGTAGGAAGTCTCCTTGGCTCTTATTTGTAATGCTAGACGAGCTTTATCTTGTTACGGGTGATCTCTTTTATCTTTATTTGAGAGACCGGGCAAAATTAGGGGTCTACATGCATTTTCTGTCATTTCTAGAAAAATGGAGGGATCAGGCAGTAAACAGTTGGGAAAAGTGGATATTCCCCGCTACCGTGTTGAGAAGTTGGAGCAGTTGTGTACGCTTATGCCATCAGAGGTTCGATCCGACTTCGAGAGATCTTACGGACGGATCTTGGACCTCTTGAAAATCTGTGTTGACCACGTGTTCGTCAGGGTCTTGATCCACTTTTGGAGCTCCAAATTGCATTGCTTTGAGTTCCCTCAATTTGATTTGGTTCCGACCCTGGAATCAGATGGCCCAAATCAGTCGGGGTCTACATTAGCCAGGGGGCTTACGTCTCGGTAAATAAAGTTGCTCACCTCATCCGTTTACCAATTCCACAGGATGCCCTGAAGGGAAAAGGGAGCATTCAAGGATGGAAGATATCACTTTTAGAGGACCATTTATCCTCTCTGACTGAAAAAGGAGATTGGCCCACATTCAACAAAACCCTGGCACTAATTATGTTTGGGACCTTTTTATTCCCTATCCATAACAAAACCGTGGATCACGCCGCAATGGATACCTTCTTTGCTTGGGATGTACATTTGAAGAGTCTCGTGCCTGCGCTTCTTGCCGATACCTTGTTGTTAGTAGAATTTTGTCGTCATAAGCAAGGAAAAACACTTTGTTGTTGTTATACATTACTGTTTGTTTGGGGAATCACTCACTTCTATGCTTCAAGTCACATGGGAGCATTCCCAAACCCTTTGAGGAGCTTCTCGAAGATCCCCCTCCATCATCGTGGTGCCATGGAGTAGAAGACTGAGTTGGAGCATTGGAACATAGATCACATATCTTGGGCGTGTCCTTGGTTCCGACCGGGTCCCATTCTTATCCGATGCGGTGATCACCCCAGTGTACCGTTACTGGGCCTAAGGGGTTTTATAGCTTATTCTCCAAAGATAGCTATGAGGCAGCTCATGAGGACCCAGACCACACCAACACAGGAAGAAATCGGGGGATTGTGTTCCTTCTGCAGTTCCAGCAACTTCAAGGATGCTCCCGCAATCCGAAGAGCATGGGAGAAACCAGTCTACTTCGGGGACGAAGAGCTTGGCAGGGCTCGAGTAGCAGTTTCCAGTGACTTTGAAGAATGGAGGAAGAACAGAGGGGTGCCACATCCACCCGCTCCATCCCCCATGCCATCAGTAAATACAGAACTACGAACCTGAGTCGATGCCTTCACCCAAAGGATATAAATTATGGGAGCCCAATTGAGGGGCCTTGAGGAGAAGGAACAAGAATCTATCCTTACCATCGATGGTCTGCAAAGGCAGTGCAAGAAGAAGGACCAAGAGATAGAGCGTCTCAAGGACCAGTGTGCTGACTCCAACAAAGAGGTTGCCCGAGCATCTAAAGTTGCTAAAGCGAGCTCGGATAATCAAACCCAGGAAATAATGGCCAAATTAGCACACCTTGAGGTCAAATTTGCAAAGCAGGCATAGGCGACCAAGATGATGCAACAAGACCTCGAAAGGACTCGGTCTGAAGCATAGCGAAAGAGGGAAGCCGCCCAAAGACTTAACAGAGACTTGGCCAAGCTACGATGCAAGGAGAGAGACGGATTAACTCAATACAGCCAAGTGTTGCAAGAAAGAGACCAAGCCCTTGAGAAACTTGATGACTTGCAGGCCTTGGTCGTCCATCAAGAGGCAAAGATAGAAGAGGCTCGTAAATACAGTGAAGATATGAGTCAGGCAGTCCATTGCCAGTCTGAAGCACTTACTCGCCATGTACGAGAAGCCGAAGGGGAATTACGTAGAAACCAGAGCCCGCCTGTGGGTTTCTTTAGGCTTTTCCGTTTCTGCCAAAATGTACTTTGTAGCATGGCCTAGGGGAATGCACATTTTTTTTGGATAAATAGAACCACGTTTTGTTTATCTGTACAACTATTTATTGCATTCATCTCGCATTCATTCACATATCTCTCCTTGCTTTAAAATTAATAAGATAATAAAAAAGAAAAGGTTAACTGATGTGCTTTCGTAAATCAGAAGAATGGAAAGGAAACCACTCATCATCAGTCTTTCCTCAACGGTGGAGCCACTGGTTATCGCGATCAACGGAGAAGAGGGGGTTAGGACACCGGTGAGATTATTTATGCCTCCTCCTTTCCCCTACGAATCGAATAAAGTTGTACCATGGAAATACGCAGTAAACGAAGTTGTTTCCAATATAGCCGGTATCGAGGGCATAACAAGGAGCGGGCGAATATACTCTCCCAAGAATTCACAAGAAGACGCCCCCAAAAATAAAGGAAAAAATAAAGAATTCGAAGAAGAAAACAAAGAAGAATCCAAGGATGAAGCAGACGAATTACTCCAGTTCATAAAGCAAAGTGAATACTCCATCATAGACCAACTCAACCGCACACCCGCAAAGATAACTTTGTTGTCTCTGATATTGAGTTCGGAACCGCACCGAAACGCATTCTTAAAGGTCTTGAACGAAGCCTACGTATCACACACCATATCCTAGGACAAGTTTGAGGGAATCATTGGGAACATCACAACCAGTGATCATCTTATCTTCACCAATGAAGAACTTCCCCCTGGAGGGTCAAGCCATAACAAGCCTTTACACATATCCGTCAAGTGTAGAGAATACCTCATCGCCAAAGTCCTGGTGGATAATGGGTCCTCCCTGAACGTCATGCCTTGGTGCACGCTTGACAAATTGGCAATTCAAGGAGCCCATATGCGTCTAAGCAATATCGTCGTTCGAGCCTTTGACGGATCAAAATGTGATGGATATCACTCCTGCTTACAGCTGCCTCCTAGGCAGACCTTGGATTCATGACGCCAAAGCAATCCCATCAACGCTCCACCAAAGGATCAAATTCGTGGTAGGCGACAAACTGGTCACAGTTCAAGCCGAAGATGACATCTTGATCAGCAAGCCGTCTACCCTACCCTATGTGGATGCAACAGAAGAGGCCCTCGAAACATCCTTTCAAGCGCTGGAGATTGCCAATGTTGAAAGACTTCCCAACAACATGAGGGTGGCACATATGATGACAAAATACGGATACCGCCCAGGCCAAGGACTCGGTGCGAATTCCCAAGGAATAAGGGAGCCACCAGATTTCAAGGACAATCCTTTGAAACGCGGTCTAGGATACGACCCTAATACAAGAAGAAAGGGAAGGTCTCCCCTCCGCCCATTGAATCAGATCTTCCGAAGCGGAGGGATACAGGCGTCAAGAGCAACTTTAGTCATTAGGTGTTCTTTTTCCATTTTTTAAAGGAATGTAAACCCAATGACTATTAGAGATTACTCCTCGGGGCCAGCCCGACCCCCGGGCATTTTCAGGGCACATATTACCCTTTTAATCATACAAGAATATATTTCTTACTATCTGCTTCTTTTCTTACTATTCATGTCTATGCGTCATTAATAACCATGCTTAAGTAAACATTTCTAAAAGGCGTCTAAAAATTTGAAAGCGCACCGTCAGTGAAGAAACAAATTAAACCATCACTGATTGATTAGGAACACAAGTAAGGTTTTACCCCATCATAGTGAAACCATGTTTTGCCAACATTGCGAAAATAATAAGAGAGCCCATAAAAGCCAAAGGCCAAAAAGAAAGGGCATCTAACCCGGTAGGAAACCCAGAAAAGGGGCTACGCAAAAGTTAGGGTCAACCCGCTAGGAAACCTGAACAATAATAAAAAGGGTAACCTAGGCAAAAGATAGGATTACAAAGCAAGGTCCATCAAAGTTTCTAAAACATAATAAAAAGAAACCCCGACAAAAGTTAGGATGAAACGCGACATCCTAGATTGAAAACTCGAAGGGCGATCTAGGAAGGACAATTAGTCTTAATAAGTGCCGCAAAACTCACCAAGTAAAGACGCAACCCCGCAAATAAACGTTTGTTTAAGCTAAGCCTAAACAGTTTGACTAACCCTGGCTAGCCGTGCTTACAAATACCATTGGTTTTAAGAAATCCCCTCTAAAAACACAAACCTTTGATTTAATCATCCTCTTCCTTCTTTTCTCTTGACCCTTATCACTATGATATCTAGCGATTAACTGGGTAATGTGGAAACATAGTAATCAATAGGAGGATTGAAATTCCAAAAAAGGGGGGAAGCACACTAATATGACGAAATAGCTCTCCAACATGATCATTCTTCGGTTGAGGCAAATCCAAAACGGCAGAAATGGTACCGCTGAAGGTAGCATCAGAAGAATCTCACCATCAAGAGTACATCAGTTAACTTTTCTGAAAGTAATTAACTAAAATAGCATTATAAGTTGCATATCATAGACATTACATGAATAGATGTTGATGAACAAGGTCCTATTTCCTTCAAAAATAATAAATAATAATAATAATAATAAAAAAAGAGCAGATGGTTGTCCGTCTCGGGCAGATGGCCGTCCAGAAGTGGTCGTTGGAACCAGATGGCCGTCCACCTTAGCCAGACGGCCGTCCATGGGCGACCGTTAGGGGCAGATAGCCGTCCACTTAGAGCAGATGGCCGTCCGTCCCTGTTTTTTTTGCCTATAAATTTAGGCGCCCCAAATGGCTCATGGCACCTCATTCTTTCATTCTCCCTTCCTCCTACACCTCTCATTTGCATATTTTGAGTGTTCTTTGTTGAGTAATGGATCGTGGAGAGTCGTCTACATGTCGGAAGCGCTCTCGGGGACCCATAAGGAGCATCCCCCCTCCTCAGGTTCCCACTCAACTAACCGAGCAGCACCAAGCTAGGTTTGCCAATATCAGCCAGTATGCCTGGCACCCTATGCTCTGGTTGGACTTCAGCATCCTAACCATGTTCGGTTGGGATCAGGATGTAAGGAGATACATCCAAGGTATAGGGTGGGACTTCCTGCTCAAAGATCCACCTACCCGCATCCACCGCACAACCACGCTAGAATTCCTTGCTTCAGTCACACTCATAGACCTACCATCTATGAGCCCCGGGCTTCCGCCTGTCCTAGCAGTCACCTATTGGATGAATGGAGCTTACCGGACTAACGTCATAGATGACTTCAACGTCCTCATGGGGTTCCACCAGCCCGCAGAGATCCAGACGCCAGAATACAGGGGGGCATTCTGCGAAAGGCCAGCTACCCTCACCACCAGTCAGATATGGGAGGAGGTCGCTGGCTCCCAGCACGTTCCCGCCAATCCAAAGGGAACCGCCTTCTTCCCACCTCTCCGCATTTGTCATAAGTTACTAGCGGGTACCCTTCATAGCCGAAAGGAAAGTCAAGGCAAGGTCACTCAGGCGGACCTCTTTGTCATCTACTGCATGTATCAAGGGATCCGATGCAACCCTGGCTACCTTTTCTTGAAGGCCCTGAAGGACTTTGGGACACGAGGCCCTGCGAGATCCATCATGGTAGGCCCTCTCATCACCCCTCTAGCTGAGTACTGGGGATGCACTGATGGAGAGGACATCCCCGCCGCCCTGCGACCGGAACTCATAGACGGTTCGGTACTCGCCCATATGAGCATGCTCACCCGTCAGGGCACCTCCTGGGTCCTGCACCCCATCCTTGCTATGACATTCAACATCCATGAGATGGACGCTCCAGGGTCCCAACAGCAACAAATGCAGTACGAAGATAGCCTCGCCAGCCTGCACCAGCACATGAGCGACGACAGGGCCCACTCGGATAGGTAGTACCAGCACCTGTGCCAACAGATCGACCAACTGTCCCTGAGACAGCAGAGCTATGAGCAAGCACGGGAAAGCCTTAGCCTGAGGGTGGATGGCCTCACGCAGAGAATGGACACGATGGGCCAGGACATGCACGGCATGATCCGAAGCCAAGAAGAATTCCAGCACCGCGTACTCTGCCGACTCCCTTCGCCATCACCATCCTCAGCATCCAGTTCAGAGCCGGAAAGCTGAGACCTTTTATAAATTTCCTGTTGTATTCTAATCTTCCGCAAAATAAATAAATAAGACTTTACATTTTTTTGTCTTGTTACCCCTCTTTTGTTTACAAAAGCCAGCGTGCACAAAAGAAACTAAGAAAATAAAAAGGCACATGCGTCTTTCAAAAAAGCCAAATTTCAAAATCGCGAGAAAAAGAATAAAACCACGGAAAAAAAGGTGAAATTAATCGAAAAATCCCAGGACTCTATTCCAACTACCACGACCAATAAAAGGCCAAACTCCCAATGGATTCCTGCCTACCTAAGAGGCATTCATCAAGAATCCCCAGTAATCAAGAAGCTGGACGACTAAATAAAAAGCCAAAATCGAAGAATCCCCGGCATACCGGACGACTACACAAAAGTCAAGAACAATTACTCCCCATGGAGTCGGTGCATGATCAGAAACAGTAAGCCGCCACCACCTCTTCAGGAAAGGGAAAGACTTGAAGACGAAGACCTGCACACAGGCAAAACCGGTGCATGATCGGAAACAGTAAGCCGCCACCACCTCTTCAGGAAAGGGAAAGACCTGAAGACGAAGACCTGCACACAGGCAAAACCGGCGCATGATCGGAAACAGTAAGCCGCCACCACCACTTCAGGAAAGGGAAAGACCTGAAGACGAAGACCTGCACACAGGCAAAGCCGGCGCATGACCAGAAGCAGTAAGCCGCCACCACAGCCAAAGGGTCAGCTATCGCGTCGAAGGAGCATCCTAAGGCATCTAACCTGATGGGGGTTCGTACTCATCAACCAAGGGGTCAGCTACCGCATCGAAGGAGCATCCCAAAATTCTCTGTGTCAGCCGAAGGATCAGCTACCGCCCCGAAAGAGCATCCTGAAGCCTCACAGCATATCGTCCGAAGGGTCAGCCTCCACAGCAAGAGGAACATCCAGAAGACAACCGGGCAAGAGGGTTAACTCCTTCACTCGCCGATTGACCTCATGGTATGTTAACCCATAGTCAATTGGTCGAGTAAAGGGGGGGCAGCTATAGACCCCAAATCTTGCCCGGCTCCCTAATAAGCCAAAGATCGCTCGTTTCGAAGATGGTTAAGACTTTATCAAGTCCCTAGTAGCTTGTTCTAGGTTCCATTTAGGATAGGAAGGGTTTTTAAAGGCATTAAAAATCGGGAAATCCGCCGAAGACAGTAGATGGCCGTCTAGAACAGGCGGATGGCCGTCCAGAACAGGCAGATGGCCGTCCAGGACAAGCAGATGGTCGTCCATGGCAACTTTAAGGCCATGGACGACCGTCCACTTAGCTTGGATGGCCGTCCATGGCCACTTTTTGCCATGGACGGTCGTCCGCTTTATCCAGACGGTCATCCACCTTTTCCAGGCCCGGATTCCTATAAATAGGAGTCTCATTTCTCCGTTTTTTCACACGTTTTCCACTCCTCCACTCTCTTGGAAGCCTTTGGAACTTGAGAGTGACCCTGAGCATTATTCCGGGGTTCGAGGGAGCTTTCCGATTTCCGTTAAAGTTGAAATCGGTTAAGGAAGTCTCTTTTTGAGACATCCGACCCTCGGTAGAGTGACTTTTCTATATTTTGCGGGAGGAGCGTGCTTGTAGAGTGCGAGGACTGCCAAAAAGCGTCCTCACATTTTCGAAGAGTTAATATAAAGCTCGCTTCAGAGGTTCCTTCTCTACTCTCTATCTTTTTTACTGCTTCCTTTATTGCTTTCTTTGTGTGCATTAGATAATAGAGCCATGTAGATATTTAAATTTTGCAAGTAGATAAAATAATAGGGTAAAAGTATAATTTCTTTAAGTGTTTATTTTCTAAGTTAGTCCATCATAGGGAACCCGAAAGGGGCATTGTGGGGGTGCTAACACCTTCCCCACACGTAACTAACTCCCTTACCCGACTCTGGTTGTAATGGCCAAAGTTGGTTTTTTCTAAAACCACTGCCTTCTTCTTTTTTTACCTTTTTCAGTGTTTAAGGTTAAAACACTGATGGTGACTCCTCGAACCAATTCGAAAACCTCGCCTTTAGGTCTAGCCCGGTTATCGGACGGCCTAAAGGCGTTGAACCGTTTCTTTCAAAAAACGCGAGTCATATCAAAACCATCGCGTCGCTCCGACCGCCTCTTCTGACGGCGGTGACAGCTACGCTGACTTTTTCGAAAAAGGGAGGAAAAATGGATAAATTTTTTTTATTTATGATAAAATTTTGGTTACAACATTTATTTTTGACTACTACCCCTAGCTGGGAGACGATCTGAGAGGAGGGAATTGCCAGTACATGTGCCTCTGAAACTCTGCCTGGTCTCAGATTGCATCGAGGTGTTCCTATCGGAGCATCGCCAGATCTTGCCTCATTCTCTCTTGTATCTAGCCGAATGTCTCCATCCTCGTATCGAAGGCGTCCTGCCTTAAGGACATCTGGTCCTGTCTTAGGGACATTTGGTCGTATTGTTGGCGCAAGCTGTAGATGTTGCGGTTGATGCTAGCAAATTCATCTGTGTACTGCTACTGTTGCTGATGTTGTTGTTGTTGTTGTTGTTGGAACTCCGGGGGTGTCGGGAGATCATGCATTGCTACTATGTCCCGGAGGTCTAGGGTTATGTCCAGTGAGGGGTGGAGGATCAACCGAGACCCTTGGCGAAGCAGCATCCCCATGCTGACCAGGATGGACCCGTTGATGGTCTCAGGTCAAAGGTTGGAGGCGAGTTCTTCCTTGCCGCTGCACCCCCATTTTTCTACTAGCGGGGTGATGAGGGGAGCCATGAGGATGGCTCCCACGGGACGACTCCCGAAGTCCTTGAGGGCCTTCAAGAAGAAGTAGTTGGGGTTGCACCGGCGCCCTTGGCTCATGCAGTAGAGGGCGAAGAGATCTGGGTAGGTGACCTTACCTTGACTCTCCTTCCGCCCGTGGACAGTCCCAGCCAGCAGCTTATGGCAAATGCGGAGGGCGGGAGTAAGTGCGGAGCCCTTCAGTAGGGATGGCAAAGTGCACATCCCGGTAAGTTCTTCCCACATTTCTCCGGCAGTGAGGGTAGTAGGACGATCGTAGATGGCCTCTTGGTATTCCTGAGTCAGGACATCATCGGGCTGGACGAATCCAATAGATACATTGAAGTCGTCCAGGGTTGTCATCCGGTACAACCCATTCATAAAGTAGGACACCATCTACGTTGACGAGGGACTCGACACCATGGTGGGAAGCTCGCAATATGTGATGGAGGCGAGGAACTCCATCACTGCCTGTGGGTAGACATGGGTTGGAGGAGACTGGAGGAGGAAATGCCGTCCAATGTTGTCGATGTAGGCGCAGACCTCATCTTCCCAACCAAACTCGGTGAGAATGGTGAAGTCCAAACTCAGCATGGGGTGCCAAGTGTACCCCTAAATATGTTCCAGGCGGTCCTGGTGCAAGGGCGAAAGTTGAGTTGGATCTTGTGGAGCTAGGGCCATGGAACTACTTGGGCCAGAGGAACCCCTTCTCTTTCTGGATGCTTCTCCTCTATGCATTTTTGGTAGTAGAATGCTCAAATGTGAGAGAAAGGAGTATAGGAGTGCAGGAGAGAGTGTTTGAGAATCCCCTCCAAGGCCCCCTTTATATAGAGTTTTCGCCAGGATTCGGGATCGACGTCTAGGAAGTCGAGACGGCAGTCTCAATTTTGCGGGATTTGGGACCGCCGTCTGCAACTTCGAAACGGTGGTCTCGACTTTGGTTTCTTACGAGACGGCCCTCTCGCCAAGCGAGAAGGCGGTCTGGGAGGACGAGACGGTGGTCTCGAATTTTAGAAGGTTTTTTTTTTGAAGAAAATAGGACCTTGTTCAAAAACATTTTATGCATGCAATGTTTTTATGTTTGATGTCCTATAATGCCTATTTCATTGGTTTTTTAGAAGGATTAACTGGTGTGTCTTGTAGAGACGGGTGCCCTCTGATTTTTTGTTCTTCTGATGTACTTGGTTGTACCGTTCCGGACTTAACGTGACCGAAAAATAATTTTCTCTTCTTTCTTTTTTCCTCTTTTTTTTTTTTTTGGAGAGCACACTTTGCCATGTTGGTGTCCCTTTTTCTTCACTTCAGGGGTTTCAATCCTCTTGTTGACTATACGCCTCCATATTCCCAAACTAATTGTTAGAATAATGTTGTGAGGGTTAAGAGAAAAGAAGTAAAGGGTAAATTCAACGGCTTGTGTTTTAGACGGTTGATTATATTTAGAAAAGATTTTGTAAGAATGGCTGGCTAAGGTTAGGCTTAGGTGTTTAAGCTTTTGTCTAAGTAAACGTTTTTATCTCTTTTGTTTGAATTTGCGCCTTAGCCTATTTCCATTGCTTTTTATGGCTGATCGATTTCCCTAGATCACCCTTTGGGTTTTCAAACTAGGATATTGTGTTTTGGTCCTATCTTTTGTCTAGGTTTCTTCCTTTCTCTTTTTGTTTAGGGAACCCAAGCGGACCTTATTTTGTAACATTAACTTTTGCCTAGGCTACCATTTATTTTTGTTCGGGTGTCCTAACGGGTTGACCCTATCTTTTGCGTAGCCCCCTTAGTGGGTTTCCTACCTGGTATTTTGCCCCCTTTTTTTTGGCCTTTGGCTTCTATAGGCTTTTTTTTTTTCACAATATTGGCGAAACACAACTTTTTTTTATGGTGAGGTAAAACCTTATTTTGTGCTTCTAATCGACCAGCTTGATTGTAATGTCAATGGTAAAGTTTGATTATTTGGACGCACTTTGATTCTTCTCTTTTCTTGTTTATTTAGACAAGGTTATTATGAGGTCTAGTCATGAAATAGCAAGAAGAGAAGCAGATAGTAAGAAGTGTATTCTTTATTAATTATGAAGGGAATATGTGCCCTAAAATGCCCGGGACGGGCTATCCCCAGGGGATAATCTCTAACTTTCATTGGGTTTACATCCCTTAAGCAAAGAAAAAGATCTCCTAATGACTGGGGTAGCTCTTGACGCTTGCATTCCTTCGCTTCAGAATATTTGCTTGAGTGTGCGGAGGGGAGACTTCCCTTTTCTTCCTTCTGCTCGGCCCTTTGTAGGGTCATATCCTAAGCCGTTCTTAAAAGGATTATCTTTGAATTCTAGGGGTTCCCTCATCCCTTGGGAATCTGCCCCTAGTCCTTGGCCAGGATGGTAACCATGCCTCATCATCATACAGGCTACCTTTGTGTTTTTGGGAAGTCTCTCTATATTGGCAATTTTGAGCGCTTCAAAAAGACGTTTCAAGGGCCTCTTTAGCCGCATCCACATAAGGCTGGGTTGACGGTCCACTGATCAGGATATCATCTTCTGCTTGGACCGTGATCAGTTTGTCATCCACCATAAACTTGACTTTTTGGTGGAGCGTTGAAGGTACTGCCTTAGCGTCATGAATCCAAGGCCTGTTGAGGAGACAGCTATATGCAGGAGTAATGTCCATTATATGGAAATCAACATTGAAGATAGTGGGCCCGATTTGGATTGGCAGATTGACTTCCCCCACTACTTCTCGTTTGGAACCGTCAAAGGCTCGAACAATAGTGTTGCTTGGGCGCAGACGGGTTCCTTGAATAGTCAGCTTGTCGAGTGTACACTTGGGCATCACGTTCAAGGATCACCCGTTATCCACAAGAACTTTGACAATGAGGTACTCCTTGCACTTGATGGAGATGTGAAAGGGCTTATTGTGGCTTGACCCCTCGAGGGGGAGTTCTTCCTCTGTGAAGGTGAGGTGATCGCTTGCTGTAATGTGACCGATGATCCTCTCGACCTTTTCTTGGGATATGGTGTGAGGTACATGCGCTTCGCTCAAGACCTTCATCAGGGCATTTCTATGCGGTTCTGAGCTCATCATTAGAGATAACAGAGTTATCTTTGCAGGTATATGATTGAGCTGATCGATAATGGAATACTTGCTTTGCCTTATGAACTGGAGTAATTTGTCTGTCTCCTCCTTGGATTCTTTATTTTCTTTTTCTTTGGTCTGTTTATTTTTTCCTTTATTCTTGGGGGTATCATTTTGTAAGTCCTTGGGGGAGTAGATCCTTCCACTTCTAGTCATGCCCCCAATGCCGACTATATTGGAGATATCCTCCTTTATTGGTGAAGGTTCCCCGTATCTCCATGGTACAACTTTATTTGATTCGTAGGGGAAAGGACGTGGCATAGATAGTCACACGGGTGTCCTTGCCCCCTCTTCTTTATTGGTTTTGAGGACCAACGACCGAGGCTTATTGTCCTCTTGTGGTGGATCAACCGTTGGGGAAAGCTTGATTAAAAGCGGCTTTCTCTCCATTCTTCTGATTTGGAAGACGTGTCAGTTAATCCTTCCTTTTTATTATCTTATTTATTAAAAGTGAAGGAGGGGAAATTAAATATGCAAATGAATGATATGCATGCAAGTAGACAATTGTTGAATAAAGAAAAATTTCATTTATCCGTAGAAGGTGCACATTCCCCTATTCCATAATACGAAGCAACTTTTGATAGAAGCGGCAAAGCCTAAAGAAACCCACAGGCGGGTCTTGATCTCTATGAAATCCCCTTTCGGCTTCCCGGACGTGATGAGTGAGTGCTTCAGCTTGCTTCTGGACTGCCTGGCTCATATCTTCACTATACTTTTGAGCCTCTTTGATCTTCGCCTCTTGATGGACGACCAAGGCTTGCAGTTCTTCGAGCTTTGCAAGGGCTCGGTCCTTCTCTCGCAGTACTTGACCATAATGAGCTAGCCTGTCTCTTTTTTGCAGCGTAGCTCAGTGAGACTTCAGTTGAGTCTCCTGTTGGCCTCTCGCTCTTGGCGTATTTCTGACCGAGTCCTTGTGAGGTCTTGTAACTAGTCCTTGATCGTCTGAGTCTGTTTTGCTGATTCGGCCTCAAGGCATGCTGATTTGGCGGTTATTTCTTGAAGTTGGCTATCCGAGTTGGTTCTTGCTGCTTTGGATGCTCGGATAGCTTGCTCATTAGAGTCAGCACATTGATCCTTGAGGCGCTCTATTTCATGATCCTTTTTCTTGCATTGCCTCTATAGACCATCTATGGTGAGGATAGATTCTTGCTTTCTTTCTTCCAGGGCCCTCATCTGGGCTCCCATGATTTCTATCCTCCGGGTCAAGGCGTCGACTTGATTTTGAAACTCTTCACTATTTGCACATGTAGCGAGTGAGGTGGATGGTTGAGACATCCCTCTTTTGCGTCTCCACTCTTCATAGTCACTGGAGACAGCTACTCGAGCTTTTCCTAGCTCTCTATCTCCCATAAAGACTGGTTTCTCCCATGCTCTTCTCACAACCAGTGAGTTAGCAATTGTGCATGGGTCTCCGAAGAAACACAGTCCTCCGAGCTCCCCTCGGGATATTGTAGTTTGAGTCCTCATGAGTTGTCTCATAGCTACTCTCGGTGAATAGGTTATACAACCCCTGAGTCCTATCAATGGTATGCTCGGGTAATCTCCACATCTGATGAGGACTGGGCCAGGTCAGAACCAAGGGCAAACCCAGGACAATTGGTTGGCGTCCCATTGTTCCAACTCGACCTTCCACTCTGAGGTTAGACGTCGGTGGAGAGGGATTTTGGAGAAGCTCCTCAAAGGGTCGGGGAACATCCCCATGTGACTTGAGGCATAGAAATGTGTGATTCCCCACACAAAAAGTAGTGAAGAGCAGCATCAGAGTGTTTTTCCTTGCTTCTAGCGGCAAAATTCCACCGAGAGTAAGGTGTCGGCAAGAATTGCAGGCAAGGGACTCTTCGAGTTCACGTCCCAGGCCAAAAAGGCGTCCATGATGGCTTGATCCACTGTGTTGATGTGGAAGGGAAACAAGATTGTTCCAAATATGATCAAGGCCAGGGTTTTGTTAAAAGCGACCCATTCTGCCCTTTCAGCCAAAGTGGATAGGTGGTCTTCTAACATTGAGACTTTACAACCCTGGATGTTCCCTTTTTGTATCAGGATAGTCTGCCGAAATGGCAATCGAATGATGGCAGCGATTTGTGATGCAGAAGTATATGCCTCATGGCGAATATGGACCCTGGCTGATTTGGTCCATTTTAGCATAATCTCATACTCCTCCAAAGTAGGCACCATATCGAACTGCGGAAATTCGAAGCAGCGCAGACTGGAGTTCCAGAAATGTACTAGAACCCTGATAAAAATGGGATCGACACATATCTTCAACAGGTCGAGAATTCGTCCGTAGGATTTTTCGAAGTCAGAGCAGACCTTTGGCGGCATTATCGCGCAAAGCCGTTCTAGCTTCTCAGTATGGTACCGGGGAATGTCCACTTTCTTTAATTGTCTACTAGTCCCCTCCATTTTCTAAAAAACCAAAATGCATGTTTTATGAACATGATGCTTATTGTAGATATGAATGCGGGTGTTTGTTTTTCCCTAAATGTTTATCATGTTTTATTTCTACATGATGTATGATATTTGTGTGTTTTATTTTTCCGGAAAAATAAACTACCTATATGGATGGTTTATGAATTTTATGTTTATGAACAAGGTCCCATTTATTTGACTTGGGTCTTTATTTTGTTTTGTTTTATTTTAGAGCCTTTTATCTCTTCTGTCGGACTGCGTGGCTACTTAGCTTACAAAGAACCTGGAACCAGCCTAGCTAAAAGGCAGACTGTCTGAGATAAAATGGTTTATTGCGAAAGAATAATGTTTAGCATCCCTTATCTCTTCTGTCGAACCGCGTGGCTACTTAGCTTACAAAGAACCTGAAACCAGGCTAGCTAAAAGGCAGACTGTCCGAGATAAGGGTGTTTATTGCAAAAATGTATTTTTGTGATTTTTTTGTTGTTTGGTTATGCTATGCAATCAAATGCAACAAACAGATGCACATACAATTCACTCATCCGCGAACAGGTGAGAAGTCGTTTTAATCACGAGGTAGGGTTTTCCTGCAGAAAAGTGTATTAGTGAAGGTAGGTTCTAACTGTTCTCACCAAGGCTTAGGCCCCCAAGGTTCCACCCACTCCCTATGGATTTCTCACTTGCCCCCAGGTATAGAGGGAACTGTTGTGTGCAAAGGTTTGTGTACAGTTTGTATTTCAAACAATTGCGTAAAATAAACAAACAACAGTTATTAAAGTCAAGCAATTAAAGCATGTTATAATACAAGGTAGGATAAAAACATAATTTCTTAGTTTATTTATTAAACTGGCCCATCACTAAATGGGATCAACTCTCTGGACTTCCCCAGCTAAGTCGCCATTTGTCGCCGCCGTCAAAAAGAGGCGGTCAGAGCGACGCGATGGTTTCGACTTTTCCATTTTTTGCGTTTTTATGGGTGGTGTTACAACGCCTTTAGGTTGTCCGATAACCAGGCTGAACTGAAGGGCGAGGTTTTCGAAAGGGTGCTCTTAGATCGCCCGATAACCGGGCTAACCTAAGAACTAATTTGAAAGGGTTCTTATGGAGTCGCCACCGATGTTTTTACTGGAAACATCGAAAAAGGAAAGAAAAGGCGTTGGCTTTTCGAAAACCAACTTTGGTCGTTAAAACTAGAGTTGGGTAAGGGAGTTAGTTACGTGTAAGGGAAGTATTAGTTCCCTTACGATGCCCCTTTCGGGTTCCCTATGACAGGCTAGTTATTTTATAAATAAACTTTTGAAAAGATGTTTTTACCCTTTTATTTGCAAAATTAAAATAATGACTACATGGCCCTAATATCTATTATGCAATTTAATTATGAATACAAAAGACAGTAAAAGAGAGGGAGAGAGTGAAGAAACCTCCGAAACAAGCTTTTTGATTAATTCTCTTGAAAATAGGGTGCATTTTGGCAGCCCTTCGCTCTTACAATGTCGAAAATTGCTCTCGAAACGCTATAAAAAACTCTCTAAGACACTTAGAAACTCCGGAAATGCTTCAGAGGGACTCTAGGAGGAGAATTTGAAGAAAGTGTAGAAGGGAAAGTGGAAGAACTGTGTGAAATGAAGGGGGGAGCGCTCACTATTTATAGGGATTCGCGCTTGTCAGGTCGAGACGACGGTCTCGCCATTTGGGACGGTAGTCTCGCCTTAAATTAATGGCGAGAGGACGGTCTCGATGGGAGGGGGTCTCGCCATTAGCAAGTGGCGAGACGGCCGTCTCGCCACTTGCTAATGGCGAGACCCCCTCCCGTTTGGCGAGACTCGACTTTTCCGTTCAGCGAGACGGCGATCTTGACTCTTAAAGGCGAAAATCCTTATTTTTGTACAAAAAATCCTTCCTACTCTAACATGGGGCCTAATCTCTCCTAGTGGCGTTTTAGGTTTCGTCCATCTTCGAATAGTAGGTTTTCTGCTCTTATTTTGAGGTCGGGCAAGATTTGGGGTCTACAAAATTCTCTCAAAATATTTTTCTAATGTGATAATCGATTATGTTGACTTCTGGAGTATGATTGCTTGCTGTCATAATTAATTATGTTATTTCTGTATGTACTGTGATAATCGATTATATTGTCTTCCAGATTGTGAATTCGTGCTATAATAATCGATTATGTTATTTTTCAATATGTTGTGATAATCAATTATGTTGTCTCCCAGAATGTGAATTCTTATTGTGATAATCAATTATGTTCTTTTTCATTATGTTGTGATAATCGATTATGTTATCTTCCAGAGTGCAATTCCTTGCTGTCATAATTGATTATGTTATTTTTGTATGTGTTGTGATAATCGATTATGTTATCTTCTAGAGTGAAATTTCTTGTTGTCATAATCGATTATATTGATTTTGAAGGTGTTGTGATAATCGATTATGACAGAAAACTCTTGATAGTTTGAAAAAAAAAATAATTACATAATTGTTCTATTTTTTTATCCTTAGTTTTTTGGTAGAGACTTGTGATCCTACTAACTTTTTAAGGACTCAAAGATGATGAAATGGTACCTAGATTTGTATGTTGATATTGCAGGTGATTATCAAGGATAAGAAATCAATGCAGGTCATTGGAGCTAAATGGTTGTACAGGAACAAGCTAGATGAACAAGGTATGTCGTTGCCATCAAAAGAGGCATTCGGAGCGACGCGATGATTTTGATGCAACTCACGTTTTTTAAAGAAGGTGTTCAACGCCTTTAGGTTGTCCGATAACTAGGCTGGACCTAAAAGCGAGGTTTTTGAAAAGGTTCGATGGAGTCGCCACCAGTGTTTTAACCTTAAACATTAAAAAAGGTAAAAAGGCATTGGTTTTTGGAAAAACCAAATTTGGCCATTATAACCAGAGTCGGGTAAGGGAGTTAGTTACGTGTGGGGAATGTGTTAGCACCCCACAACGCCCCTTTCGGGTTTCCTATGATGGACTAGCTTATAAAATAGACTAAAAAAATTACACTTTTACCCTTCTTTATTTGTTTTACTTGCAAAAATTAAATGTCTACATGATCCTATTGTCTAATGCATACAAGAAGAGTAGTAAATAAAAGCAATAAAAGGGAGAGTAGATAAGAAACCTCTGAAGCAAGCTTTGTATTAATCTCTTGAAGATTAAGGATGCTTTTTGGCTATCCCCTCACTCTATAATGCTTCTCACTCCTCTACCGACAGAAAGACTCTAACTACAGAGTGTTTGAAAAGAGCACTCAAACTCTGGAAATGTTTCAGAGAGGTTTAAGAAGAGTATATGAGGATAAATTCAGGTGAAAGTTGTTAAAATCAAGGGGGAGGATACCCCTATTTATAGGAATTTGTTCCTATCACACCGAGATGGTTGTCTTGACCTTTGTCAGGCGAGACGACCGTCTCGCCACTTTAGAGTCGAGACGGCTGTCTCGGGCTTCTGGGCAAAAATTCTCTTATTTTCTGTGTACAAGAAGCCCTCCTATCCTAATTATGGAGGGTTTGCCTATCTTCGAATGGAGGTCTTCTGGCTTTATTGTTAAGCCGGGCAAGATTTGGGCTCTATAGCTGCCCCCCCCCCTTTACCCGACCAATTGGTATGCCATAAGGTCAATTTGGCGAGTAAAGGAGTTAATACGGTCCTTGGTCCCCAACAACGGTGCCAAATTTGATCGGAGTCGTATCCGGTCAAATAAACAACATAAATGTAGTACTAGGAAGTGACTCCTAGGTCGTCTCCCAAGGACCTTTTCTTTCTGTCAAATGGTTAAACACGTAATGGGGGGGGTTTGGTATTTATCAGATTAAATGAAATAGAACAACAACAACTTGT
This sequence comes from Sphenostylis stenocarpa, assembly GCA_963425845.1. Taxonomy (NCBI): domain Eukaryota; kingdom Viridiplantae; phylum Streptophyta; class Magnoliopsida; order Fabales; family Fabaceae; genus Sphenostylis; species Sphenostylis stenocarpa. The sequence continues at coordinate 26,194,337 of OY731402.1, read as the reverse complement.
TTAAATGCGAATTAAAATAGATTAGGCCCTTAACAAAATGCATATCTAATGTCATTGGTTCATCATATAAAATCTCCCCAACTTACTCCCTCCTTACAAAAATTAAGCAAACGTGTAAGTAATCGATTCTCCCCACAAGATTAAGCAACTCATGGCACTGCATACAATAAACCTGAATTCATTAAGCATGACTTATGTTTAATGATCCAGTGCAGAGAATCAACAACAAGGACCTAAACTGGACATTTAAGTGCAGAGAACCTATCAATAGAGATTTCAATCCTTCAAGGACCCAATCCTCTGTGTTTAGCTATCCATTAACACGAAATTACAACAAAATAGCAAAACATTGCAAACAAAATGAAAATGTAGAAAATGAATTGCATCAGAAATTGAAATACGAAACTGGGGTTGAACTGAACTGAACTACACAAATGAAAATGCAATAGAAGTGAAAGAATGTAAACTTTTATTGCAGCAGAAAACAAAAATGAACCGTATTAATCCATCAATAAGTATTGAACAGTCAAAATGAAAAGTGCAGAGAAAACCAACATAAAACATAATGTAACAAGAACAAGAGTGGCTACCCCCTTACTCCTGTTGTCTCATCTCAAACATATGCCTACCCTAACCCTAGAGTCCCCTATAAATGGGCCCAAGCTAGCCCACACGGGATTACACATAAAACATAACCTAGCTGACGTGGCAGCCTATAATCTGATATAGAAATAGTAGCTGACATGGCAGGTGACATGGTAATGGCATGGCAGTGACATGGCAATGACATGGCAGTGACATGGCCATGACTCTTAAAGTCCAAAAATTAAATTATAAACCCAATGAAACCTTCAATTAACTAATAAACAAAATTATCAGTCCAATGAATCCTAATAATTGAAAACGCACTAATAGTAGACAATTAAGCACAATGCAACAATTAAGATAGGTATAGAAATTTAAGAAAATGCGGGAAAATAATGGTGTTGAACATTCAAGGACATGAAGCTTGTTGATTTTGATGATGATTCAAGAACTCAAGAACGTAGAGAGTTGAAGACTTGTTTTATAGTGTAATAACTCTGTTTTGATTAGATTGAGTCTGTAATATTAGAGTTTGAGATAGCCGGTACATAGTCTGCACCTTAGAAGCTTCAAAAAGCTCAATTTTATCAAAGTGCCTCGGCTTTAATCGATTAAATGGTGAAATAATCGATTAAAACAGTGAGAAAAACCATTTTGTGTATTTGCTCACTGGTTTAATCGATTAACACACCTGTTAATCGATTAACAGGCCTGTTAATCGATTAAAAGGTCTTTTAATTGATTAAAACAGAGAGTTTTGGGGTTCTGTTGATTTTCGCTCTGTAATAATCGATTAACAATTCATTTAATCGATTATTTCAGTCAGATTTTGATTTTTAACTTCAAATCAACCCTATTTTCGAAAACCCTAATTCCAAGACTCCTAGTTTCTAAAATCCCAATTCCCAAACCCTAATTTCTCTACTTAAGCTTCTCTATGGCACTCAGAAAAGAAGAACAACCTTTTCCATACAAAAGTTAAGTGTTGTGAGTGTTAGAGAACTGTTTGTTGTAAGAAAAAGGGGCTTTTGGAACCTGGTGTGGGCTAGAAGCGATAAGAATCACTAAGTGGAGTTCTTAGTGGATTGTGTGTTGTGCCGTCTCTGGGGAAAGCTGTTCTTCATTTCTTGTGGATTTCAAGAGAGGTGTTTTCTTTACTTTATCTATTCCATTGTAATCTGCTTGTAACAACTTTGATTATAGTGACAGTGTTAATCCTCTGTTTGAGTGATTAGCAACTGGACGTAGGGTCTTTTGATCCGAACCAGTATAAATCTCCTGTGTAAGATTCTATCTCTACTCTATTTACGTTTACATAGATTTTTAATCGGTAAAATTTTGGGAAAATTTTAAAAACCTAATTTTTGTTAAGAAATCAATTCACCCCCCTATTGGTTTTTGTCCGACCACGCGAACATTTCGTTGCGCGATTCTAATAAGTGGTATCAAAGCTTGCTTTGATAGTCATTCAAAATTTTCGAAAATGGCCAGACAAAATCAAACTTTTGCCGAAGGTGCGTCTATCAACAGACCCCCACTTTTTGCGGGTCAAAATTATCCTTTTTGGAAAGTAAGAATGCAAATCTTTTTAGAGTCTGTTGATAGAGGCGTTTGGGACGTTATTTTAAACGGTCCATGTGTTCCTAAAGTTACTGAGAACGGTGTTGACGTTCCCAAACCTTTTTCTAGATGGACAACAAAGGAAAACAGAAAAGAACAATTTGACGTTAAGGCTAGAAATATAATTTCATCTGCTTTAACCCTTTACGAGTTTTACAGGATCTCTGTTTGTAAAAGTGCTCAGGAGATGTGGGAAATGCTAAGAGTGTTCCACAAAGGTACTAACGACGTTAAGAGAGCACGGAAGAATTCCCTAATCCAAGAATACGAGATGTTCCGAATGCAACAAGGCGAAACGATATTTGACATTCAAAAGCGTTTCACTCATATTGTGAACCATCTCACCGGATTAGGTAGAATCTTTGACGTTGATGAATTGAATGTTAAAATTTTAAAATCTTTGGATGTGTTGTGAGAAGTGTTCTCTTGCTTTTATGAATGTTTTTTATTTTTTCCGGTAAAGTCTTAATATACAGGGAATTCTCTAATTTTTGGCTCTTTCAATAGTCGTCCAGGCTTGTTGATTGGGGATTTCTTGGTTTTGGCATTTGTCGTACCGACTTTGCTCGATTGTCAGGGATTTTGGCTAGCTTGGTCATCTTGCTAGTTTGCCTTTCCTCTTAGGAAGATGTTTTGGACTTAATCGCTGCCTTTTTCCGAGGTTCATCTTTTTTCTAGATAATTCGGTTTTGGATTTTTTGGCTTGAGCGTAAGTCTTTTACTTTAGTTTCTTTTGTTACAACTCGACTTTTAGAAGGGGAGTAAAGGTAGATAATTTTATCAAAACATATTATTTATATTCGATAAAATTGTTCTCAATTGTTATTTCGATATTGTCCCTAAGGGCAGGGCAATGGGCTTGAGCCTGGGAGGGCGACCCAGGAGGAGCTGCAGGGGGAACATATGCCTTTGAAATTACCTCCTCGAGCTCCAAATTGAGTCGGGTCTGAGTATTGCAGAGTGAGTGCCAAGTCTTGTCTCATCCCTTACTTGTATACTGCTGAAGGTTTCGGCACGTGTTTCAAAAGACATCTTGTCTTCAGGACGTCATGGTCCAGCTGCTGGCGGATCTCGTGCTGTGTCCAAGTTCTCACACCGCCAAAGTCGTCCGCAATCCTGCTATCCTCCTGCCCGTTGTTTGTTGTTGTCCTTGCTAGATTTTTCAAGGCATCGAGATCCCCTTGTGTTGCCTCCAAATCTGGAGGTCTAGGGTCATGGCGGAGCGAGAGGTGAAGGGCCATGGGTCCGGTGCCGGATGAAGCATCCTCTGGCCTGAGGAACATCGTGGACCTGCCTCGGTGTACTCGAGGCCGGAGAGGTGGGAGGAGATGTTTTTCGGGGTCAGCGAGCACCCCCCACTTCTCGGCGAGTGGGGTGATGGGAGGACCCATGAGGATGGTTCCTATGCGGGCGACTGCCGGAAGTCCTTGAGGGCCTTCGGTGGAGAAGTAACTGGGATTGCACCGAGCGTCCGTGGAGCATGTAGTGCGAGTGCAGGGGAGGGTCAGGGTGGGTAACCTTTTCCCCTGACTTTCCTTGAGCAGATAAATGGTTCGACCGGCAGCTTGTGGTAAATGCGGAGAGTAGGGCTAAGTGCTGACCCTTTCATTGAAGCTTGGGACAGGGTTGGAAATTCGAGTGGCGGTATCGATTGCGAGAAGGCGGTCTCATCTTTAATGAAAGGCAAGACAAACGGTCTCAAAAAATACGAGACGGCGGTTGAGGGTTTGAAGGTTTTTTTTTTATGAAAGTATAGGACCTTATTCAAAACATTACGCATGCAATGTTTTTATGTTTAATTTGGTCAATGTATTTGAGTTAATTTTTGGAAGGATTAACTGGTGTGTCTTCGAAAGAAATGGGTCCTTCGATGCTTGTTTTCTCTCACTGTACTTGCTCGTGGTTTTGGATCACAGAAGAATGACTTTTTTGGTTCCGGAGAGCGCACTTTGCCATGTTGAGTGCACTTTTTCCTTACTTAGGGATTTCAACTCCTCTCGTTGATTATACGCCTTCCATGTTCCTAGCACTAATTGTTAGAATAATGTCAGTAAGGGTCAAGAGAAGAGAAGTAAGAGTGATAATTTCAATGGCTTGTGTTTTTTTAGACTGCTTGATTTTTATTTAGAAGGGTTTTGTCTCAGAGTGGTTGGCTAAGGCTGGTCTAGGTGTTTCAGCCGAAGGTTTTGAACAAACGCTTTTTCTTTGAGGGTCTCACATCTTAGCTTATCTTCCATCGCTTTTTATGGCTCGCTTGATTTCCCCCAAACCGCCCTCTTCAAGACTTCAGACTAGGATATTGTGTTTTAGTCCTCTTTTTTTTGTCTAGGTTCCTTTTTTGT
>OY731402.1:26058512-26189690 GCA_963425845.1 Sphenostylis stenocarpa | reverse complement strand
GATTAAAAAACTTAGTTAATTCTTTTAATACTTAAACGTAAGTTTTTCATGCAGAAAAATGATTTTCAATGAGATGCATCATTTTAAGGTGCTTATCACAAAATATAATGGCCTATCAAGAGATTAAGTGCTTAACCTTAAAACCCTAATCATCTACACACCCACAACCTAAGTTATATCTATGTCTTCATCAAATCCACCAAGTGCTTCAAGAATTAATGGTTGAGTTCAAGAGGGGGGGGGTGAATTGAACTTTTGAAATCTTTTTCGAAAAACACTTTTTCTTTTGGAAGAATGGTTAATCTTTATCCAATCTTTTATTAGGCAGATTTGATTTTAAACAAAGCAAGAATATAAGCAAGAATTGAAAAGAGATGAAAGCAGAAATTCAACACAAGAGTTTATACTGGTTCACTCTTTCCCAGAGCTACATCCAGTTCTTGACAAATCTGCCAAGTTCCATTAATTCCAAGTGAAAATACAAACCAGTAGATATACACCAATCTACCCCAAGAACTATCTTACAACACCACAAGATAGACTCTTGAATTAACCACCCAGTAACCAAACCCAGTTACTGTAACCAGTGCAGATTCAAACCCAATCTACACAATTAAACTTTGTACAAGTGTATGAAAAGAATAAACTTGGACTGCAGTTTTTAACGATATAGAAGTCCAAAAGCAATTTCCCTAGCTCAGAACTTTCTCTCTTGATGAACTTTTTAACAATCTTGATCTAAACGCCTTATGATATGAAAAGTTTTATGAATGCACAGAGAAAGGCACGAATATGAGAGCTCTAAGATTGCTTTCAAATGTTTTCCAAATTGTTATTCCAAAAGAGAAATCAAAACTGTATTTATAGAGTAAAAGAGAGAAACTGATAGATTCAATCACTTTAAAATAACTTGGAGTAGCAGATGACCGATCAGAATAGTTTTATGACCGATCAGAACTAGATATGATCGATCAGAATTGAGTTGTGATCGATCAGAATCAGATATGATCGATCAGAATTGAGTTGTGATCGATCAGAATATTTTTCAATCGATTAAAATGACGTTTCAATCGATTGATTTCATTTAAAAACTAATTCAATCGGTTGTTTCGAGTTTTCAATGGATTGAAACAACTAGAAGAAAAATGTTAGCTCTCTGTTTCAACAGATTAAAAGATATTTCAGCAGATTGAAATCCTGTGATACCTTAGAATGAAAAAATGATCTCTCTGTTTCAACAGATTAAAACTCATTTCAACAGATTGAATTTCTGAGATACTTCAAAGTGAAAAATAACATCTCTCTGTTTCAACAAATTGAACTTGATTTCAACAGATTAAAATTGCGAAACCTTTAATATGAAAAAAAATCATTAAGAACATTTTAACCTGTTGATTCTGCGATTCAATCAATTAAAATTTTGACAGCATATGAACATTTCCTATTTTAAGTGATTTTAACAGATTGAAACTTCTTTTTAACAGATTGAAAAACTCAGTTTGTTCTTTTAATGCTTAAAAGTTAGTTTTTCATGCAGTAAAATAAGTTCAATGAGATGCATCATTTAAAGGCGCTTATCACAAGATCTATTGATCAATCAAGAGATTAAATTCTAAACCTATAACCTATTCACCTACACACCCACAAACTAAACTCTATAAACTCTTTATGTCTTCATCAAATCCAACAAGTGCTTCAGAAGGAGCATCCTGAGGTTCTACCACATGTCAACCAAGGGGGTCGGCTACCGCAAGAAGGAGCATCCCGGAGGTTCACGCCTTGTTCATCCAAAGGGGTCGGCTACCGCATGAAGGAGCATCCCGGAGGCACACACACATTTTTCATCTGGAGGATCGGCTACCACAAGAAGGAGCATCCAAAGGATAACCGAGCAAGAGGGTTAACTCCTTCACCCTCCAGCCGATCTTTTTGGCATAACGGGCCAAACAGTCGGCTAGTCAGGTGAAGGGGAGGCAGCTATAGACCCCAAATCTTTCCCAACCTCAAAATAAAGAGCAAAAGACTTTCGTTCGAAGATGGGCAAGGCCTAAAAGGTCCCTAGGATAGATCAATAGGCCCCATATTAGAATAGGAAGGATTTTTGTATAGGAATGTAGACCCTAAATCTTGCCCCGCCTCAAAATAAGAGCAGAAGACCTCCAATTCGAAGATGGACGAAGCCTAAAAAGCCACTAGGAGAGACTATTAGGCCCCATATTAGAGTAGCAAGGATATTCTTTATAAAAATAAGGATTTTCGCCTTTTGGAGTCGAGACCGCCGTCTCGCTTTTCGGGACCGCCGTCTCGCCACTTGCCAATGACGAGACCCCCTCCCGTTTGGCGAGAAGGCCTTCTCGTCACTTGGCAAGTCGAGACTGCCGTCTCACCATTGATGCAAGTTGAGACCACCGTCTCGAATGGCGAGACCGCCATCTCAACCTGACATGCGCGAATCCCTATAAATAGTGAGCGCTCCTCCCTTCATTTCACACAATTCTTCCACTTTTCCTTCCACACTTTCTCCAAATTCTTCTCCTAGAACCCTTTCAAAGCATTTCCGGAGTTTCTGAGTGTCTAAGAGAGCTTTTTATAGCGTTTTTGAGAGCGATTTCGGCGTTGTAAGAGCGAAGGGCTGTCAAAACGCATCCTACTTTTCAAGAGAAATAATCGAAAGCTTGCTCTGGAGGTTTCTTCACTCTCTCCCTCTCTTTTACTGCCTTTTTATTTATATTAAATTGTGCAATAGTTATTAGGGTCATGTAGCCATTATTTTAAATACCGCGAATAAAAGGGTAAAAGCATCTTTTCAAAAGTTTATCTATAAAATAACTGGCCTGTCATAGGGAACCCGAAAGGGGCGTTGTAAGGGAACTAACACTTCCCTTACACGTAACTAACTCCCTTACCCAACTCTGGTTTTAACGACCGAAGTTGGTTTTCGAAAAACCAACGCCTTTTATCTCCTTTTTCAATGTTTCCGGTAAAAACATCGGTGGCGACTCCATAAGAACCATTTCAAATTTGTTCTTAGGTCAGCCCGATTATCGGACGATCTAAGAACACCCTTTCAAAAACCTCACCCTTAGGTTCAGCCCAGTTATCGGACAACCTAAAGGCGTTGTAACATCACCCATAAAAACGCAAAAAATGGAAAGTCGGAACCATCGCGTCGCTCCGACCACCTCTTTTTGACGGCGACGACAGATGGCGACTCCACTGTGGAAGCCTAGAGAGTTGATCCCATTTACTGATGGGCCATTTTAATAAATAAACTAAAAAAATTCGCTTTTACCCTACCTTGTATTATAACATGCTTTAATTGCTTGGCTTTAATAACTGTTGTTTGTTTATTTTATGCAATTGTTTGAAATAAAAAATGTACACAAACCTTTTCACACAACAGTTCCCTCTATACCCGGGGGCAAGTGAGAAATCCATAGGGAACGGGTGGCAGGTACGGTTTGCCGTAGAGATGGCCATGAGCCCACCGGTATGATCAGAAACCATCACTCAAGGTGATAACCTTCCTCTTTTGGCACAAAGACTGACTATGGCCTTAGTGCTAAGCATGGTCAGAAGGCTGGAGAGTGGGGACCCTATAATGGGGGCACCTTGGGGGCCTAAGCCTTGGTGAGAATAGTTAGAACCTACCTTCGCCAACGCACTTTTCTGCAGGAAAACCCTACCTCGTGATTAAATCGTCTTCTCACATGTTCGTGGATGAGTGAAATGTATGTGCATTTGTTTGTTGCATTTTATTGCATAGCATAACCAAACAACATATAAAAACAAAAATATATTTTACAATAAACGCCCTTATCTCGGATAGTCTGCCTTTTAGCTAGCCTGGTTTCAGGTTCTTTGTAAGCTAAGTAGCCACGCGGTCTGGCACAAGAGATAAGGGACGTTAATATTATTCTTTCGCAATAAACCATTTTATCTCGGATAATCTACCTTTTAGCTAGCCTGGTTTCGAGTTCTTTTGTAAGCTAAGTAGCCACGCTAGTTCGACGTAAGAGATAAAAGGCTCTAAAAAATAATAATAAAAATTAAAATAATAAATAAAAACCCAAATAAATGGGACCTTGTTCATAAATATTAAAATTCATAAATCATCTATATAGGTATTTTATTTTTCCGAAATAATAAAACATGCAAATATCATATATCATGTAGAAATAAAACATGATAAATATTTAGGGAAAAACAAACACCCGCATTCATATCCACAATAAGCATCATGTTCATAAAACATGCATTTTGGTTTTTTTAGAAAATGGAGGGGACTAATAGACAATTGAAAAAAGTGGACATTCCCCGGTACCATACTAAGAAGTTGGAACGACTTTGCGCGATAATGTCGCCAGAGGTCCGCTCCGACTTTGAAAAATCCTATGGACGGATCCTCGACCCGTTGAAGATATGTGTCGATCCCATCTTTTTCAGGGTTCTAGTTCATTTTTGGAACTCTAGTCTGCACTGCTTCGAATTTCCGCAGTTCGATATGGTGCCTACTTTGGAGGAGTATGAGATTATGCTAAAATGGCCCAAATCAATCGGTGGAATTTTGCCGCCAAAAACAAGGAAAAACACTTTGATGTTGCTCTTCACTACTTTTTGTGTGGGGTATCACACATTTCTACGCCTCTAGTCACATGGGGATGTTCCCCAACCCTTTGAGAAGCTTCTCCAAAATCCCTCTCCACCGACGCCTAACCTCAGAGTGGAAGGTCGTGTTGGAACAATGGGACGCCAACCAATTATCCTGGGTTTGCCCTTGGTTCCGACCCGACCCAGTCCTCATCAGATGTGGGGATTACCCGAGCATACCACTAATAGGACTCAGGGGTTGCATAGCCTAGTCACCGAGGGTAGCTATGAGACAACTCATGAGGACTCAAACTACAATATCCTGTTGGGAGCTCAGAGGACTGTGTTTCTTCGGAGACCCATGCACGATTGCTAACTCACTGGCTGTGCGAAGAGCATGGGAGAAACTAGTCTTTATGGGAGATAGAGAGCTAGGAAAATCTCGAGTAGCTGTCTCCAGTGACTATGAGGAGTGGACACAGAAAATAGGGATGTCGCAGCCATCCACCTCACTCGCCACATGTTCAAATAGTGAAAAGCTTCAAAATCAAGTTGAAGCCTTGACCTGGAGGATAAAAATCATGGGAACCCAGATGAGGGCCCTTGAAGAAAGAGAACAAGAATCTATCCTCACCATAGATGGTCTACAGAGGCAATGCAAGAAAAAGGATCATGAAATAGAGTTCCTCAAGGACCAGTGTGCTGACTCTAATGAGCAAGCTATCCGAGCATCCAAAGCTGCTAGAACCAGCTCGGATAGCCAACTTCAAGAAATAACCGCCAAATCAGCATGCCTTGAGGCCGAATCAGCAAAACAAACTCAGACGATCAAGGACTTGCTACAACACCTCATGAGGCCTCAGTCAGAAATACGCCAAGAGCGAGAGGCCAACCAGAGACTCAATAGAAGTCTCACTGAGTTACGCTGCAAAGAAAGAGATGGGCTAGCTTAGTATGGTCAAGTACTATGAGAAAAGGACCGAGCCCTTGCAAAACTTGACGAACTGCAAGCCTTGGTCATCCATCAAGAGGTGAAGATCAGAGAGGCTCAAAAGTACAGTGAAGATATGAGCCAGGCAGTCCAAAAGCAAAGCGAAGCACTTGCTTGTCACGTCCAGGAAGCCAAAAGGGAATTACATAGAGATCAAGACCTGCCTGTGGGTTTCTTTAGGCTTTTCCATTTCTGTCAAAAGTTGCTTCGTAGTATGGAATAGGGGAATGTACACCTTCTACGGATAAATGAAAATTTTCCTTATTCAATGATTATCTACCTGCATGCATATCATTCATTTGCATATTTAATTTCCCTTCCTTCATTCTTAATAAACAAGATAATAAAAAGGAAGGATTAACTAACACGTCTTCCAAATCAGAAGAATGGAAAGAACGCCGCTTTTAATCAAGCTCTCCCCAACGGTTGATCCACCACAAGAGGATAATAAGCCTCGACCGTTGGTCCTCAAAACCAATAAGGAAGAGAGGGCAAGGAGGCCCGTGCAACTATTTATGCCACGTCCTTTCCCCTACGAATCAAATAAAGTTGTACCATGGAGATACGGAGAATCTTCACCAATAAAAGAGGATATTTCAAATATAGCCGGCATTGGGGGCATGACTAGAAGTGGAAGGGTCTACTCCCCCAAAGACTTACAAGAAGATGCCCCCAAGAATAAAGGGAAAAATAAATAGACCGAAGAAAAAGAAAATAAGGAATCCAAGGAGGAGACAGACGAATTACTCCAGTTCATAAGGCAAAGCGAGTATTCCATTATCGATCAGCTCAATCACACACCTACAAAGATAACGTTATTATCTCTAATGATGATCTCGGAACCGCATAGAAACACCCTGATGAAGGTCTTGAGCGAAGCGCATGTACCTCACACTATATCCCAAGAAAAAGTTGAGAGGATCGTTGGTCACATTATGACAAGCGATCACCTCACCTTCACAGAGGAAGAACTCCCCCTCGAGGGGTCAAACCACAACAAGTCCTTGCACATTTCTATCAAATGCAAGGAGTACCTCATCGCTAAAGTTCTTGTGGATAACAGGTCATCCTTGAACGTGATGCCCAAGTGCACACTGGACAAGTTGGCTATTCAAGGAACCCGGCTGCGCCCAAGCAGCACTATCGTTCAAGCCTTCGACGGATCCAAACGAGAAGTAGTGGGGGAAGTCAATCTGCCAATCCAAGTTGGACCCACTATCTTCAACGTCGATTTCCATGTAATGGATATTACTCCGGCATACAGTCCTCGGCAGACCTTGGATTCATGACGCTAAGGCAGTATTCTCAACGCTCCACTATGTAGACCCCTAATTTTGCCCGGCCTCTCAAAATAAAAGCTAGAGGAACTTCACCCGAAGATGGAGTTCATCCGGCTTCCCAAAACGAGAAGGACCTCCCACAACAAAAGACGGAGTTCATTCATTCACACAATAAAAGCCAAAAGAGACTTCCTACACAAAGACAAAGCTCGCCCGACATCTTAATGAAGGCCAAGAAGACTTCCTATATGAAGATAAAGCTTCAACGGACACACATCGGCGTCAATCTATGTCCGAAAAAGGAAAGGAAAGCTTCCCGGGGTCCCAGAACGCGAAGACTGGACAAAACAGGCCGAGACCACCGTCCCAGGGTTGGGACGGCCGTCCCAACTGAAAATAAGTAGTTGGGACGCGCGTCCCAGATGTGGGACGGCCGTCCCAAACCCAATTTAAGTGGGACGGTCGTCCCGGACCCCCAGGTGGTCCCGCTCTGTGTAAATTTGCCATTTGGGACGGCCATCCCAGTCCAGACGGCCGTCCCAACCCAGACGACCGTCCCAAAGTGCGCCAGCTGCGAAAACTATAAATAGGAGGCTCATTTGCCACTTTTTCAGAACACAGACACTCTAGAGAGCTCTGAAACACCTTAAGAAAACTCAGAGCACTTGTCTACTTCTCTCCCTCTCTCGAATGATCTTTCCGATTGCCTTAAATAGGTAACAATCGGTTAAGGAATTATATTCCGGCATTTGATTCTTCTTTAAATTTTTAGTGGAGTCAATCTTGTATTGGTGAGGAGAGTCTGTGTAGAAAGAGGGGTTGCCAAAACGCATCCTCACAGTTCGAGATTCTTAATATAAAGCTTGCTACGGAGGTTCTTTTCAATTCCCTTCTCTTTTATTGTTTTATTTATTGTTTTATTTAGCTTTATTTATTACATCATGTAGAATAAAATCATGTAGATAGCCATTTTAATATCTCTTTTATTGCTTTATTTAGCTTTATTTATATAAAATTATGTAGATAGCCATTTCAATATTATGCAATAAAATAGGGTAATCGCGTAATTTCTCGAAGTCTTCTCTTTAAATGAATTGATCTGTCATAGGGAACCCGAAAGGGGCGTTGTGGGGTGCTAACACCTTCCCCACACGTAACTAACTCCCTTACCTAACTCTGGTTATAATGGCCAAGTTTGGTTTTCATTAAAATCAATGCCTCTTATCCTTTTCCAATGTTTATGGTCAAAACATTGGTGGCGACTCCATAAGAACCCCTTTTCGAAAACCTTGCTTTTATTAGAGGATAATTCAATAGTTGGACACCTCGGAAGCAATGAATACATTTTAAAACAAATACGCGAGTCTAAACCATCTTTTCGCGACCGCTCGCATAAACGTTCGAGACGTCCTCAGACGTCGGAAAGGGACGGCGGCGACACACTAGAAAGTCAAGTTTATAGTAGATGACAAACTGGTCACGGTCCAAGCGGAAGATGATATCCTGATCAGTGGACCGTCTACCCAACCTTACGTGGATGCGGCTGAAGAGGCCCTTGAAACATCTTTCCAAGCGCTCAAAATTGCCAGCGTATAGAGACTTCCCAAAAACACGAAGGTAGCCCGCATGATGATGAGGCATGGTTACCATCCTGGCCAAGGATTGGGGGCAGATTCCCAAGGGATGAGGGAACGCCCAGAGTTCTAAGATAACCCCTTTAAGTACGGTCTATGATATGACCCTACAAAGGGCCTAGCAGAAAGAAGAAAAGGGAAGTCTCCTCTCCGCACACTCAAACAAATATTCCAAAGCGGAGGGATGCAAGCGTCAAGAGCTACCCTAGACATTAGGAGATCTTTTTCTTAAGGGATGTAAACCCAGTGATTGTTAGAGATTATCCCCCGGGGCTAGCCCGAACCTCGGGCATTTTAGGGCACATATTCCCTTATTAATTAATAAAGAATACATTTCTTACTATCTGCTTCTCTTCTTACTATTTCATGTCTAGACCTCATAATAACCTTGTCTAAACAAACAAAAAAGAAGAATAAAAGCGCATCCAAATAATCAAAATTTACCATTGCCATTACGATCAAGCTGGTCGATTAGAAGCACAAAATAAGGTTTTACCTCACCATAAATAAAGTCGTGTTTCGCCAATATTGTGAAAAAACAAAGAAAAGAAAATGCCCATAGAAGCCAAAGGCCAAAAGAAAAGGGCAATATACCCGGTAGGAAACCCACAAAGGGGGTTTCGCAAAAGATAGGGTCAACCCGTTAAGATACCCGAACAAAAATAAAGGGTAGCCTAGACAAAATTTCGGGTTACAAAACAAGGTCCGCTAGGATTCCCTAAAAAGAAAAAGGAAGGAACCTAGACAAAAGATAGGACCAAAACACAATATCCTAGTTCGAAAACCCAAAGGGCGTTCTAGGGAAATTAATTAGCCATAAAAGCAATGGAGATAAGCTAAGGCGCAAATCAAACCAAAAAAAAAACAAAAACAAAAAAAGAAAAAAAATGTTTGCTTAGACAAAAGCTTAAACACCTAGGCCTAACCTTAGCCAGCCATTCTTAAAAAATCTTTTATGAATAAAATCAGCCATCTAAAACACAAGTGTAAACCCCAAATCTTGCCCGGCCTCAAAATAAGAGCAGAAGACCTCCTATTCGAAGATGGACGAAGCCTAAAAAGCACTAGGAGAGACTATTAGGCCCCATATTAGAGTAGGAAGGATTTTCTGTACAAAAATAAGGATTTTTGCCTTCAGGAGTCGAGACCGCTATCTCGCTTTTCCAGACCGCCGTCTCACCATTGATGCAAGTCAGACCGCCGTCTCGCCACTTGCCACTGGCGAGACCCCCCTCCCGTTTGGCGAGAGGGCCTTCTCGTCACTTGGAAAGTCGATACCGCCGTCTCGTTTGGCGAGACGGCTGTCTCGACCTTGCTAGTCGAGACCGCCATCTCGACCTGACAGGCGCAAATCCCTATAAATAGTGAGCGCTCCCCCCCTCATTTCATACAGTTCTTCCACTTTCCCTTCTACTCTTTCTTCAAATTCTCCTCCTAGAGTCGCTCTAAAGCATTTCCAGAGTTTCTGAGTGTCTTAGAGAGCTTTTTATAGCATTTCGAGACCGATTTTCGGCGTTGTAAGGGCAAAGGGGCTGCCAAAATGCACCCTATTTTCAAGAGAATTAATCAAAAAGCTTGCTTCGGAGGTTTCTTCACTCTCTCCCTCTCTTTTACTGTCTTTTTATTCATAATTAAATTGTGTAATAGATATTAGGGCCATGTAGTCATTATTTTTAATTGCGCAAATAAAAGGGTAAAAGCCTCTTTTCAAGAAGTTTATTTATAAAATAACTGGCCTATCATAGGGAACCTGAAAGGGGCGTCGTAAGGGAACTAACACTTTCCTTACATGTAACTAACTCCCTTACCCAACTTTGATTTTAACGACCAAAGTTGGTTTTCAAAAACCAACGCCTTTTCTTTCCTTTTTCGATGTTTGCAGTAAAAACATCGGTGGCGACTCCATCAGAACCCTTTCAAATTAGTTCTTAGGTCATCCCGGTTATCGGACAATCTAAGAACACTCTTTCAAAAACCTCGCCCTTAGGTTCAGTCCGGTTATCGGACACCCTAAAGGCGTTGTAACCCAACCCATAAAAGCGCAAAAAACAGAAAGTTGGAACCATCGCGTCGCTCCGATCGCGTCTTTTTGATGGCCGCGACAGATGACGACTCCACTGGGGAAGCCTAGAGAGTTGATCCCATTTAGTATGGGCCAGTTTAATAAATAAACTAAGAAATTTCAGTTTTACCCTACCTTGTATTATAACATGCTTTAATTACTTGACTTTAATAACTGTTGTTTGTTTATCTTACGCAATTGTTTGAAATAAACACTGTACACAAACCTTTGCACACAACAGTTCCCTCTATACCCCGGGGCGAGTGAGAAATCCATAAGGAGTGGGTGGCAGGTACGGTTCGCCGTAGTGATGGCCCTGAGCCCACCGATGTGATCAGAAACCACCACTCAAGGTGATAACCTTCCTCTTTTGGCACAAAGACTGACTATGGCCTTAGTGCTAAGCATGGTTGGAAGGCTGGAGAGTGGGGTCCCTATAATGGGGGCACCTTGGGGGCCTAAGCCTTGGTGAGAACAGTTAGAACCTACCTTTGCCAATGCACTTTTCTGCAGGAAAACCCTACCTCGTGATTAAAACGACGTCTCGCCTGATCGCGGATGAGTGAATTGTATGTGCATTTGTTTGTTGCATTTGATTGCATAGCATAACCAAAAATAGGAAAATCACAAAAAACATTTTTTTTGGCAATAAACACCTTTATCTCGGACAGTCTGCCTTTTAGCTAGTCTGGTTTCTGGTTCTTTGTAAACTAAGTAGCCACGCAGTCCGACAGAAGAGATAAGAGACACTAAACATTATTCTTTCGCATAAAGCCATTTTTATCTCAGACAGTCTACCTTTTAGCTAGCCTGGTTTCAGGTTCTTTGTAAGCTAAGTAGCCACGCAGTCCGATAGAAGGGATAAAAGGCTATAAAATAGAAACAATAACAAAATAAAATCAAATCTAAAAATAAATAAAACGATTTTTGACAAAGTCAAAACAGTCATATCACATCATGTGTGGAGAAAACCAAGAGAGAAAATAAAAGGGAAAGAGCGCATTTAGCATCATTTAAACAGAATCTCTCATACATACTAGTCCCACACTCAACATTCATTGTCGCCGCCATCAAAACGAGGCGGTCGGAGCGACGCGATGGTTTCGACTTTCCAATTTTCGCGTTTTTATTGGTGTGGTTACAACGCCTTTAGGTTGTTCAATAACCGGGCTGAACCTAGGGGCGAGGTTTTCGAAAAGGTGCTCTTGGATTGTTCGATAACCAGGCTAACCCAAGAACTAATTTTGAAGGGTTCTTCTGGAGTCGCCACCGATGTTTTTACCGGAAACATCGGAAAGGGAGTAAAAAAGCGTTGGTTTTCGAAAAACCAACTTTGGTCATTAGAACCAGAGTTGGGTAAGGGAGTTAGTTACGTGTAAGGGAAGTGTTAGTTCCCTTACGACACCCCTTCCGGGTTCCCTATGATAAGCCAACTGTTTAAATAAGTAAACCGGTGAAAATACGCTTTTACCCTTTATTTGCGGAACTTAAAGTTATGACTACATGGCCCTAATATCTATTGCATAATTAAAAATAAAATAGTAAAACAGAGAGGGGGAATGTAAAAACCTCCGAGGCAAGCTTTATATTAATTTCCTGAAAACTAGGGTGTTTTTTGGCTGCCCTTCACTCTCTACAGCGCTGGAAAACTCTCGAAAACATTATAAAACCTCTTAGAAACTCTCAGAAAACTCAAGAAATGCTTCGGAGGGGTTCTAGGAAGAGAATTTTATGAAGCGACAAGAGAGAGAATGGAAGAACTGTGTGAAATGAGGGGAATGGCGCGGCTATTTATAGGGATTCGCGCCTGTCAGGTCGAGACGGTCGTCTCGTCTGACAAGGTCAAGACGGTCGTCTTGCCATTCGAGATGGTCGTCTCGCCTTGCAGAAATGGCGAGACAACCGTCTCGCCAAATGAGACGATGGTCTCGCCATTCGCAAGTGACGAGACGGCCGTCTCACCACTTTCGCAAGGCGAGACTGCGGTCACGAATACGAGACGGTGGTCTCGACCCTAAAAGGCGAAAATCCTTATTTACATGCAGAAATCCCTCCTATTCTAATATGGGGCCTAATAGTCTCTCCTAATGGCTTCTTAGGCTTCAACCATCTTCAAAAAGGAGGTCTTCTGGTCTTTATTGTGAGGTCGGGCAAGATTTGGGGTCTACAGCTGCCCCCCCCTTTACCCGACTA
The DNA here is from genome assembly GCA_963425845.1 of Sphenostylis stenocarpa. Taxonomy (NCBI): domain Eukaryota; kingdom Viridiplantae; phylum Streptophyta; class Magnoliopsida; order Fabales; family Fabaceae; genus Sphenostylis; species Sphenostylis stenocarpa. The sequence goes on along the minus strand of OY731402.1, from coordinate 26,176,940 downwards.
GTCGACTGCTGGCCTGTTGTGCCAAGGAGATCGACTGGAGGGTAAAGGAGTTGACCCTCTTGCCTGGTTGTCCTTCAGATGTTCCGTCTTTGTGGCAGTTGATCTTCCGGGAAAAAGTGTGCTTCCAGGATGCTTCTTCTGGCGGTAGCTGATCCTTTCGGCTGATGAGTATGAACCCCTATCTGGTTTGATGAGTATGAACCCTCGCCCGGTAAGCTCCCTTTTGTAAGGCTTGATGAGTATACACCCCCATCTGGTGTTTGACGAGTATGAACCCCCGTCCAGTAAGCCCCCTTTTGTAAGGCTTGATGAGTATACACCCCCATCTGATGTTATGTCTCTAGATGCTCCTTCTTGCGGTAGCCGATCCTTTAGCTGTGGTGGCGGCTTACTGCTCTAGCTCATGCGCCTATGTTGAGATGTGTTCTCTCATCTTTGTCTTTTCTGAGAGTTGGTCGTCTGGTCTGTGCCGGGGATTTTTGTAGTGTTCATCCAACCTTGTTAATTGTTGGGGATTCTTTGTGTTTTGATCTTTTTGATGGTGATCACCCAACTCTTGCTGGTTGGTCGGGTGGTCTTTGTTTGTTGTTCAACTCTTGCTTGGTTGTCGAAAAATTGTTGGTCAAGGTGGTTTTTTAATCCTGCCCTTTTTTTTTCGCGGTTTTATCTCTTTTTCCTCGCAATTTTGGATTTTGGCTTTTTCGAGTGTAAGTCTTTTTACTTCAAGCTTCTTTTGTTACGCTGACTTTTTGAAAGGGATAGCAAAAAAATGCATGAAATAAAATTTTTATTAATAAGACAAAATTATTTACAGCAAATTATTCTATAAGCACTATCCCTAAGAAGGTGGGCTCTCGTCTGGAGACGATCCATAATGTAAGTGATGAAGATCTTATTGAAATACTCTGACAAAGATCCTGTTGATTTGATGAAGTCAAAGATAAAGTCAAAGTCAACTTTGTAGCGGTCAACAGTCACTTAGATAAAAGAGTAGAGAGATTAGTGTGTCCGCTGCTATGCTTAGGTATAATCATTTTTATCTTTTCTGTTGCATGAGGTTTCTTCACTTAAAAGATTTTGCAAAATGCCTCTAAAATCGTTTAAACAAGTTAAAAACAAAGTATTTTGACAAAAGCTTTCTTAAACAAGTTTTTAACTGATACAGTTTTGAAATAACCGATTAAAATCACTTAGAATGTTCAGAGAAGTGTTTTTGCAGTATTTTAATCGATACAACTTGGTTTTAATCGATTAAATCCACTTAACATTCAGGATGATTGATCATAATGCAATTATGACCAATCAGAATCAGATATGATCGATCCGAATTGAGTTATGACCGATCAGAATCAGTTATGATCGATCAGAATTTAGTTATAACCGATCAGAACTCTTTTAAACGATTAAATCTCGTTTCAATCGATTAAAACAACTTAGAAAATTTCTACAAAGTGTTTTAATCGATTAAAACTTATTTTTATCAGTTAAAATAACTTGGAAAGTTTTACAAGGAAGTTTTGCAGTATATTAATCGATTAAATCGCGAAACAATCGATTAAATCAAATTAGAAGATTTTTTGTAAAGAGTTTTAATTGATACAAACGTTGTCGTATCATTTAAAACAAATCTGTTAAAGAATCAAGAACGTATTAATGGATTAAAAGAAGTTTTAACAGATTAAAACTACACTTTTAACAGATTAAAAGAATCTTTTAACAGATTGATTAAACCAGCAGTTTTGAAAATCTTCTATAAAAACAGTTTGGCTTGAACATTTTAAACACAACATTTTGAACATCAATCTTTAGCAATCAAGCAAACAAACTTTAGCACTCTCTCAAGAAAGTTTTGTGCCAGCTTTTGTGAAGTTCTTTAAAATTCTTTCTTGAGGCAAATTGCTTTCTCCTGAAGAAGAAACACTTGTAGCAGAATTGCATAAACTGGTTTGAGCATTCTAGTTTCTTCTTTTTCATTTCTTTACATTCTTTTTGTATTGTTTGGTGCCTGGAATTTGGGCACTGGTTTCTCTGCAGCTGGAATTTGGTTGTAGAGGTTGTCAAGAACTGGAATTTGGTTCTTGGTGAAAGGTTAGGTGTTGGTGCCTGGAATTGTGGGCACTGGTTTCTCTGCAGCTGGAATTTGGTTGTAGAGGTTATCAAGAACTGGAATTTGGTTCTTGGTGAGAGGTTGAGTGCAGGAACTGGAATTTGGTTCTTGTGGTAGATTAAGTGTAAGATTGTAAATCTGTAAAACATTTGATCTAGTGGAACCCAACTGGAATTTGGCTGGAGACTGGACGTAGCCCTGGTATTGGGTGAACCAGTATAAAACACCAGTGATATCTTTCTTAACCTTTCTCTCCTTTAATTTTGTCGCTGCGTTTATATTTGATTGATTGCTTTGTGATTCAAGAACAGATCTGAAATCTTATTTTTACAAATAGATAATTTGTTATTTGCGAAAAACTTTCAAAGATCAATTCACCCCCCCCCCTCTTGATCTAAAACTACTTTTATAACAATTGGCATCAGAGCGAGGTGCTTGAAATTTATTCAAGTTCTTTGATCCATGGCTGAAAACAGATTACCGTTTTCTGAGGAAGCTTCTATTAACAGACCTCCACTATTTTGTGGAACAGATTATCCTTTTTGGAAAATTAGGATGAAGATCTTTATTGAATCTGTTAGTATAAATGTGTGGAATATCATTGAACAAGAAACTGATATTTTTAACAAAGATTGGTGTAGCTTGAATGACTGTGAAAATTAAGATGAAGATCTTTATTGAGGTTACTCATGAAGGGACAACAGATGTAAAAGAGCCTATGTAGCATGGGATGACAATGACACTTCATCAACAAACAATTCTGATAATGAAGAAGCCAACCAGTGTCTAATGGCAAATCAAAACCTTCAATCCAGCAGTGTAAGTTCTAATTCTTCTTCAAATTTAGTGAATTATAATTCATTACAAGAAGCATTTAATGAAATGCATGAAGAGGCTAAGAAACTACAAAAAGAAAATGATAGGCTAAAAGGATTGAATAATTGGCTAGTAAATAAAGTAGACTCTCTTGAAAAGAGAATTCTTGAAGATGAAACTGATTGTGATTTCTTAAAATTAATTCATGATAATTCTGATTGTGCATGTAATAAACCCTGTAATAATTGTTCAGAATTACAAAAGAAAATTGATTTTTTATCACAAACCGTTTCAAGGTTTACACAAGGTCAAACTAATCTTGACGTTTTACTTGGGTCACAAAAACTAATTTTTGACAAATTTGGAATAGGATTTAAATCTAGGATGAAAGTCAGAAAAACAAATGTAAATAGGAAATCATACTCTGTGCTTAAATGTTTTTACTGCATGAAAAGAGGTCATTCAGTGAAATACTGTAGAATTAAAAAGTATGTTATTCCTAAAGGTAGAATGAAATGGATTCCAAAGTTAAAGTCATTCCAAATAACCTAATTGGACCCAGTAATTATAAAGGGTACCAGAAACATGTTAAATTTGTTTTACAGGTACAAAATCTGGAAATCCCTTAGTATTCAAAACTGCAAATCAGGTTCTGCTTTCATTAACTGATTGTTTTAATTGATATAAAACAGTAGTAATCGATTAAAATAACTTACAGAAAACATCAGAAAATCTGTCCGTACCATTTTTATCGATTAAAAGGCGAATTAATCGATTAAAATGTTCTCAGGATTTAAGTTTAGTTGTTTTAATAGATTGAAAAGGATTTATATCAACTAAAAACACTAAGATGTCAAATTTAATCGATTCTTTTTTGTTTTAATCGATTTAAATTCTGTTATGGAACATCCAATTTCCTTTCCATGGCACAAATTTTCATGATTAGCAAAGGCTGAACAAATCTTTGAATTGGAAACTAGTCTAGTGACATAATGTGGGAAAGTTATTGCTATTATCCATGGATGGAAAGGCTTTTTCATGGCAGCAGCATTGCATGCATTAACCCAGTTTCAAGAATAAAATCTTGGGAACAAATATCACAAGATATGTCATATCGATTTGATGATCGTGCTTTTGAGGATATTGTTGAATTATCAAGATTGCAACAAGAGGAAGATTTGGGAGAATTTTTGAAAGGTATGAAAACTAAACTGAAAAAATCTGTGAGAATTCATAAACCACAGTCTCTGCAAGAAGGTATGCATCTTGCAAGACTTCAAAAGGGAATTTTAAAAGTTTTCGAAAATAAATTGTTGCAAACAAGAATCCAATTCAGAAACACAAACAAGATATACAAGAACATGGTCAACTCCGGTTATTTTAGCAGAGTCATTCTACAACCTGTTTGAAGCTTTAGGTGTTTGTTTCAGCAACTACCAATTCGAAAGGTTATGTGCATAAGTTAAAATGTAAAGTTTGGGGCAAGCCCAACGCTATCTTCTTTGCCCAGGAAGAAATTGGGGCCGATATAGTGTAAGTCATGGACTTTGAGGAAGAACAAACTATATTTTGACAACAACATAGACATGATTCAAGTTGCAGATGTCTACATTTCTCTTAATACTTTACATGGAATGCTGGGTGGTAATACATTACAAATCAAAGGAATTATCAAGAAGTAGACTGTTCCTTTCCTTATAGACTCTGGGAGTACACATAATTTCATTAGTGACAAATGGGTCAAGTTGTTGGAACTGAAAACATAGTTTATCAAGGATTTTTCAGTAATGGTTGCTTCTGATAATAAGTTGTTGATTACTAGGAAGTATGAACAGATAACTTGAAGATTCAATGAACACACGTTTACATTAAATTTCTTGGTATTACCTAGCAATACATTTGGAATAATTTTTGGGCATGCATTGGTTCAAGACTCTTGGTGAAATTCATTGGAATTAGTTTTAATCATTAAGGTCACGAGGTGATACTGTAAGGAGACAAATCTGAGACAGAAACTCAAGAATTGAATGGAAAGCTAAAATTGGCACAGGGTATGTGTGGTTTATTGGCAGTACAGGGATCAATTTTATACTGATGATCTGGCATCCCTAACAACAAACCAACAAGAGGATCTTTCAATAATTCTAAAGGAGCTTCAGGTTATTGTGGAACCAAGGCAACTGGGATGATTGAGTTTTTTTTTGGACAGAAAGGGTCCATTCTTATTTTTTTTCTCTCTTTACGTCATATCTCTTTTACTTCTAAAATCTCTTTTATGGACTGTAATATTAACTGGTTATTAACCAGAAACAATCTCTTTAGCTTTGATTAATATAATGAAGGTTTTAAATTCGAAACAAACTAGCATAGATAGAATTCAAGATAGATCCCTGAGAGTTTTAGCTGATACAAAATGGATTTAATCGATTAAATTGATTAAAGGAAACACTTTTCACAACAAAATAATCGATTAAACTGCGTATCAATCGATTAAAAATCTTTATAAACTAGCTTACATCAGTTAAATTAGCTAAATAAGATTTTATTCTGATTTTGTTGGATCTATTGGTTAAAATTTAATCGATGTAGTTGATATTATTGTTAAACATCCTTCTAGATTATCAGTTTTACAAAATTTATATTAGATTAGGCATAAATTTGCATCAAACATTACTTAGATTTCAAAAACTGGTTGTTTTAATCAATAAAAAATCTTTTAAATCGATTAAAAGAATTTATACAACATTTTTCTTTACTGTTTTAATCGATTAAATGTCGAATTAATCGATTAAATGCACTTATGTTTCATACTTTCAAAATCCTTCACTAGATTAATCGATTAAAACTTTATTTCAATCGATTAAAATCATTAACAAGAACTTTTTAATCGATTTTTTCCTGTTTTTAATCGATTTTTATTCTGGAAAGAAAAATTAAAGGCTTTAGTTAATGGTTGTTCTTGTAACATGCTACTAAAGCGTGATTCCCTTATCTTTACACGTGTTAATTGTATTCATTACAAACGTGTTAATGAAGATAAGTTTGAATCAACTTTGATTGATCTTTACATGAGTAAGATATCGTATTCATTTTTTTAATTTTCAAAATCTAAAACTTATTACATACATTTGCATTGTTTCTCTTCTGTCGCCTATTTTTTTTTATGAAGTCAAAAGGGGGAGAATAGTTGCTTTAGTTGCTTTACTTTTGATCAGAGATAATTCTTTATTTAGGAAGCAACAATTTAGGGGGAGAAATAGGAAAATAATTCATTTCTTTATTACTCACTAATTTGTTTTATCAAGTGACTTCTTTTGCAGAGTTATTTTTCAAAGTGGTGTTTGTCTTCATCAAATAGGGGGAGACTATAAGTGATGAAGATCTTATTGAAATACTCTGACAAAGATCTTGTTGATTTGATGAAGTCAAAGATAAAGTCAAAGTCAACTTTGTAGCGGTCAACAGTCACTTAGATAAAAGAGTAGAGAGATTAGTGTGTCCGCTGCTATGCTTAGGTATAATCATTTTTATCTTTTCTGCTGCATGAGGTTTCTTCACTTAAAAGATTTTGCAAAATGCCTCTAAAATTGTTTAAACAAGTTAAAAACAAAGTATTTTGACAAAAGCTTTCTTAAACAAGTTTTTAACTGATACAGTTTTGAAATAACCGATTAAAATCACTTAGAATGTTCAGAGAAGTGTTTTTGCAGTATTTTAATCGATACAACTTGGTTTTAATCGATTAAATCCAATTAACAATCAGGATGATCGATCAGAATGCAATTATGACCAATCAGAATCAGATATGATCGATCAGAATTGAGTTATGACCGATCAGAATCAGTTATGATCGATCAGAATTTAGTTATGACCGATCAGAACTCTTTTAATCGATTAAATCTCGTTTCAATCGATTAAAACAACTTAGAAAATTTCTACAAAGCGTTTTAATCGATTAAAACTTATTTTTATCAGTTAAAATAACTTGGAAAGTTTTACAAGAAAGTTTTGCAGTATATTAATCGATTGAATCGCGAAACAATCGATTAAATCAAATTAGAAGATTTTTTGTAAAGAGTTTTAATTTATACAAACGTTGTCATATCAGTAATGTCGCCGCCGTCCCTTTCGACGTCCGGAGGACGTCTCGAAACGTTTATGCGAGCGGTCGCGAAAAGATGGTTTAGACTCGCGTTTTTTGTTTTAAAAGGTTTTCGAAAAGGGGTTCTTATGGAGTCGCCACCAATGTTTTGACCTTAAACATTGGAAAAGGAAAAAATGTTGATTTTAAGAAAAACCGCACTTGGCCATTATAACCAGAGTTGGGTAAGGGAGTTAGTTATGTGTGGGGAAGGTGTTAGCACCCCACAACGCCCCTTTCGGGTTCCCTATGACAGATTAATTCATTTAAATAAAGACTACGAGAAATTACGCGATTACCCTATTTTATTACATAATATTAAATGGCTATCTACATGATTTTATTCTATGTTGCATGCATAAAATGATGAATAAAGCTAAATAAAGCAATAAAAGAGATATTAAAATAGCTATCTACATGATCCTATTCTACATGACATAATAAAGCTAAATAAAACAATAAAACAAAAACAATAAAAGAGAAGGGAATTGAAAAGAACCTCCGTAGCAAGCTTTATATTGAGAATCTCGAACTGTGAGGATGCGTTTTGGCAACCCCTCTCTCTACACAGTCTCTCCTCACCAATACAAGATCGACTCCACTAAAAATTTAAAGAAGAATCAAATGCCGGAATATAATTCCTTAACCGATTGTTACCTATTTAAGGCAATCGGAAAAAGTGGCAAATGAGCCTCCTATTTATAGTTTTTCGCAGCTGGCGCACTTTGGGACGGCCGTCTGGGTTGGGACGGCCGTCTGGACTGGGATGGCCGTCCCAAATGGCAAATTTACACAGAGCGGGACCCCCAGGAAGGCCGGGACGGCCGTCCCACTTAAAATGGGTTTGGGACGGCCGTCCCAACTTTGGGACGCGCGTCCCAACTGAATTTAAGAGGTTGGGACGGCCGTCCCAACCCTGGGACGGTGGTCTCGGCCTGTTTTGTCCAGTCTTCGCGTTCTGGGACCCCGGGAAGCTTTCCTTTCCTTTTTCGGACATAGATTGATGCCGATGTGTGTCCGTTGAAGCTTTATCTTCATATAGGAAGTCTTCTTGGCCTTCATTAAGATGCCGGGCGAGCTTTGTCTTTGTGTAAGAAGTCTCTTTAGTCTTTATTGTGTGAATGAGTGAACTCCGTCTTGTTGCAGGAGATCCTTCTCGGTTTTGGGAAGCTGGATGAACTCCATCTTCGAGTGAAATTCCTCTAGCTTTTATTTTGAGAGGCCGGGCAAAATTAGGGGTCTACAGCTGCCCCCCCTTCGCCTGCCTAACTAATTCGTCGGTTTTTAATATGCCGACAAAATTAGTTGGTAGGGGAAGGAGTTAACCCTTTTGCCCGGTTATCCTTCGGATGCTGCTCCTTGTTGATCCTCTGGATGATAAATATTTTGATAGGTACCAACCCCTATCTGGTGTTTTGACGAGTACGAACCCCCTGTCATGGTAGACCCCCTTCTGTAAGGCCTGATGAGTATTCACCGCCATCTGGTATGAGTCTGCATTTTGCTGGACTCTAATGGTTTGTACACCCCCCGCTGGGTGCGAACCTGTAACTTGACAAGGCTCTATTGTGCGAGTCTGCATCTTGACGGACTCTAATGGTTTTTACACCCCCACTGGGTGCGAACCTGCATCTTGACAAGGCTCTAGTGTATTTTTTCACCCCACCGGATGTGAACCTGAATCTTGCTAAGGTTCTAGTGTATTTTTTCACCCCACCGGATGTGAACCTGAATCTTGCTAAGGTTCTAGTGTATTTTTTCACCCCACCGGATGTGAACCTGAATCTTGCTAAGGTTCTAGTGTATTTTTTCACCCCACCGGATGTGAACCTGAATCTTGCTAAGGTTCTAGTGTCGGCGGCTTACTATTTTTGATCATGCGCTTCTGGGGAGTAATTGATTTTGACTTTTTTGTTTTAGTCATCCGGCTTTTACCGGGGAGTTTCTGTTGGTTGCCTCTTTTTAGGCGGGAATCCTATGGGGATTTTGAATCCTCTTATTGATTGTGCCTCTTGATTAGGCGAAGATCTACTTGGGGATTTTGTTGTGCCTCTTGATTAGGCGGGAATCCACTGGGGATTTGTTGATTTTTTGATTGTGCCTCTTGATTAGGTGGGTGCTTCAATAGTGGTGAAGGCTTTTTACTTGTTGTTTTTCACCTCTAAATAGGCTGATGTTCTTCTTGAGGATATTTGTCCTTGATAATACCTCTGAGTAGGTAGATGTTTTTTGAAAGCTTTGTGGTTGTATTACCTCTTATAGGTTGATTTCCCGCTTCTTGGGGATATCGGCTCTTTGCTTGTTTCTGAGTAAGCATAGGCATTCTTGGGAGTGAAGGTTTTGTACTTCGCTGGGGATATTCATATTGGGTGCTTAACTCCTTGTGGATTTGTAATTTGTAATTTGCCTTTGCGGTTAGGCTTACTGGGGAGAAAATTTTCTTTTTGGTGATCCACCGGGGGGTTGATTTGCCTTCCTGTGGATGGAATTTTCTCATTTTCTTCTTTTATAGATTTTTCTTGATGTGCTCTTCTTGGGGATTTTCTTTCGGTTTTTTCTTGCAGTGGCCTTTGTTAGAGGATGAAAGGCTTTTCTCTTCTTTCTTTTTGTTGCCCCCCAGTGATGTGGGGGATTTTGACTCTGTTTTTTTTTTTTTTTTTTTTTTGATGGATTCCTTGAGGCGGCGACTCTCTAATGAGTGTGCTTGATGACTCATGCGGTGAGATAATCTTTTTGTCTTGCCTCTAGAGTAGACAAGGATCCTCTTGGGGATAATTGAGCCTTTCCGTTGGCTTTTCTACGTTGATGACTTCCTTTTTCTTGGATGGAAAGATGCTGATTGTAGCTCCAAGTGATTTATGTTTGATGACTCATGTGGTGTTGATGCTGAGTCATGGAGTAATTTTTGTGTTGCCTTTGGAGTAGGCGAGGATCCGCTTGGGGATTATCAAGCCCTTCCGTTGGCTTTTTCCGTTTTTGATGTACCTTCTTTTATTGGTGTTTGAGGAGAATGGTTGGAGTTATGGTTTTCTTAAAGCTCTTTATTCTGCTAAAATGGTTTTGATTTTGCTTTTCGCGATATGGAGACTGGATTCTGGCGCCTCCTGTTTTCAATCACAAGTATGGAAACTAGCCTCCTTATATGCATGTTTATTATTCTTGTTTGAAGAAAATTATTTTTTCTTGATTTTGACAAAGTCGTATTATGCAACTACTTTGTGTGTGAATGTCCTAAATGCGATTTAATGTTTATTTATTTTTGATGCATTTAGAAAGTGACTGGCCTTCTCCTGTTGGCTTCTTATGAATACGCCGATGGGCTCCTTCTTTATGATGATGGGCTCATCTTTTACTCATCCTTTAGTTTTAGCCCTATCTTTTGCCTAGACCGCCCTTTACGGGTTTTTGATCTAGCGGGCTGCCTTAATTTTTGCCTAGATCGTTTTTTTTTTTTTTAGATGCATGTTTGATCTTTGATTAAAAGTCTTTGCGCATATTTATGATCTATCAATAAAGAGGCATTTCCATAATATTTGGTCAAGAGAAAGGAAATGAAAGGGAATTTTATGAACAAAAGTTTATTTCTTTTATAGAAGGATTACAAAAGGTATTTAGAAGAATGGGTAGTCAAGGTTGGTCTGCATCAGTATAGGCTTGAACAAGTCATGTCTATGATGTCTCGCCCCCAGTTCTCCTAATTGCTTCGGTTGAGATGCTTGAGCTCGGAGTGAAGACTATGCGATCGCTTGCTTCGGAAGAATGTTATTTTAGCCGCCTTTTCGGTTTCGACTAACGTAACCATTGCTCTTAGTTTTTTTTTTTTTTTTTTTTTACCTCTTCTTTTTGCCTAGGACGTATCCTAGCGAGGGATATGGACCCTATCTTTTGCCCAGGGATGCCCTTTACGGGTTTTCATTCCTGACGGGTCATGAGCAATGTCTTCAAGCATAATATTTCTTTACCGCGTCGAATTGATCGGGTGTCGAAGCTCTTCTCCATCCATATTAGTGAGGATAAGCGCCCCTCCCGAAAAAGCTCGTTTGACCACAAAGGGTCCTTCATAATTTGCCGCCCATTTTCCAATTTTATCCTTCGGGCTGGGAGTAGTTTCTTTACTACTAAATCTCCTTCTTGATAAGTATGAGGGCGGACCTTTTTGTCATAAGCCTTTTTTATTTTCTTTTGATAGGCTTGTCCACGGCATATGGCATTCAGCCGTTTTTCATCGATAAGGTTTAACTGATCGTATCGACTTTGAACCCATTCGGCTTCTGTTAATTTCGTTTCCATAATAATTCGCAGGGAAGGTATTTCGACTTCTATTGACAATATGGCTTCCATTCCATATACAAGGGAGAATGGAGTGGCTCCTGTTGAAGTTCGCACAGATGTCCGATAGCCATGAAGAGCAAAAGGCAACATTTCATGCCAGTCCCTATAGGTTTTAACCATCTTTTGAACAATCTTCTTGATGTTCTTATTGGCCGCTTCTACTGCGCCATTCATTTTGGGTCGATAAGGAGAAGAATTATGGTGTTGAATTTTGAAATCTTGGCATAGTTCTTCCATCATTTTGTTATTCAGATTGGTCCCGTTGTCGGTAATGAGACGATGTGGAATGTCGTATCGACATATGATATTTTTCTTAATAAAGGTGACCACTACTTTTCTAGTCACATGTGCATAAGATGCAGCTTCTACCCACTTAGTGAAATAATCAATGGCCACCAAAATGAATCGGTGACCATTGGACGCCTTAGGCTCAATAGGTCCGATGACATCTATGCCCCACATAGCGAACGGCCAAGGGATAGCCATAACGTTGAGAGGTATCGGTGGAACATGTACGTTATCTCGCGTGTATTTGACACTTGTGACATTTTTTAGCATACCGATAACAATCTCTTTCCATTGTGGACCAAAAGTATCCCGCTCCGAGAATCTTCCTAGCCATGATGTGCCCTGGTGCGTGAGTCCCAAAGGTTCCTTCGTGTATTTCTTTAATCAATATCCGGGCTTCTTCGGGATTGACGCATCTTAACAAAGTAGAATCACAATTCTTTTTATAGAGGGTTTCTCCTATCAACATAAATCCTATAGCCCTTTTCCGAATGGTCCTTTTATCATTGTCACTTATTCCCTCGGGGTATTCACCCTTTATCAAGTATCGCCTTATGTCATGATACCAAGGGGTTTCGTCTTTTTCACTCGTCCACCATCATGCGAAGGCTTGTTTGTCGTGCCTTTTGACTTGGATGATGGGCATCTCATGTTCCCGCCCTAGTGCGAACATGGACGATAATGTTGCCAACGCATCCGCAATCTGGTTATCCTCCCGAGGGATATACTCGAAACTAATGTTTTCCATTTGTGAAGTCATCTTACTGGATATGCTCCGGATAGGGGATTAATTTGGAGTTTCTAGTTTCCCATTCACCCTTGAGTTGGTAAATAACAAGGGACGAGTCACCGAATACTTTGAGTTTGGTTACCCCGTGATCCAAGGCCGCTTGAATACCTAGAGCACAGGCTTCATATTCCGCCATATTGTTTGTACAGTCAAAGGTTAATCTAGTCTGTTATCGGGATATGCTTCTTTTCGTGTGATATTAAAATAGCTCTAATCCCATGTCCCATAGAATTTGAAGCTCCATCGAAAAACATGATCCAGCTTATCATTTTTAAGCTCTTCATGTTGGATATGCATTATATGCTCATCCGGAAAATCATCTTGGAGGGATTGATATTCGTTTGTCGGCCCATGTGCCAGGTAGTCTGCCAAAGGACTCGCCTTTGATAGCTTTCTGAGTGACATGAATGATATCAAATTCTAAGAGAAGTACTTGCCATCTAGCTATCCTTCCGGTCAAGATGGGTTTTTCAAACAAGTATTTGATTGGGTCCATTTTGGAAATTAACCAAGTTGTATGTCTGATCATATATTGTCGAAGGCGTTGAGTTGCCCACACCAATGCACAACATGTCTTTTCGAGTGGTGTATAGCGGGTCTCATAATTTAGAAATTTTTTACTGAGGTAATATATGGCTTGTTCTTTCTTTCCGGTATCATCTTGTTGACCGAGTACACATCCCATGGATTCATCGAGTACTGATAGGTAAAGGATTAGGGGTCTCCCTTCCACGGTGGTATCAAGATCGGAGGATTAGTTAGGCATATTTTGATCTTTTCGAAGGCTTGTTGGATTCATCGTTCCAAACCGTCGATTGGTTTTTACGCAATAACTTGAAGATAGGCGTACATTTATCCGTTAATTGCGCAATGAACCGTGCGATGTAGTTTATTCGACCTAGGAACCCTCTCGACTTCTTTTTCGTTCTTGGTGGGGGCATTTCTAGGATTGCCTTTGTTTTATCGAGGTCCACCTCGATTCCTTTTTACCGACGATAAACCCGAGAAGTTTTCCTGATCGTACTCCGAATGTGCATTTAGCCGAATTAAGCTTAATCTGGTATTTTCGAAGTCGATTGAATAGTTTCTTTAAGTGTAGGAGGTGATCTGTCTCATTTTTGGACTTGACAATCATATCATCCACGTATACTTCGATTTCTTTGTGGATCATATCGTGAAATAGTGTAACCATAGCCCTTTGATAGGTTGCCCCTGCATTCTTAAGTCCAAAAGGAATTACTCTATAACAAAATGTCCCCCATGGTGTAATGAAGGAAGTTTTTTCTCGTCTTCGACAGACCAATTTGATTTGATTATACCCCGCATATCCATCCATGAAAGAATAAAGAGTATTTGTAGCAGTGTGATCTACGAGCATATCAATATGTGGTAAGGGAAAATCATCTTTTGGACTTGCACTGGTTTAGGTCCCGTAATCTACGCATACTCCGATTTTTCCATTTTTCTTGACAACCGGTACTATGTTTGCCAACCATTCGAGGTACTTTGACACAATCGGAAAATTGGCCTCCAACCTGTTTTTCTACTTCTTCTTTAATTTTTAAGGACCATTCTGGTTTTACTCTTCTGAGTTTCTGTTTAACGGGCCGAAATCCCTCTTTTAATGGTAATCGATGCTCCACTATACTTTTATCGATTCCAGGCATATCATGGTAGGACCACGCGAACACGTCCATATATTCTTTTAGCAATTGTATTAGTTTTTCTTTAACATCATCGTCAATTTGGGTTCAAATATTCACTTCTTTCTTATTATCTTCTTGTCCCAAATTGATGACCTCAGTTTTCTCCTGATGGGGCTGTATTGATTGCGCTTCTTTCTATAGTAGTCTTTGCATGTCCGGGGAAATGGTCCCCTCCTCACTGTCTGACTCAATCCATTCGTCTTCAGCTTTCAGATCTTCCAAGGAGTTTTCAATCACAGACATGACTGTATGGGTTATGCTTTGTTTTAGATTTCTTTATGAGATGTATGAGAGAGAAAAGAATGAAAGAGAATGTGGATATAAAAAAATGCCTTATTGTATTGATAGAAGAAAATATTTACAAAGCCCTTATTAACCAAAAATCTCGTGATCATGGGCAGGGATCACGAGAAATACATCGTAAGTTTTTTTTTCGATATATTATTTTTTTTTTATATTTTTTTTGTAAAAGATGGTAAAAATGATGAGCCCTAATCTGCTGGTCTTCCTTATCCTGTCTTTTATTCGAGCTTTAATAAGGGCTGGTCATCCACCTGCGGAGTAGATGCATCAAAGGTAATCCATCCTGCGTCTATTAGATTCTGGACTTTGTGTTTTAAGGCTACACAGTTTTCGATGGAGTGTCCCGGAGAACTTGAATGGTAATCACAACTTTCATTAGATTTATACCATTCCGGGTATGGTGGTTCCATTTTCTTGGGAGGGACACGTACGAGGAGCTTGGCGTCCAATAATTTCAAAAACAGACTTCCGTAGGAGGTAGGTATGGAAGTGAATTTCCTCTCTTGTCTGCGTGGCTTGGCTTGTTGCGAGGAGGCGGAAGGAGTGGCAATATTAACCGCATTCACGTCTCCTTCCTTCTTCTTTCCAATATTCTTTTTAAAAGTTTGAGTAGAGGAATTGGAGGAGGTTTGTTGTATAATTCTTCCACTCTTCAAACCTTGCTCTACTCTCTCTCCTATGATGACTACATCCGCAAAGAGTGTTGATGTATTCCCTATCATTTTGTCGTAATAGGGACCGGTCAGAGAATTGATGAACATGGATGTAGTTTCCTTGTCGGATAGAGGAGGTTCCACTTGTGCTGCCAATTCCCTCCATCTTTGAGCATATGCTTTGAAGGATTCGTCGTTTTTCTTGCTTAATAATTGTAGATCTCGCTCTTTCAGGGGTCGGATCAATATTATATTTATAACGACGAAGAAATGCATCTCGCCATATGTCTCCAGGTTTGTATTTGCCCTCCTTCTAGTTGCATATACCGGTTTAAGGCTGATTCGACCAGGCTCTCTTGAAAGCGAGTGGATCGGGAGTTTTTCATTATCGGCATGTGCGACCATCTTTCAGCAGTACATAGTAAGATGGTTTCTTGGGCAGGTCGTTCCCATGTATTTCGGGAAGTCCGAGTTTTGAACTTGATAGGGAATTGGATGTTTTTAACGAGACACATATCAGCCGCCTCTTTTATATCAAAGTTATGTCCTTCCATGGCTCTCAGCCTCTCTTCAAGAGCAGTGATTTGTTGTTTTGATATTTCAGGAGCATGAATATGTACTGCTCTTGTATCAGATGGGTCATGCTCACTCTGGGGTTCCTCTTCTTCTTCCTGGTGGGAGGCTTGTCCATTCTGAGGACCCTCTTGATGAAGATTCTGTTGATGCATCATATCTAACATTTGAGCCATTTGTTCTTTCAGCGTATTAAGTTCAGCGGTGAGCTTTCGGTTTTGTTCTTCTAGTTGCTCCATCTTCTTAGCCTTTTGAGCACGAGTGAGGACGGGCGGAAGACCAGCCACCTTCTAAATGATTTTAATGGTTCTTATTATAACTTTTTATTTTAAATGATTGGCGTGGAATAAATATGCCCTAGGATGAATGTGTTTATGTATGAGAGATTTTATTATGATGATGTTTATGCATACTTTTCTTAATGCATTGATTTTCTCTCTTGGTTTTACCACTTATTGAATGATGCGGTATGAATGATACGACTTTGCCAGGAATTTTGTAAAAAGGTATTTTTATGACCTTAATGTTTTTATTTTTTTTTTATGATTTTTAGGTTTTTTCATTTTTTTTGTCTGTTGTATGATTACCCTATGCTAATGCATCAATACAAATGCAGCAAACGTATGCACACACAATTCATACATCCACGAGCAGAGCCACGCTTATTTAATCACGAGGTAGGGTTTTCCTGCAGAAACGTGCTTGGTTTAGGTGGTTCTAACTGTTCTCACCAGGCCAAAGGTCCCCAAGGTGCCCCCATTATAGGGACCTCTCAATCTCTCAATCCTCGGGTCATGCACGGAACTCCGTGGCGACATCCTTAGACCAAAAGAAGAAAGTTATCACCTTGAGTTGGTGGTTTTCCGACAACGGCAGTAGCCCCGTGTGCCAACTAACCGATCGTATCTGCCACCCACTCCCTATAGATATTCACTCTTGCCCCCGGGTATAGAGGGACTGTTGTGTGCAAGGGTTTTTTTTTGTGTGCAATTTATATTTCAAACAATTGCGGAAATAATCATACAGCAGTTATATAAAGCCATACAATAAAAACATACAGAAGGGTAAAGGCGTAATTTCAAATCTTTAATTAGTTTGAATTTATCTGTCACTAAATGGGATCAACTCTCTAGCTTCCCCAGTGGAGTCGCCATCTGTCACCGCCGTCCCTTTCAACGTCCGGAGGACGTCTCGAAACGTTTATGCGAGCGGTCGCGAAAAGATGGTTTAGACTCGCGTTTTTTGTTTTAAAAGGTTTTCGAAAAGGGGTTCTTATGGAGTCGCCACCAATGTTTTGACCTTAAACATTGGAAAAGGAAAAAATGTTGATTTTAAGAAAAACCGCACTTGGCCATTATAACCAGAGTTGGGTAAGGGAGTTAGTTACGTGTGGGGAAGGTGTTAGCACCCCACAACGCCCCTTTCGGGTTCCCTATGACAGATTAATTCATTTAAATAAAGACTATGAGAAATTACGCGATTACCCTATTTTATTACATAATATTAAATGGCTATCTACATGATTTTATTCTATGTTGCATGCATAAAATGATGAATAAAGCTAAATAAAGCAATAAAAGAGATATTAAAATAGCTATCTACATGATCCTATTCTACATGACATAATAAAGCTAAATAAAACAATAAAACAAAAACAATAAAAGAGAAGGGAATTGAAAAGAACCTCCGTAGCAAGCTTTATATTGAGAATCTCGAACTGTGAGGATGCGTTTTGGCAACCCCTCTCTCTACACAGTCTCTCCTCACCAATACAAGATCGACTCCACTAAAAATTTAAAGAAGAATCAAATGCTGGAATATAATTCCTTAACCAATTGTTACCTATTTAAGGCAATCGGAAAGATCATTCGAGAGAGGGAGAGAAGTAGACAAGTGCTCTAAAGTGTTTCAGAGCTCTCTGGAGTGTCTGTGGTGTCTGAGGTGTGAAAAAGTGGCAAATGAGCCTCCTATTTATAGTTTTTCACAGCTGGCGCACTTTGGGACGGCCGTCTGGGTTGGGACGGCCGTCTGGACTGGGATGGCCGTCCCAAATGGCAAATTTACACAGAGCGGGACCCCCAGGAAGGCCGGGACGGCCGTCCCACTTAAAATGGGTTTGGGACGGCCGTCCCAACTTTGGGACGCGCGTCCCAACTGAATTTAAGAGGTTGGGACGACCGTCCCAACCCTGGGACGGTGGTCTCGGCCTGTTTTGTCCAGTCTTCGCGTTCTGGGACCCCGGGAAGCTTTCCTTTCCTTTTTCGGACATAGATTGATGTCGATGTGTGTCCGTTGAAGCTTTATCTTCATATAGGAAGTCTTCTTGGCCTTCATTAAGATGCCGGGCGAGCTTTGTCTTTGTGTAAGAAGTCTCTTTAGTCTTTATTGTGTGAATGAGTGAACTCCGTCTTGTTGCAGGAGATCCTTCTCGGTTTTGGGAAGCTGGATGAACTCCATCTTCGAGTGAAATTCCTCTAGCTTTTATTTTGAGAGGCCGGGCAAAATTAGGGGTCTACAAGTAAAAACAAATCTGTTAAAGAATCAAGAACGTATTAGTGGATTAAAAGAAGTTTTAACAGATTAAAACTACACTTTTAACAGATTAAAAGAATCTTTTAACAGATTGATTAAACCAGCAGTTTTGAAAATCTTCTATAAAAACAGTTTGGCTTGAACATTTTAAACACAAGATTTTGAACATCAATCTTTAGCAATCAAGCAAACAAACTTTAGCACTCTTTCAAGAAAGATTCGCGCCAGCTTTTGTGAAGTTCTTTAAAATTCTTTCTTGAGGCAAATTGTTTTCTCCTGAAGAAGAAACACTTACAGCAGAATTGCATAAACTGGTTTGAACATTCTAGTTTCTTCTTTTTCATTTCTTTACATTCTTTTTGTATTGTTTGGTGCCTGGAATTTGGGCACTGGTTTCTCTGCAAATGGAATTTGGTTGTAGAGGTTGTCAAGAACTGGAATTTGGTTCTAGGTGAAAGGTTAGGTGTTGGTGCCTGGAATTGTGGGCACTGGTTTCTCTGCAGCTAGAATTTGGTTGTAGAGGTTATCAAGAACTGGAATTTGGTTCTTGTTGAGAGGTTGAGTGCAGGAACTGGAATTTGGTTCTTGTGGTAGATTAAGTGTAAGATTGTAAATCTGTAAAACATTTGATCTAGTGGAACCCAATTGGAATTTGGCTGGAGACTGGACGTAGCCCTGGTATTGGGTGAACCAGTATAAAACACCGGTGATATCTTTCTTAACCTTTCTCTCCTTTAATTTTGTCGCTGCGTTTATATTTGATTGATTGCTTTGTGATTCAAGAACAAATCTGAAATCTTATTTTTACAAATAGATAATTTGTTATTTGCGAAAAACTTTCAAAGATCAATTCATCCCCCCCTCTTGATCTAAAACTACTTTTATAACACATAAGAGGGGAACTGCCGGTACATGTGTCTCCGGAACTCTGCTTGGTCCTGGACTTCATTGCGATACTCCTACTGGAAGACCACCCAGTCTTGCCTCATCCCCTCTTGGTACTGGTATATTGTCTCCTCTCCAGTCTTGTGTCGAAGGCCTCCTGCCTTAGGGACATCTGCTCCTGTCTCACAGATATCTGATCGAATTGCTTGCACAAATCGTAGATATTACGGTTTACGCCAACGAAGTCATCTGTGTAGTGCTGCTATTGTTGTTGTTGTTGTTGTTGTTGTTGGAACTCGGGAGGTGTTGGGAGTCGTGCATTGCCACAAGGTCCCGGAGATCCAAAGTGATATCCAGGGAGGGATGGAGGATCAGCTGGGTCCCGTGGCGCAACAGCATCCCCATGCTGACCAGGACCGACCCGTTGATGGATTCGGGTCGGAGGCTGGAGGCCAGTTCTTCCCGGCCACTGCACCCCCATTTCTCTGCCAGGGGGGTAATGAGGGGAGCCATGAGGCCGGCTCCCGAAGTCCTTGAGGGCCTTCAGGAAGAAATAGTCAGGGTTGCACCGGCGCCTCTGGCTCATGCAGTAAAGGATGAAGAGGTCTGGAAGGGTTACCTTTCCCTGGCTCTCTTTCCGCCCGTGGATGGTCCCCGCCAGCAGCTTGTGGCAGATAGGGAGGGCTGGGGGGAGTGCTTAGCCCTTCATCAGTGTGGGCAATGTGGGCGCCTTGGTGAGCTCCTCCCACATCTCGTCGGCGGTGAGGTTGTGGGGCACGCGCAGATGGTCTCATGGTAATCCCGGGTCAGCACGTCCCCAGGCTGGACGAACCCAATGTTCACATTGAATTCGTCGAGGGTGGTGGTCTGATACATCCCACCCATAAAGTATGTCACCATCTTGGTTGGTGATAGGCCTGGGACCATGGCAGGAGTCTTGGTGTAGGAGATGGAGGCAAGAAACTCCAGTACCGCTTGGGGGTACACGTGGGTAGGTGGAGACTGTAGGAGGAAGCCCCACCCAATGCTGTCAATGTGGGCCTGGACGTCGTCCTCCCACCCAAATTCGGCTAGAATGCCGAAGTCTAATTTGAGCATGGGGTGTCATGTGTACCCCCTGATATGCTCTAGACGAGCCTGGTGCAGTGGAGAGAGCTGAGTGGGGTCTTGGGGGATAGGTGCTGAGGAACTGCTAGGGCCAGCAGAACCTCTTCTCTTCCTAGATTGACTTCCACGGTGCATTTTCACAATAAAGTGCTCGAGAGTGAGAGAATAGAGATTTGGGGTGCAGAGGAGATGTGGAGAACCCCCAAGACCCCTCCTCTATTTATAGGGGGAAAATCAAATACGGGACCGCCGTCTGGGAAGTCGAGATGGCGGTCTTGATTTTGCGCAAGTCGAGATGACCGTCTGGGACCTCGAGATGGCGGTCTCGACTTTGACCTTAAGTGAGACGGTCGTCTCGCCAAGCGGGACGGCGGTCTCGTTTTTAGCCAAGTCGAGACGGCGGTCCCGATTTTATGGAGATCGAGATGGCGGTCTGGTAATGCGAGACGACCGTCTTGATTTAAAGAGTTTTTTTTTTTGAAAGGAAATAGGACCTGGTTCAAAAACATTTTATGCATGCAATGTTTTCATGTTTGATGTCCTATAATGCCTACTTCAATTAGTTTTTCAGAAGGATTTAACTGACGTGTCTTGTAGCGTCGGATGCCCTCTGATTTGCGTTCTCGTGTTTGGCTGTACCATGTCGGACTTCTTGTGACCGAAGGATAATTTGTTTTTTCTTTTTCTTTGTTTTTGTAGAGCACTCTTTTCCATATAGTGTCCCTTTTTCTCCATTCTAGGGGTTTCAATCCTCTTGTTGACTATACGCCTCCATATTCCCAAATTAATTTATTAGAATATTGTTTTGAGGGTCAAGAGAAAAGAAGTAAAGAGGTAAATTCAATGGCTTGTGTTTTAGAAGGTTGATTTTTTTTAGAAAAAGGTTTTGTAAGAATGGTTGGCTAGGGTTAGGCTTAGGTGTTTAAGATTTTTTTCTAAGCAAGCGTTTCCCCTTTTTGTACTTGCGCTTTAGTCTTATTTCCATTGCTTTTTATGGCTAGTTGATTTCCCTAGATCTCCCTTCGGGTTTTCGAACTAGGATATTGTGTTTTGGCCCTATCTTTTGTCTAGGTTCTTGTCGCCGCCGTCCGTTCCGACGTCCAGGGACATCTCGAATGTTTAATGCGAGCGGTCGCGAAAAGATGGTTTAGACTCGCGTTTTTTGTTTAAAGTGTGTTCATTGCTTCTGAGGTGCTCAACAACTGAACTATCCTCTAATAAAAGCAAGGTTTTCGAAAAGGGTTCTTTTGGAGTCGCCATCAATGTTTTGACCATAAACATTGGAAAAGGATAAAAAGGCGTTGATTTTATTAAAAACCAAACTTGGCCATTATAACCAGAGTTAGGTAAGGGAGTTAGTTACGTGTGGGGAAGGTGTTAGCACCCCACAACGCCCCTTTCGGGTTCCCTCTGACGGATTAATTCATTTAAGTAGAGATTACAAGAAATTACGCTATTACCCTATTTTATTCGTACAATAAATATGGCTATCTACATGATTTTATTTACATTTTATAAAGCAATAAATAAAGCAGTAAAAGAGAAGAGATTTGAGAAGAACCTCCGTAGCAAGCTTTATATAGCAACTCTGTTACAATAAGGACGCATTTCGGCAGTCCCTGGCTCTACAACGACTCTCCTCACGACAAAACTCGACTCGACTAAAATTTTCTAGAAGAATCGAATGTCGGAATCTAATTCCTTAACTGATCGTTACCTATATCAAGCAATCAGAAAGATCATTCGAAAGAGGGAGAGAAGTAGACAAGTGCTCTGAGTTGTCTGGAGTGTCTGAGGTCTCCAAAAAGTGCCAAATGAGCCTCCTATTTATAGTTTTCGCTGCCTGGCACATCTGGGACGGCCGTCTGGGCCGGGACGGCCGTCTGGGTTGGGACGGCCGTCCCAAATGCAATTTTTACACAGGCTGAGACCCCCTGGGAAGTGGGACGGTCGTCCCACATGTGGGACACGCGTCTCACTTGTCCCAGGATAGTTGGGATGGTCGTCCCAACTCTGGGACGGTGGTCTCGACCTGTTTTGTCCAGTTTTTGTGTTCTGGGACCCCGGGAAGCTTTCCTTGCTATTTTTGGACATTGTTTGATGCCGAGAGGTGTCCGTTTAAGCTTGATCTTCTTATAGGAAGTCTTCTTGACCCTTATTAAGATGTCAGGCGAGCTTTTATCGTCGTGTAGGAAGTCTCTTTGGCCTTTGTCGAGACATTGGATGAACTCTGTGTGGTTGTGGGAGGTCTTCTTAGTGTTTATTGATTAGCTGGGCGATCTTTATCTTTGTGTGAAGTTTCCCTAGCTTTTATTGAGAGGCCGGGCAAAATTAGGGGTCTACAGCTGCCCCCCCTTCACCTGCCTAGCTAATTTGTTGGCTTGATATGCCGAAAAATTAGTTGGTAGGGGAAGGAGTTAACCCTTTTGCCCGGTCATCCTTCAGATGCTGCTCCTTGCTGATCCTTCGGATGATAAATATTTTGATAGGTACTAACCCCTATCTGGTTTGAGCCTTCTTTTATAATGCTCTGGTGAGTATTTACCCTCACCAGGTATAAGTCTGTATTTTACTAGACTTTAGTGAGTACCTACCCTCACTAGGTACGAACCTTGTTCTGCAAGGTTTTGGTGAGTACCTACCCTCACCTGGTATGAGTTCGCATTTTGCTAAACTCTTGTGGGTACTTACTTCGAGGTGCTCAACACCGAACTATCCTCTAATAGAAGCAAGGTTTTTGCACTCGTTTTTGTAATGCTTCTGGTGAGTATTTTACTCTACCCGATGCATTTTGCTAAGTTTTGATGAGTACCTACCCTCATCCAGTATAAACCTTATTTTATAAGATTTTGGTGGGTACCTACCCCCACCTGGTACGAATCTGTATTTTGACAGATTCTGATGGGTACCTACCCCCACCTGGTCTGAATCTGTATTTTGACAGATTCTGATGGGTACCTACCCCCACCTAGTCCGAATCGTATTTTGACAGATTCCGATGGGTACCTACCCCCACTAGTCCGAATCGTATTTTGACGATTCGATGGGTACCTACCCCCACCTGGTCCGAATCGTATTTTGACAGATTCCGATGGGTACCTACCCCCACCCAGTCCGAACCCCGTTTTGCAAGGCTCGATGGGTACCTACCCCCACTGGTCCGAACCCTGTTTTGCGGGGCTCGATGGGTACCTACCCCCACCCGGTCCGAACCCCGTTTTGCAAGGCTCGATGGCTACTTACCCCCACACGGTCCGAACCCCGTTTTGCAAGGTTCTGAATAGGCCTCGTTTTGCAAGGCTTTTAGGATGACTTTTTGATAGTCAATCTTATGGTCATCTGGTTTTGGAGATGTGTTGGCGACTTATTGTTTTTGTTCATGCGCCCATTCCGTACGGAATATTTTATTTGACTTTTTGACTTTTCTGTTAGTCATCCGGTTTTACCGGGGATTCTTTGTTTTTGTCTTTTTTTTTTAGCCATCCGGTCTTTGCCGGGGATTCTTTGTTTTTGGCTCTTTTGTTTAGCCATCCGGCTTTTTCCAGGGATTTCTTGTTTTTTTGGCTTTTCTTGTTTAGCCATCCGGCTTTGCCGGGGATTTCTTGTTTTTTGGCTTTTCTTGTTTAGCCATCCGGCTTTGCCGGGGATTTCTTGTTTTTGGCTTTTCTTGTTTAGCCATTCGGCTTTACCGGGGGATTCTTTGTTTTTGGCTTTTCTTTTTAGCCATCCGGTCTTTGACGGGGATTTTTGTGTTTTGGCTTTTCTTTTTGCCATCCGGTCTTTGCCGGGGATTTCTTGTTTTTTGGCTTTTCTTGTTTAGCCATCCGGCTTTGCCGGGGATTCTTTGTTTTTGGCTTTTCTTTTTAGCCATCTGGTCTTTGCCGGGGATTTTTGTGTTTTGGCTTTTCTTTTTAGCCATCCGATCTTTGCCGGGGATTTCTTTGTTGGTTGCCTCTTATTTAGGCAGGAATCCATTGGGGATTTTTGGTTTGATTGTGCCTCTTGATTAGGTAGTTGCTTCAATAGTGGTGAAGGCTTTGTTGTTTTTTTGCCTCTGAATAGGCTGATGCTCTATTTGAGGATATTTGTTCTTGATAATACCTCTGAATAGGTGGATGCTTTTTGAAAGTTTTGTGCTTGCATTGCCTCTTACATAGGTTGATTTCCCGTTTCTTGGGGATATCGACTCTTTGCTTGTTTTTGAATAAGCAAAGGCATTCTTGGGAGTGAAGGTTTTGCCTTTCACTAGGGATATTCATATTGGGTGTTATAATCGATTAACTCCCTGAGGATATGAGTTTGTTTTTGGCCTTTTGTTGGTAGGCTTACTGGGGGAAAATTTTATTTTTGGTGATCCACCGGGGGATTGATTTGCCCCCTGGGGAGGAATGGAGTTTTGACTCCTTGCTGGATATTTGCTGTTTTGACCTGGCTTTGCCTATGCTCTTATTCCATTGGGGAATGGGTTTTTGCTTTTTTCTCGCGATTGTTTTTTTTCACGATTTTGAAATTTTGATTTTAAATGCGTGTGCCTTTTTTCTTTTGTGCATGCAGGATTTTTATTATACGCTGGGGATTTTGGACTTCAAATCAAGCAACTTAAAGATGGCATTTTCATCTCTCAAACCAAATACTACAAAGAGATACTTAAAAATTTTGGAATGGACACCTCAAAGGAAGCTAACACACCCATGGGAACTTCATGCTATTTAGACAAGGATGATTTAGGTTTTGAAATTAATCAATCTATGTATAGAGGTATGATAGGTTCACTGTTATACTTAACTGCAAGTAGACCTGATATTATGCATTATGTCTGTGTGTGTGCTAGATTTCAGGCTTGTCCAAAAGAATCTCACCTAATTACAGTAAAACACATTTTAAAATATTTAAAAGGAACTACTGGTTTTGGTTTATGGTATCCATCTGATGCTTGTACTAGTTTAATAGGATATTCTTATGCTGATTATAGTGGATGCAAAATTGATAGAAAGAGTACTAGTGGGACATGTCATTTGTTAGGTTCATCCTTAGTATCTTGGCATTCTAAGAAACAGGCATGTGTTGCTTTATCTACCACTGAAGCTGAATATATTGCAGTTGGTAATTGTTTTGCTCAAATTTTGTGGATGAAACAACAGCTAGAAGATTATAGTATATTTCTAAATGACATACCTTTGATGTGTTATAATATGAGTGCAGTCAATCTTACTGAGAATCCAGTAATGCACTCTAGGACTAAGCATATAGAGATTAGGCATCACTTTTTGAGAGATCATATCAGCAAAGGAAACTGTAAAATAGAGTACGTTGACACAAAGCATCAATTAGCAGATATTTTTACTAATCCTCTTCCCAAGGATAGATTCTTTGATCTTAGAAGAGACTTAGGGATATTAGAAATAACTTAAATTTTGCTTAATTAGACAGTTTTTGGATGGTTGTAATGTTATAATTCATTATGAAGGATGTTCATAGATTATCATGTGTATAAACCTCAAAAATTTGATGAACTCTCTGGAATAATCGATTAATTGGAGTTATAATCGATTATTTGCATCCAAAACACCCAAAACATGACATTTCTCTCTGGATTAATCGATTAATTCGCCCATTAATCGATTAAAACCAGTATTAATCGATTAACAGCTCAAATTAATCGATTTAATGGGTCTGCCAGTGGTTTAATCGATTAATTTGAGTTTTAATCGATTAAACCTGGCAAGTTTGGATTCCTAGGCGTTGCCAACGGCTCTTTTGACCCTTATTCACTTTCATATGACCGTTGGAGATGCTTGGCTATAAATAGGGACTTCCATTTCACTTCTACTCACTTCTATCTCTTGAAATCAAGCTTTCTTGCCTCATTCTATCAATCTTGCCTTCTTCTCACTTAACTTGTCCTCTTAAATCTTCTTGTTACTCTTCTAATCCTTCAATGGCCTCATCTTCTCGTGCAAAAATCCCCACTAGAAGAAGATATGCACCCTCATCTCATCCCCGTCCTAATTCTGTAGAAGGATGGATCTCTAATGCAGAAGGCTGACAAGAATTTTTGTCCTATTGGAAGGAACGTGGTATTATTTCTCCTAAGTTCCTTATTGATGAGCAGTTCATCAATAGGGGATTCATCTTTCCTAATCTCCTTGAAATTCAAGGAGTTCTCCCTTTCATCCAAATGCAAGGTACGTATTATCCTGACTTAGTTAGGGTATTTTACTCTAGGTTCAAATTTAGAGATCAAATTGCTACCTCTCGAGTAAAGGGTGTCACAATTATTCTTGATGATGATATTTGGGAAAACGTTGCCCACTTTCCTATTAGAGAAGATGCTATTAACGTGTATGGTGAGTTAGATGATTTTGACAGGATCATGGCGTACCGTTCTTTTCTGCGAAACCCCTCCATGGAGATTGGGCGTCTCCTTCTAGCTGGACCTTTGAAGAAGGAGAAACGCATGATTTTACATATACTTGTCTGGATCCTATGTCCCCGGGCTACGAATCATGCTCAATGTTCTTCAATTGATCTTCGTATTATTCATGCCATAATGAATAATGAGCCTTTAGATTGGGGCGTTCTTGTCACCATGACTATGTTAAAAGCCAAACGCCATCCCACCTTCAAAATTCCATATTCCCTCCTTGTCTCTCGCATTCTTGAATACAAAGGAGTAAATGTCGAAGGTGAACAAATAACTTAAATCGCATGCTGGACAACACATTAATCCAACTCCAAATGGTGCGTGTCAATGATATTTATGTTCACAAGGATGACGTTCCAAACGAAGGTGATGATAATGAAGATTCTGATGAAGATATGCCTCCTACTGCTGAGATTCCCTCTGATCAAATCAGAAGTGTTGGAACTTCCTCTGCTCATCATGAAACCTGACGATCTATGGAAGACATGTTATCTTATATGAATTAGAGGATGCATGCATTCTTCACTCTTTCTGGAGTACGGCATGAGGAAATAATTCGTCGTATATCTGATGTAGATGATAAAGTGTGCCATTTAGAAAATAGATTTGATGCACACTTTCATAGTGATGATAGTGAAGAATTTTAAATTTGCCTTTTATTTGTAATGTATTTTCATTTCTGGAATAAAATGTGGTGTTGTTTTATTGCTTTGATTGAGGGGGAGTTATCTCCAAGTTATGCATATTTTGAGGGGGAGCTCTTATGATTGTTATAGAAGATTTCTTTTTGATTATAATCAAAATAGGGGGAGAAATATTTAAAGCCTACTATGATTGATTTTAAATATTATCTGGTATGTTTAATGTGTTTGTTAGTATGACAGATAAAACAGGTTATTACAAGCCTTTAAAAGAAAATTTTGATCATCATCAAAAAGGGGGAGATTGTTGAACATTCAAGGACTTGATGTTGAACTTACATGGACATGAAGCTTGTTGATTTTGATGATGATTCAAGAACACAAGACTTAGAGAGTTGAAGACTTGTTTTATAGTGTAATAACTCTGTTTTGATTAGTTTGAGTCTGTAATATTAGAGTTTAAGATAGCCGGTACATAGTCTGCACTTTAGAAACTTCAAAAACTCAAATTTATCTTTTTGCCTCGGCTTTAATCGATTAAATGGTCAAATAATCGATTATTACAGTGAGAAAAATCATTTTCTGTATCTGTTCACTGTAATAATCGATTAACACACCTGTTAAATGATTAACAGGCCTGTTAATCGATTAATAGGCCTGTTAATCGATTAACAGGGCTTTTAATCGATTAAAATAGTGAGTTTTGGGGTTCTGTTGATTTTGGCTCTATAATAATCGATTAACACTTCATTTAATCGATTATTTCAGTCAGATTTTGATTTTCAACGTCAAATCAACCCTATTTTCGAAAACCCTAATCCCAAGACTCCTAGTTTCAAAAATCCCAATTCCCAAACCCTAATTTCTCTACTTAAGCTTCTCTATGGCACTCAGAAAAGAAGAACAACCTTTTTCAAACAAAAGTTAAGTGTTGTGAGTGCTAGAGAACTGTTTGTTGGAGGAAAAAGGGGCTTTTGGAACCTGGTGTGGGCTAGAAGCGATAAGAATCACTAAGTGGAGTTCTTAGTGGATTGTGTGTTGTGCCGTCTCTGGGGAAAGTTGTTCTTCATCTCTTGTGGATTTCAAGAGAGGTGTTTTCTTTACATTGTATTTTCAATTGTTATCTATTTGTAACAACTTTGATTATAGTGACAGCGTTAATCCTTTGTTTGAGTGATTAACAACTGGACGTAGGGTCTTTTGATCCGAACCAGTATAAATCTTCTGTGTAAGACTCTATCTGTATTCTATTTTCGTTTACACAGTATTTTGATCAGTAAAATTTGGGGAAAATTTTGAAAACCTAATTTTTGTTAAGAAACCAATTCACCCCCCCCCCCCTCTTGGTTTTTTTCCGACCACGCGAACATTCCGCTGCGCGATTCTAACATAAGAAAGCCATCGGCTGGACCCTGGCAGACATTCCTGGTATCAGCCCATCCACATGCATGCATAGGACTTCTTACAAGGCATCCATAGGGATGTCTCCCTATTGGGTTGTCTTTGGTAAACCATGCCACCTACTAGTGGAGATAGAGCACCAAGCATATTGGGTTTTAAAATCATGCAACTTCTCACTTGATGAAGCTGGAGAGGAGAGGAGGCTACAGATAAATGAATTGGATGAGATCCGTTTGGAAGCTTATGAGAACTCCATGTTCTACAAAGAGAAAACTAAGAGATTTCATGATAGCTCCATAGCTAGGAAGGAGTTCTTTGTTGGTCAGCAAGTGCTATTGTACAATTCCAGATTGGGTCTCATGGGTGGTAAGTTGCGTTCAAAGTGGATTGGAATTTTTATTGTTACTAATGTTTATCCTTATGGTGCAGTTGAAATTAAAAGTGAATCCACAAAAAAGAGCTTCAAGGTTAATGGCCATCGACTGAAACCATTCCTCAACAATCCTTCTCTAGTGGATGTAGTTGTGGAGGAGATATCCCTGATTGATCCCACTTACCTTCCACCATGAGTTAGGGAGTTCTCTTTTTCCTTCTCTTTACTTTTATTGCACTTGTCCAATTGGTGATTTGATTGCTTGACTTGATGTTATGCTACATTGGGACAATTTGTAGTTTAAGTGTGGGGGAGACTGTTCTTTGTTTAGGATTTTTAGTTTTCTTTGTATTTCAGGTTCGTGTTTTGTGTACAGTTTGCATGTTTCTTTTGGATCTCTGGTTTTGTTTAGGTTTCGTGCACTTTCTTCACTCTTGGGATAGGAGTTGCTTTATGCTTTTTGGATTGAAATCCCTGTTTTTCTCTGCTTGTCAAGTTGGTTACGATGTTTGAGAGGTTGAATTGAAGGCGACAATCTTACCCTTTGTGAGGAATTGAGCCACTACATGTTCTTTCTTGAGTGTTATGCCTCTTGATTGCTTGCGCAGTAGCCTTGGCTTGACTCTGATTGATACTTCTTGATTCACATGCATGTTTGGAGATGATTAAGGCATTTTTGTTCTCATTAGCCTCTAGCCAAATGAGCCTACCTTGAATTAATTCCTTTGATAGCCCCTTTGAGTTTATGTTTCCCTTTATTTCTTTTGAAGCTCATTAAAAGCCTTAAGTGAAAAACCATGATTACCTTAACCTTAGGAATTTTTGGAGCTTTGGAATTGTTTTGGGAATAAGTTATTGAATAAGTGTGGGGGTGCATTTTGTATTTCATTGGATGATGTACTTGGCTAGTTGGTTATCTCTGCTATACGAGTTTTTGTGTTTTCCTTTCAGTGTATTTCATGTAGTTTAAAAAAAAAAGATATATTTAAAAAAAAAAGAGAGAAAAAAAAGAAGAAAGGAAAGTTGTGGTTGAGGTAAAGGCAGTAGTGGAGGTTTGATATTAGAGGTTTTTGGGCATGCATCTTATGCTTATTTTTTACTTATTCCCCATTGCTCCTCTAGTTCCTCTGGTTCACAGCTATTTATCCTATATGATATCCTCTACCTTGTCCCTACCCCCATTACAACCTGAAAAGACCTTTTGATCTTTTTGTGCATGTGCGTTGGGTGTTGAGTTTAGAGGCTTGCCAAGTCTATCTGTTGTTTGCTTTTCTTGAGTATTTTGAGAGTATACAGTAGCCTAGACACATGAGAGATACAATGCATCTTGTGAGGTTTTGTCACTTTGATTCACCTTTTGACCTGATTCACCTTTCCATGAGTATCTGGTTTCTCTGACTCTTTGTGTGTTGGATGTTGTCTACTCCTTTCTTTTCCCAGGATTCATCAAGGATTGTGTAAATTTGTTTGTGTTTTGTGTGTCTTCTTGTTCTTGCTCCTTTTTGTTGTGTCACTATCTTCGATGTCTTTGGAATTGCTCCTTGCTTTGCTTCTTGATTTTTCCCGGGAGTGCAAAAGGCTAAGTGTGAGGGAATTTGATGACCCATTATTTTCCCGCATTTTCTTATCTTTATGTACTTATCTTAATTGGTGCATTGTGTTTAATTGTCTATTATTAGTGCATTTTCATTGATTGGGCTTCATTGGGCAATTATTCCAAATTTTGCTTAATTTAGCATTAATTGGTCTAATTTTCGTTTCTCATTATTTTTAGGCATTTTTGGTGAAACAATTTTGAAGTATGGACATTAATATTGAGATGAAGAGAGTTTCCACATCATTGCCATGTCAACTGCCACGTCACCTACCATGTCACCTTCCACATCACTACCATGTCACTGCCACGTCACCTGCCATGTCAGCTGCTATTTCCACATCATATTAATGATTGCCATGTCAGCTAGGGTTTGTTTGATGTGTAATCCCGTATGGGCCAGCTTGGGCCCATTCCTAGGGGACTCTAGGGTTAGGGTAGGCTGGTATTAGTAGAGGAGCAATAGGAGGAGGAGACAGGCAGCCACTGTAGTTCTGTTTTACGTTTGTTTTCATGCTGGTTTTCTCTGCATTTTAATTTGGACTGCTCAAGGCTCATTAAAAGTTTGGTTCAATTTCGTTTTCTACTGCCATGAAACCACCACACAGTCGCCTTTCATCTTCTGCAATTTATATTCAAGTTTGTTTACTCTTTTGTCATTATTTTTAACTTCTTTTTTCGATTTTAATTATGTTTCTTCTATTGCGTTTTCAACTTTCCATGGATAGCTAAATCTTTGTATTGATTTTCTGAGAAGAATGCAAGTAGATCTTTGAGGTTTTGTTATTCAATTTTATTTCGTTTGTTCTCTTAACTCTTCATCTTCTAATCTCAGTGTTGAATTAAAATCTGTTTATGCTTAATAAACCGAAACTAATATCACAGTTTGCTTAATTCTATGTTAGAGATGAGATTATGTGATGTATGCAATGCTTAATTGTATAAGGATAATTTGGGGTTAATCTTCGCTTAGTTGGTTAATTTCATGTTGGAATAAGGGTTAAGGAAAATTTGGGATTAATCTTCGCTTAGTTGGTTAATTTCATATTGGAACAAGGGTTAAAGCTAATTTGAGATTAATCTTCGCTTAGTTGATTAATTTCGAATTAGAATATAATTTGGGATTTATCTTCGCTTAGTTGGTTAATTTCGAATTAATTTCGTAATCTAGGATAAGTGACACTACATTAGAATCAAGAAATCAATTGCATTTTAATCTGTTTTTAATCCGCATTTTTATAATCTGCTTTTGTTCTGTTTCATCTAATATTTTAATTTTGAAAAACTTCCCTTTTTTTTGTTACTGTTCTAATTTTAAAAATTGATAAGCTTTGATAGAAATTCGTGGTATTTGGGAGACGACCTAGGAAAGCTTCCTAGTACTACATTTATCTGTTTTAATTATTTGACCGAGCGACATCGATCAAAACCAATGCCTTTTCTTTCCTTTTTCGATGTTTCCGGTAAAAACATCGATGGCGACTCCATCAGAATCCTTTCAAATTTGTTCTTAGGTCAGCTCGGTTATCGGATGATCTAAGAACACTCTTTCAAAAACCTCGTCCTTAGGTTCAGCCCGGTTATCGAACAACTTAAAGGCATTGTAACCCCACCCATAAAAGCGCGATAAACAGAAAGTCAGAACCATTGCGTCGCTCTGACCGCGTCTTTTTGACGGCGGCAACAACAAGCCATTGAATTTACCCTTTACTTCTTTTCTCTTGACCCTCACAACATTATTCTAACAATTAGTTTGGGAATATGGAGGCGTATAGTCAATAAGAGGATTGAAACCCCTAAAGTGAGGAAAAAGGGACACCAACATGGCAAAGGGTGCTCTCCGAAAAAAAAAGAAAGAAAGAAAAAAGAAGGGAAAGTCATTCTTTGGTCACATTAAATCCGAAACGGTACAACCAAGTACAGCAGAAAAAACGATCATCAAAGGGCATCCGTCTCTACAAGACACACCAGTTAATCCTTTTGAAAAACTAATGAAATAGGCATTATAGGACATCAAACATGAAAACATTGCATGCATAAAATGTTTTTGAACAAGGTCCTATTTTCTTCAAAAAAAAAATCCTTCTAAAAAGCGACACCGCCGTCTCGACATTCCAGAGCGTCGTCTCGATTCGTGCTAAAATGAGACCACCGTCTCGACTTCTGAGACCGCCGTCTCGATTTCGAAAAAGACGAGACCGCCTTCTCGCTTGACGAGAGGGCCGTCTCGCTAGAAACCAAAATCGAGACCATCGTCTCGAAGTTCCAGACGGCGGTCCCGAATCCCGCAAAATCGAGACCGCCATCTCGACTTCCCAGACGGCGGTCCCAAATCCAGCGAAAATCCTATATATAGGGGGCCTTGGAGGTGTTGAACATTCAAGGACTTGATGTTGCACTTGATGGACATGAAGATTGTTGATTTTGATGATGATTCAAGAACTCAAAGACTTAGAGTGTTGAAGACTTGTTTTGTATTGCAATAACTCTGTTTCAATTAGATTGAGTCTGTAATATTAGTGTTTAAGATAGCCGGTACATAGTCTGCACCTTAGAAGCTTCAAAAAGCTCAAATTTATCATCCAGGCTCGGCTTTAATCGATTAAATAGGGAAATAATCGATTAAAACAGTGAGAAAAACCATTTTTCAGTATTCGCTCACCTGGTTTAATCGATTAAAACTCCTGTTAATCGATTAACGAGCGATTTAATCGATTAAAACCCCTTTTAATCGATTAAAACAGATGAGTTTCGTGGTTCTGTTGATTTTGGCTCTGTAATAATCGATTAACTCTTGATTTAATCGATTATTTCAGTCAAATTTCGAATTTTAACTTCAAATCAACCCTATTTTCGAAAACCCTTTTCCCAAGAACCCTAATTCCGAAATTCCCAATTCCCAAACCCTAATTTCTCTACTTAAGCTTCTCTATGGCACTCAGAAAAATAGAACAACCTTTTCCATACAAAAGTTAAGTGTTGTAGTGCTAGAGAACTGTTTGTTGCAAGAAAAAGGGGCTTTTGGAACCTGGTGTGGACTAGAAGCGATAAGAATCACTAAGTGGAGTTCTTAGTGGATTGTGTGTTGTGCCATCTCTAGGGAAAGTTGTTCATCATCTCTTGTGGATTTCAAGAGAGGTGTTTTCTTATCTTTATCTTTTCAATTGTAATTTGTTTGTAACAACTTGATTATAGTGACAGCGTTAATCCTCTGTTTGAGTGATTAGCAACTGGACGTAGGGTCTTTTGATCCGAACCAGTATACATTTCCTGTGTAAGATTCTCTTCTCTTCTCTATTTACATTTACACAGTTTTTAATCGGTAAAATTTGGTGAAAATTTTGAAAACCTAATTTTTGTTAAGAAACCAATTCACCCCCCCTCTTGGTTTTTGTCCGACCACGCGAACATTCCGCTGCGCGATTCTAACAAGTGGTATCATAGCTTGCTTTGATAGTCATTCAAATTTTTCGAAAATGGCCGGACAAAATCAAACTTTTGTCGAAGGTGCGTGTATCAACAGACCCCCACTTTTTGCGGGTCAAAATTATCCTTTCTGGAAAGTAAGAATGCAAATATTTTTAGAGTCTGTTGATAGAGGCGTTTGGGACGCTATTTTAAACGGTCCATTTGTTCCTAAAGTTACAGAGAACGGTGTTGACGTTCTTAAACCTTTTTCTAGATGGACTGCAGAAG
Organism: Sphenostylis stenocarpa; assembly: GCA_963425845.1. Classification (NCBI taxonomy): domain Eukaryota; kingdom Viridiplantae; phylum Streptophyta; class Magnoliopsida; order Fabales; family Fabaceae; genus Sphenostylis; species Sphenostylis stenocarpa. The sequence continues at coordinate 26,142,578 of OY731402.1, read as the reverse complement.
AAAACAGAAAAGCACAATTTGATGTTAGGGCTAGAAATATAATTTCATCTGCTTTAACCCTTGACGAGTTTTACAGGATATCAGTTTGTAAGAGTGCTCAAGAAATGTGGGATAAACTAAGAGTAACTTATGAAGGAACCGATGATAGCGACTCGATTTCAGAGTCAAGTGATCTGGAAATAGAAGCTAACATTTGCTTGTTGGCAAAAGACAATATATCTTCTGACTTTGAGGTTAGTGATTCCGACTCATCCTCAAGTGATGATGAAAATGATTTTGCTGAATTACAAAATGCATATAACGAATTGTTTAGTGCCTTTAAGAATTTGAAAAATGAATATAAAGTTGTAAAGAAGAATTTAGGTAGATCCGAAAAGGAAATAGACTCCTTAAAAATGAAAATCACATGTTTAGAAGAAAAGGAGTCCTTAAATACGAAAATTGTATGTTTAGATGAGGAAAATGATAAGAACCTAGCATGTGCAAATTGTAAAGAGCATGAATATGACATAGATATTCTTAATCATTTGCTTGATAAAGCCGAAAAGGAATTGAGTAATAATAATAAAGTTGTTGTAACTCAAAATAGTGTAAACCATCAAGTTTCTTTGAGAAAGCCTAAAACTAAAAAGAGAAGAGTATGGGTGGAAAAAGGAACTAAATCATCCATTGTTAGAAATAGATCATTTTCAAAAGCTACATCTAAAGCATGTTTTTATTGTATGAAACATGGTCATACTTCAAATAGATGTAAAATAAAACATTTTGGTGTTACTAAAGGAAAATATATTTGGGTTCCTATAGTTAAATGAATTGTTTGTCTCTTGTATTTATTCAAAGAAAATTAATCATTTAGTATGTTTTAAATAGAATGCTCATTAGGTCAATTATAAAATCTACTCCCTATGAATTGTTTAATGGTAGAAAACCTAATGTGGCTCATTTAAAGATATTTGGATGTAAGTGCTTTGTATTTAATAATGGAAAGGACAACTTAGGAAAATTTGACTGTAAAGCTGATGAGGGCATTTGCTTAGGTTATTCATTAACTAGCAAGGCTTACAGGGTGTTTAATAGAAGAACTTTGAATATAGAAGAATTTATCCATGTTACTTTTGATGAGATTGTAGACCTTGGGGGAAATCCTCTTGAGTCAAATAAAGAACTTGCAGGTGATGATGAATATATAAGAGAGACTCTTGATGAATTGTATTTGGAAGAAAGTGAGCCTTCTCCAACACCTGAATTAGCAAAAGAATGGCAATCTCCTAGAGGACTCTCAATGGACAATATCATTGGTGATATTTCAAAAGGGGTAAAAACAAGAAATATGACTAACTTTTGTATGTGTGTAGCTTTTGTGTCTCAGATAGAACCCAAAAATGTGGAGGAAGCACTTAAAGATGAACAATGGTGCATAGCTATGCAAGAAGAACTTAACCAATTTGAAAGGAATCAAGTCTGGGAATTAATCCCAAGGGAAGAATCACATCAAGTTATTGGAACCAAATGGGTGTTTAGAAATAAGCTTGATGAAGATGGGAACATAACAAAGAATAAAGCTAGACTTGTTGCCAAAGGCTATTGTCAGGAGGAAGGTATAGACTATGATGAAACTTATGCTCCTGTTGCCAGGTTAGAGGCTATACGCCTACTTCTTGCTTATGCATCTTTAATGAAATTTAAATTATATCAAATGGATGTTAAGAGTGCATTTTTGAATGGTTTTATTAAAGAAGAAGTTTTTGTGGAGCAACCCCCTGGATTTGAAGATTTTAGTTTTCCTAATCATGTTTTTAAATTAAAGAAAGCATTATATGGGTTGAAACAAGCTCCTAGATCTTGGTATGAAAGGCTAAGTAGTTTCCTTACTTCAAATGATTTTTCTAGAGGAAAAATTGATTCTACACTATTTATAAAGAAAGTTAAAGAACATATCTTATTGGTCCAGGTATATGTTGATGATATTATTTTTGGATCAACTGATAATTTGTTATGTGTAGAATTTGCTAAGATAATGCAGGGAGAGTTTGAAATGTCTATGATGGGAGAATTGACGTTCTTCCTTGGACTACAAATCAAGCAACTTAAAGATGGCATTTTCATCTCTCAAACCAAATACTGCTAAGAGATCCTTAAAAAGTTTGGAATGGACACCTCTAAGGAAGCTAACACACCCATGGGAACTTCATGCTATCTAGACAAGGATGAATCAGGTTTGGAAGTTAATCAATCTATGTATAGAGGTATGATAGGTTCACTGTTATACTTAACTGCAAGTAGACCTGATATTATGCATTCTGTATGTGTGTGTGCTAGATTTCAGGCTTGTCCAAAAGAATCTCATCTAATTGCAGTAAAACATATTTTAAAATATTTAAAAGGAACTAGTGGTTTTGGTTTATGGTATCCATCTGATGCTTGCACTAGTCTAATAGGATATTCTGATGCTGATTATGGTGGATGCAAAATTGATAGGAAAAGTACTAGTGGGACATGTCATTTGTTAGGTTCATCCTTAGTATCTTGGCATTCTAAGAAACAAGCTTGTGTTGCTTTATCTACCACTGAAGCTGAATATATTGCAGCTGGTAGTTGTTGTGCTCAAATTCTGTGAATGAAACAACAGTTAGAAGATTACAATATATTTTTAAATGACATACCCTTGATGTGTGATAATACGAGTGCAATTAATCTTACTAAGAATCCAGTAATGCACTCTAGGACTAAGCACATAGAAATTAGGCATCACTTTTTGAGAGATCATATCAGCAAAGGAAACTGTAAAATAGAATACGTTGATACAAAGCATCAATTAGCAGATATTTTTACTAAGCCTCTACCCAAAGATAGATTTTATGATCTTAGAAGAGACTTAGGGATACTACAAATAGTTTAAATTCTGCTTATTGAGACAGTTTTTGGATGATTGTAACGTTAAAATTCATTATACAGGATGTTCATAGTTTATCATGTGTTAAAACCTCAAAAATATGATGTATTCTCTGGAATAATCGATTAATTGGAGTTATAATCGATTATTTGCATCCAAAACACTCAAAACAGGGCATTCCTCTCTGGATTAATCGATTAATTCGCAAATTAATCGATTAAATACAGAATTAATCGATTAACTGCACAATTTAATCGATTAAATGGTTCTGGCACTGGTTTAATCGATTAATCTGAGTTTTAATCGATTAAACCTGGCAAGTTTGGCCTCCTAGCCGTTGCCAACGGATCTCTTGACCTATATTCACTTCCAAATGACCGTTGGACATGCTTGATTATAAATAGGGGCCTCCATTTCACTTCTACTCACTACTATCTCTTGAAATCAAGCTTTCTTGCCTTATTCTAGCAATCTTGCCCTCTTCTCAATACATTTAGCTCTCTAAATCTTATTGTTATTCCTCAAATCTGTTAATGGCCTCATCTTCTCGTGCTAAGATCCCTACTAGAAGAAGATCTGCACCCTCATCTCGTCCCCGTCCTAATTCTGTAGAAGGATGGATTTCTGATACAGATGGCCAACAAGAATTTCTGACCTATTGGAAGGAACGTGCCATTATCTCTCCCAAGTTTCTTATTGGTGAGCAATTCATCAATAGGGGATTCAACTTTCCCAACCTTCTTGAATTTCAAGGAGTTCTCCCTTTCATCCAAATGCAAGGTACGTATTATCCTGACCTTGTTAGGGTATTTTACTCTAGATTTAAATTTAGAGATCAAATAGCTACCTCTAGAGTAAAAGGCATCACAATTATTCTTGACGATGATATTTGGGAGAACGTTACCCACTTTCCAATTAGAGAAGATGCTATTAACATTTATGGTGAGTTAGATGACTTTGACAGGTGCTTAGCTTACCGCTCTTTTCTGCGAAATCCCTCCATGGAGATTGGGCGTCTCCTTCTTGCTGGACCTTTAAAGAAGGAGGAACGCATGATTCTACATCTAATTTTCTGGATCCTATGTCCTCGGGATACAAATCATGCTCAATGTTCTTCAATTGATCTTAGGATTATTCATGCCATAATGAATAATGAGCCTTTAGATTGGGACGTTCTTGTCACCATGACAATGTTAAAAGCAAAACGCCATTCCACCTTCAAAATTCCATATGCTCTCCTTGTCTCTCGGATTCTTGAATATAAGGGAGTCAATGTCGAAGGTGAACAAATAGTAAGAACAAATAACTTGAATCGCATGCTTGACAGCACATTGATCCAACTTCAAATGGTGTGTGTCAACGACATCTATGTTCACAAGGATGACGTTCCGAATCAAGGTGGTGACAATGAAGATTATGATGAAGATATGCCTCCTGCTGCTGAGTTTCCCTCTGATCAAATCCAAAGTGTTGGAACTTCCTCTACTCATCATGAAACCTGACAATCCATGGAAGACATGTTATCTGACATGAATCAGAGAATGCAGTCTTTCTTCACTCTTTCTGGAGTACGGCATGAGGAAATAATTCGCCGTATATCTGATGTAGATGATAAAGTTTGCCGTTTAGAAAATAGATTTGATGCACACTTTCATAGTGATGATAGTGAAGAATTTTAAATTTGTTGTTATTTCTTATATTATAATGAATGCTTTTCTTTGAAATAAAATGTGATGTTTTGTTATTGCTTTGATTGAGGGGGAGTTTTCTCTAAATTATGCATATTTTGAGGGGGAGCTCTTATGTTTTTCATAGAAGAATTATTTTTTATTATAATCAAAATAGGGGGAGAAATATTTAAAGCCTAATATTATTATTTTTAAATATTATCTGGTATGTTTAATGTGTTTGTTAGTATGACAGATAAAACATGTTATTACAAGGCTTTAAAAGATAATTTTGATCATCATCAAAAAGGGGGAGATTGTTGAACATTCAAGGACTTGATGTTGCACTTGATGGACATGAAGATTGTTGATTTTGATGATGATTCAAGAACTCAAAGACTTAGAGTGTTGAAGACTTGTTTTGTATTGTAATAACTCTGTTTCAATTAGATTGAGTCTGTAATATTAGTGTTTAAGATAGCCGGTACATAGTCTGCACCTTAGAAGCTTCAAAAAGCTCAAATTTATCATCCAGGCTTGGCTTTAATCGATTAAATAGGGAAATAATCGATTAAAATAGTGAGAAAAACCATTTTCTGTATCTGCTCACTGGTTTAATCGATTAAAACTCCTGTTAATCGATTAACAACCGGTTTAATCGATTAAAACCCCTTTTAATCGATTAAAACAGTGAGTTTCAGGGTTCTGTTGATTTTGGCTCTGTAATAATCGATTAACTCTTGATTTAATCGATTATTTCAGTCAGATTTCGAATTTTAACTTCAAATCAACCCTATTTTCGAAAACCCTTTTCCCAAGGACCCTAATTCCGAAATTCCCAATTCCCAAACCCTAATTTCTCTACTTAAGCTTCTCTATGGCACTCAGAAAAATAGAACAACCTTTTTCATACAAAAGTTAAGTGTTGTAGTGCCAGAGAACTGTTTGTTGCAAGAAAAAGGGGCTTTTGGAACCTGGTGTGGGCTAGAAGCGATAAGAATCACTAAGTGGAGTTCTTAGTGGATTGTGTGCTGTGCCGTCTCTAGGGAAAGCTGTTCATCATCTCTTGTGGATTTCAAGAGAGGTGTTTTCTTATCTTTATCTTTTCAATTGTAATTTGTTTGTAACAACTTGATTATAGTGACAGCGTTAATGCTCTGTTTGAGTGATTAGCAACTGGACGTAGGGTCTTTTGATCCGAACCAGTAAAAATTTCCTGTGTAAGATTCTCTTCTCTTCTCTATTTACATTTACACAGTTTTTAATCGGTAAAATTTGGTGAAAATTTTGAAAACCTAATTTTTGTTAAGAAACCAATTCACCCCCCCTCTTGGTTTTTGTCCGACCACGCGAACATTCCGCTGCGCGATTCTAACAAGAGGGGGTTCTGAAACACTCTCTCCTGCACTCCCACACTCCTTTCTCCCACATTTGAGCATTCTACTACCAAAAATGCATAGAGGTGAAGCATCCAGAAAGATAAGGGGTTCTTCTGGTCCAAGTGCTTCCACGACCCCAACTCCGCAAGATCCAACTCAACTATCGCCCCTACACCAGGCCCGCTTGGAACACATTCAAGGGTACACATGGCACCCTATGCTGAGTTTAGACTTCAGTATCCTCACCGAGTTCGGTTGGGAAGATGAGGTTCGCGCCTACCTTGACAACATCGGATTGCATTTCCTCCTCTAGTCTCCCCCCACCCACGTCTACCCACAAGTAATGATGGAATTCCTCGCCTCCATCACATATTACGAGCTCCCCACAATGGTGCTAGGAATCCCACCGGCCAAGATGGTGTCCTACTTCATGGGCGGGTCGTACTGGACGACAACCCTGGACAAGTTCAACGTATCTATTGGATTCATCCGGCCCGAGGACGTCCTGACCCGGGAATACCAGGAGGCCATTTGCGAGCGCCCCGCTACCCTCAACGCCGACAAGATGTGGGAGGAACTCACCAGGATGCGCACCTTGCCTTCCCTGCTGAATGGGTCAGCACTTACTCCCGCCCTCCGCATTTGCCACAAGTTGTTGGCTGGGACTGTCCACGAGCGGAAGGAGAGCCAGGGTAAGGTCACCTACCCAGACCTCTTCGCCCTCTACTGTATGAGCCAAGGGCGCCGGTACAACCCCGGCTACTTCTTCGTGAAGGCCCTCAAGGACTTCGGAAGTCGTCCCGTGGGAGCCATCATGACGTCTCCCCTCATTACCGCGCTGGAAAAAAAATGGGGGTGCAGTGGTAGAGAGGACCTCTCCTCCAATCTTCGACCCGAGACTATCAATGGGTCCATCCTGGTCAGCATGGGGATGCTGCTCCGCCAAGGGTCTCGGTTGATCCTCCACCCCTCACTAGACATAACCCTAGATCTCCGGGACATAGTGGCAATGCAAGATCTCCCGACACCCCTGGAGTTCCAGCAGCAACAACAACAGCAGTAACAACAGCAGTACACGGACGACTTTGCTGGCATCAACCGCAACATCTACAGCTTGCGCCAGCAATTCAACCAGATGTCCCTAAGACAGGACCAGATGTCCTTAAGGCAGGACGCCTTCGATACGAGGATGGAGACTTTTGGCCAGGTACAAGAGGGAATAAGGCAAGACCTGGTAATGTTCCGGCAAGAACACCTCGACGCAGTCCGAGACCAGGCAGAATTTCAAAGACATGTACCGGCAATTCCCTCCTCCCAGATCGTCTCCTAGCTCAAGTCCACCGTCTTAGGGATAAGGCTCAAAAAAAATAAATGTTGTAACCAAAATTTTATCATAAATAAAAATTCCTTTCATTCATTTTTATTCTCTTTTCAAAAAAGTCAAGCGTAGCGAAAAGAAACTAAAAAGTAAAAAGACTTACGCTATTTCCCGGAAAAGCCAAAATCTGAAATTGCGAGAAAAGATATAAAACTGCGGAAAAAGGCAGGATTAAAAACAAGACAAATCAACTACATTGACCAAGAGTTTTCGACAACCAACAAAAGTCAAGTGACAAATAAATGAGACTACCCGGTAACCAACAAGTTAGATGACCACCAAAAAAATCCCCGACACAAACCGGACACCCACTCCAGAAAAATAAAAAAAACAAATATAAGAGAACACATCTCACTTTCGGCGCATGAGTGACTGAGCAGTAAGCCGCCACCACCACCAATCCTACGCAGTGGACTGTACCAGCCCGATGGGGGGTTCATACCCATCAACTTACACACGAAGTGTGCCTGATCTGCACACGAGCCAGACCAGTAAGTCGCAACTACCAGCCTGATGGGGGGTTTATACTCATCCAGTCCGACGCACAGCGGGCAACTACCAGCCTGATGGGGGGTTTATACCCATCAACCGAAGGATCAGCTATCGTCAGAAGGAGTATCCTGAGGTTCTACCACGTGTCAACCAAAGGGATTAGCTACCATCAGAAGGAGCATCCTGGAGGCGCACAACACATTTTTCCCCAAAAGATCAGTCGCCGTAAGACGCAGTATCCGAAGGGAAATCGGGCAAGAGGGTTAACTCCTTCACCCTCTAGCCGATCTTCTTGGCACAACAGGCCAATAGTCGGCTAGTCAGGTGAAGGGGGGCAGCTGTAGACCCTAAATCTTGCCCGACATCAAAATAAGAGCAGAAGACCTCCTATTCGAAGATGGACGAAGCCTAAAAAGCCACTAGGAGAGACTATTAGGCCCCATATTAGAGTAGGAAGGATTTTCTGTATAAAAATAAGGATTTTTGCCTTCAGGAGTCGAGACCGTCATCTCGCTTTTTGGGACCGCCATCTCGTTGAAGGGCAAGTTGAGACCGCCGTCTCGTTTGGCGAGACGGCCGTCTCGCCACTTGCCAATGACGAGATCCCCCTCCCATTTGGCGAGAAGGCCTTCTCGTCACTTGGCAAGTCGAGACTGCTGTCTCGCCAAACGAGATCGCCGTCTTGCCATTGATGCAAGTCGAGACCATCGTCTCGACCTTGCCAGTCGAGACCGCCGTCTCGACCTAATAGATGCAAATACCTATAAATTGTGAGCGCTCCTCCCTTCATTTCACACAGTTCTTCCACTTTCCCTTCTACACTTTCTCCAAATTCTTCTCCTAGAACCCCTCCGAAGCATTTCCGGAGTTTCTGAGTGTGTAAGAGAGCTTTTTATAGCATTTTTTAGAGCGATTTTGGCGTTGTAAGAGCGCAGGCCTGCCAAAACGCACCCTACTTTTCAAGAGAAATAATCAAAATCTTGTTTTGTGGTTTCTTCACTATCTCCCTCTCTTTTACTGCCTTTTTACTTATATTAAATTGTGCAATAGTTATTAGGGTCATGTAGTCATTATTTTAAATACCGCGAATAAAACGGTAAAAGCGTCTTTTCAAAAGTTTATCTATAAAATAACGGATCTGTCATAGGGAACCCGAAAGGGGCATCGTAAGGGAACTAACACTTCCCTTACACGTAACTAACTCCCTTACCCAACTCTGGTTTTAACGAACAAAGTTGGTTTTCGAAAAACCAACGTCTTTTATCTCCTTTTTCGATGTTTCCGGTAAAAACATCGGTGGATACTCCATATGAACCCTTTCAAATTTGTTCTTAGGTCAGCCCGGTTATCGGACGATCTAAGAACACCCTTTCGAAAACCTCGCCCTTAGGTTCAGCCCGGTTATCGAACAACCTAAAGGTGTTATAACAACACCCATAAAAAGGCGAAAAATGGAAAGTTAGAACCATCGCGTCACTTCGATCGCCTCTTTTTGACGGTGACGACAAGGAAAAATTGAAAGTGATACTAGCATAGATCTCAGTGATTTGATGAAGTCAAAGATAAAGTCAAAGGTCAACTCTGCAACAGTCAAACAAGTCACTCAGAAGAATGGAGCTGAAGACTTAGTGTGTCTTAACAGAAAGCTTAGGTAAAACCACTTTACCTTTTCCACTGCATGAAGCTCCTTCACTCAATTTGCAAAATGCCTCAAAAATAGTTTTAAACAAATCAAACAAAAGCATTTTGACAAAGAACTTTCTTAACAATGTTTTTAACTGATATAGTTTTAAAAGAAACAATTAAAATCACTTAGAATGCGTAAAGAAGTGTTTTTACATTATTTTAATCGATACAAACTTCTTTTAATCAATTAAAACCCTTTATGACCGATTAGAATTCGAATATGACAGGTCAGAATGAAATATAATCGATCAGACTTTAAAAATGAGCGATCAGATTTATTTTAATCGATTAAAACTCGTTTCAATCGATTAAAACCACTTTGGAAGTCAGGATGATCGATCAGAATAAAAATTATGACCGATCAGAGTTGGTTATGATCGATCAGAATTGAATTATGACCGATCAGACTTATTTCAATCGATTAAAACAAATTTCAATCGATTAAAATGACTTGAAAATTTTTGTACAGAGTCTCAATCGATTAAAACGCATTTCAATCGATTAAAATATCTTGGAAAATCTTTGTACAGAGTTTCAATCGATTAAAATGCGTTTCAACCGATTAAAACAACTTAGAAAAATTCTGTGCAGGTTTTTAATCGATTAAAACTTCTTTGTATCAGTTAAAATAACTTGAAAAGTTTTATAAGAAAGTTTTAAAGTAAATCAATCGATTAAAACGCGAATCAATCGATTGAATTACTCTTTGAAAATGTTTGTAAAATGTTTTAACTGATAAAAACGTGGTCGTATCAGCTAAAACAATTTTGTTAAAGAACAAGAACGCATTAATGGGTTGAAAGGACTTTTAACAGATTATAACGGCTATTTCAACATATTAAAACAAACTTTCAACAGATTAATTATTGCAGCTTTTTCTGAAAACTCTTTTAAAAACAGATTTGCTTGGAACTTTTTACATATCAGTTTTTACAAAAACAAAGCAATCAATTCAAGCAACAGTTAGCATCCTTTTTCCAAGAAAGAATTACAACTGTTTTGTGAAGTTCTTTTTGAAATCTTTCTTGAGGCATATTGCATTCTGTGAAGAAGAAACTTACTGTGGATTAGAGTAATCCGGTTTGAGCTTTCTAAGTCTCTTCTTTGTAAATTCTTTTTCATTACTTTGTATTGTGTTGTGCCTGGAATTTGGGTACAAGTTTTCTGCAGACTGGTAGGTGGTTGTAGAAGTTTCCAAGAACTGGAATTTGGTTCTTGGTGGAGAGGTTGAGTACGAGAACTGGAATTTGGTTCTTGTACTCGTTTGGTGCCTGGAATTTGGGCACTCGGTTTCTCTCGCAACTAGAATTTGGTTGTAGAGTTTTTCAAGAACTGGAATTTGGTTCTTGGTGAAAGGTTTGGTGCCTGGAATTTGGGTACTCGGGTTCTCTGCTAGCTGGAATTTGGTTGCAGAGGTTTCCAAGAACTGGAATTTGGTTCTTGGTGGAAAGGTTAAAGTCGGAACTGGAAATTGGTTCTGGTGTTAGAGTAGGTGTAAGATTGTTGAGTCTGTAAAACATCTATTCTAGTGGAACCCAGCTGGAATTTGGCTGGAGACTGGACGTAGCCCTGGTAGTGGGTGAACCAGTATAAAATTACCGGTGAAATCTTTCCTAACCTTTCTCTCTTTAATTTCAGTTGCTGCGCTTGTATTGTTTAATTGCTTTGTGATTCATGAATTGATTAGTAAACTTAATTTTCGGATTAGATAATCTGTTTATTGCGAAAAACTTTCAAAAATCAATTCACCCCCCCTCTTGATTTAAAACTACTTTTCTAACAATTGGCATCAGAGCAAGGTGCTTGAACGTTATTCAAGTTCTTTGATCCATGGCTGAAAACAGGTTACCATTTTCTGAAGGGGCATCTATTAACAGACCTCCACTATTCTGTGGAACAGATTATCCTTTTTGGAAAATTAGGATGAAAATCTTTATTGAATCCATTGATAGAAATATTTGGGATGTTATTTCTAATGGTCCTCTAATTACAGATAAAGAATGGTCTAGCTTGAATGATGAGGAGAAGAAGAAAGTTCAAAGTGATTGCACTACAAAAAATATAATTACTTCTGCACTTAACATGGATGAATTTTTCAGGGTATCCCAGTGCAAATCTGCCAAGGAGATGTGGGATGTTCTTGAGGTCACCCATGAAGGGACAGCAGATGTAAAAAGAGCCAGAAAGCATACTTTAATAAGAGAATATGAGCTGTTCAAGATGCAGACTGGTGAAAGCATTGCGGATGTGCAGAAACGATTCACTCACATCATTAACCATTTAATGGGCCTAGGTAAGACATTTGATAAAGAAGAATTGAATATTAAAGTTTTAAAATGTCTTGACAGGTCTTGGCAGCCAAAAGTCACAGCAATATCAGAATCAAAAGATCTGTCCGCTATGACAACAGCCTCTCTGTTTGGAAAACTTAGAGAACATGAAATGGAAATCACAAGATTTAATGAACAAGAAGTCTCTGAGAAGAAGAACAGAAGTATTGCACTTAAAGTTGAAGAAAATCAAGAATCAGAGGAAGAGAGTGAGAACCTTGGACTGCAACCTTGGACTGCTTGTTAGGAAATTCAACAAGTTTCTCAAGAAAAAGATCCAAGACAAGGAAAGACATAAGAGGTATGAGAAAAGAACTGATTCTTCTAACTTTAAATGTTATGGTTGTGGCAAGCAGGGCCATGTCAGGATGGAATGCCCAGAAAGAAACAAACAAAGTGAGAAGAAAGAAGAAAAAGCAAAAAGAAGAGCCTATATAGCTTGGGATGACAATGACACTTCATCAACAGACAACTCTGATAATGAAGAAGCCAACCTATGTCTAATGGCAAGTCAAAATCCTCAATCTAGCAATGTAAGTTCTAGTTCCTCTTCAAATTTAGTGAATTATGATGCATTACAAGAAGCATTTAATGAAATGCACGAAGAGGCTAAGAAACTTCAAAAAGAAAATGATAGGCTGAAAGGGCTAAATAACTGGCTAGTAAATAAAGTTGATTCTCTGGAAAAAAGAATTCTTGAAGATGAAACTGATCGTGATTTCTTGAAATTAATTCATGCTAATTCTGATTGTGAATGCAATAAACCCTGCAATAACTGTCCTGAATTACAAAAGAAAATTGATTTCTTATCTCAAACTGTTTCAAGATTCACACAAGGACAAGCCAATCTTGATGTTTTACTTGGGTCTCAAAAATTGATTTTTGACAAATCTGGAATAGGATTTAAATCTAGATCCAGGAAAACAAACACAAATAGGAATTCATACTCTGTAATCAAATGTTTCTACTGCATGACGAAAGGTCACTCGGTCAAATATTGTAGAATCAAAAAGTATGCTATTCCTAAAGGAAGAATGAAATGGGTTCCAAAAATTAATTCATTTCAAATAACCTGATCAGGACCCAGTAACTATAAAGGGTACCAGAAAAATTCTTAATTTGTTTTGCAGGAACAAGTCTGGGAATCCCTTGAAGTTCAGAGCTGCGAATCAGGTTCTGATTATTTAAACTGATTGTTTTAATTGATATATAACAGTATTAGTCGATTAAAATAACTTACAGAGATATCAGAATATATGTCCGTACCAGTTTAATCGATTGAAATGTCGAAATAATCGATTAAAATGTTCTCAGGATTTTGGTTTAGCTGTTTTAATCGATTAGATTGAATTTATATCAACTAAAAACACTAAGGTATCAAATTTAATCGATTCATTTTCTTTTTAATCGATTTAAATTCTGGTATCATTTTATTAATTTCATTCTGTACCAAATTAATCGATTCTTTTATGAAATAATCGATTAATTCACTGTAGTTGTTTCAAACCTTATAGTAAAAATCAAATTAATAGATAATTAGTTGATTAATCGATTAATTAGGTTCTGGAAACAAGCTCTATAACATCCAATTTCCTTTCAAAGGCACAAATTTTCATGATTAGAAAGTCTAGTGGAATAATGTGGGAAAGTTATTGCTGGATGAAAAAGCTTTTTAACATCAACATAGACATGATTCAAGCTGTAGATGTCTACAATACTTTGCATGGAATGTTGCGTGGTAATACATTGCAAATCAAAGGAATTATCAAGAAGTAGACTGTAACTTTTCTTATGAACACTAGTTACAAATAGGTCAAGTTGATTGGGACTGAAAACGTAGTTTATCAAGGATTTTTCAGTGATAGTTGCTTCTGGTAATAAGTTGTTGATTACTAGGAAGTTCAATGAACACACGTTTACATTAAATTTCTTGATATTACCTAGCAATATATTTGGAATAAATTTGGGCATGCATTGGTTCAAGACTCTTGATAAAATTAATTGGAATTGTGCAACTTTTATAATTCGTTTTGATCATCAAATGTCACGAAGTGTCACTGTAAGGAAACCAATCTGAGACAGCAATTCAAGAATTGAATGAAAAGCTAAAAGTGGCACAGGGAATGTGTGTTTTATGGTCAGTACAGGGATCAATTTTATACTGATGATCTGGCATCCTTAACAACAAACCAACAAGAGGATCATGGTTATGGACCAGGGGGTTCTGGATTGCTGTCATCACTAAGTTCTGTTTTGTATGCATGTGGTCCACTGAAAGTGAGAATAACACGCTATCATACTACATTGATAAGAATGCAGTTATTTGCTTGGATGGTGATAAATGCAGGGTTCATAATGGGTTGACTACTATGAAAAGAGATCCTGATCTCAATACATTACTCACCTATGATTCATGTGATTTATAGAAGTTTCCAAAAAGAACATTTAATTTCAATGAGAGGACAACCATGGACTGTAATGCAGAAAATAGTAACAGTAAATGCCATACAACAGATTACTTTACAGGAAGAGGTTCTGTGTCTATTGCTGATACAGGAGAGTCAGGTGTCGGTGTCTCAATGGTTGATAAAACAAAATTGGTTTCAGCAAAAAGTGAAGCCTATGGCCTCTTAAAGTTGGTAGGGATCAAATGACTGAGTCATGAATTTTGATATCTGACACAAATAATCAGGGAAGTATGGATAAAAAGGGTCCCTTCCTATCTCTTTTCTTATGTCATATTTCATTTTTTGCAAATTTTTCATTTCTGGTTTGTAATATTACTGGTTATATACCAGGCACATTTGCTTTAACTTTGACTGATATAATATAGGTTTTAATTTGGATGAAACTAACATAGATAGAATTAGATCATAGATCCCCGAAATTAGGATTTAATTCGATATTGTTGGATCTATTAGTGAAAAGATAATCAATATAGTTGATATTGTTGCTAAACACCTTTCTAGATAATCAGTTCACAACATATCCACTAAATTAGATATAAGAAATTCGCATCAGATATGTCATAGTTTTCAAATCTGAATGTTTTAATCAATAAAAACATCTTTCAAATCGATTAAATGAATTTATATAACATTTTTAATCGATTAAAAGTCTAAATAATCGATTAATTGCTCTAAAGTTTCATGTTTTCAAATTCTTAAATGTTTTAATCGACTAAATCTTTCTTTCAATCGATTAAAATCATTACCAAGAACATTTTAATTGATTCCGTTCGTTTTTAATCGATTTTTATTCCGGAAAGAAAAATTAAAGGCTTTAGTTAATGGTTGTTCCTGTAACATGCTACTAAAGCGTGATTCCCTTATCTTTACACGTGTTAATTGTATTCATTACAAACGTGTTAATGGAGATAAGTTTGAATCAACTTTAATTGATTCTTTTCATGAGTGAAATATTGATTCACTTTGTATTTTTCAAAAACTTGAGCATATTTTCGAAACCTTACATTTTTCTCTCTTCTATTCCCTATTTTTGATGAAGTCAAAAGGGGGAGAAATAGTTGCATCACTTTAAGATAAATTTAAGAGCAACAGTTTAGGGGGAGAAATAAGTTTTAGTGGGAGAAATAGAACATTAAATACATTTTTATATTTCTCACCTAACCTCATTATCAAGTGACTTATTTTGCAGAGATTGTTTTTTCAAAATGGTGTTTGTCTTCATCAAATAGGGGGAGACTAAAAGTGATACTAGCATAGATCTCAGTGATTTGATGAAGTCAAAGATAAAGTCAAAGGTCAACTCGCAACGATCAAACAAGTCACTCGGAAGAATGGAGTTGAAGACTTAGTGTGTCTTAACGAAAGCTTAGGTAAAACCACTTTACCTTTTCCACTGCATGAAGCTCCTTCACTCAATTTGCAAAATGCCTCAAAAATAGTTTTAAACAAATCAAACAAAAGCATTTTGACAAAGAACTTTCTTAACAATGTTTTTAACTCGATATAGTTTTAAAAGAAACAATTAAAATCACTTAGAATGCGTAAAGAAGTGTTTTTACATTATTTTAATCGATACAAACTTCTTTTAATCAATTAAAACCCTTTATGACCGATTAGAATTCGAATATGACAGGTCAGAATGAAATATAATCGATCAGACTTTAAAAATGAGCGATCAGATTTATTTTAATCGATTAAAACTCGTTTCAATCGATTAAAACCACTTTGGAAATCAGGATGATCGATCAGAATAAAAATTATGACCGATCAGAGTTGGTTATGATCGATCGAATTGAATTATGACCGATCAGACTTATTTCAATCGATTAAAACAAATTTCAATCGATTAAAATGACTTGAAAATTTTTGTACAGAGTCTCAATCGATTAAAACGCATTTCAATCGATTAAAATATCTTGGAAAATCTTTGTACAGAGTTTCAATCGATTAAAATGCGTTTCAACCGATTAAAACAACTTAGAAAAATTCTGTGCAGGTTTTTAATCGATTAAAACTTCTTTGTATCGGTTAAAATAACTTGAAAAGTTTTATAAGAAAGTTTTAAAGTAAATCAATCGATTAAAACGCGAATCAATCGATTGAATTACTCTTTGAAAATGTTTGTAAAATGTTTTAACCGATAAAAACGTGGTCGTATCAGCTAAAACAATTTTGTTAAAGAACAAGAACGCATTAATGGGTTGAAAGGACTTTTAACAGATTATAACGGCTATTTCAACATATTAAAACAAACTTTCAACAGATTAATTATTGCAGCTTTTTCTGAAAACTCTTTTAAAAACAGATTTGCTTGGAACTTTTTACATATCAGTTTTTACAAAAACAAAGCAATCAATTCAAGCAACTGTTAGCATCCTTTTTCCAAGAAAGAATTACAACTGTTTTGTGAAGTTCTTTTTGAAATCTTTCTTGAGGCATATTGCATTCTGTGAAGAAGAAACTTACTGTGGATTAGAGTAATCCGGTTTGAGCTTTCTAAGTCTCTTCTTTGTAAATTCTTTTTCATTACTTTGTATTGTGTTGTGCCTGGAATTTGGGAACAAGTTTTCTGCAGCTGGTAGGTGGTTGTAGAAGTTTCCAAGAACTGGAATTTGGTTCTTGGTGGAGAGGTTGAGTACAGGAACTGGAATTTGGTTCTTGTACTGTTTGGTGCCTAGAATTTGGGCACTGGTTTCTCTGCAACTGGAATTTGGTTGTAGAGGTTTTCAAGAACTGGAATTTGGTTCTTGGTGAAAGGTTTGGTGCCTGGAATTTGGGTACTGGGTTCTCTGCGGCTGGAATTTGGTTGCAGAGGTTTCCAAGAACTGGAATTTGGTTCTTGGTGGAAAGGTTAAAGTCAGGAACTGGAAATTGGTTCTGGTGTTAGAGTAGGTGTAAGATTGTTGAGTCTGTAAAACATCTATTCTAGTGGAACCCAGCTGGAATTTGGCTGGAGACTGGACGTAGCCCTGGTAGTGGGTGAACCAGTATAAAATTACCGGTGAAATCTTTCCTAACCTTTCTCTCTTTAATTTCAGTTGTTGCGCTTGTATTGTTTAATTGCTTTGTGATTCATGAATTGATTAGTAAACTTAATTTTCGGATTAGATAATCTGTTTATTGCGAAAAACTTTCAAAAATCAATTCACCCCCCCTCTTGATTTAAAACTACTTTTCTAACAAAAATAAAGAAATTCCACCTAAAGGGTCGAGACCGTTGTCTTGCCAATCGCCAATGGCAAGACCGCTGTCTTGTTTGGCGAGACCTCCATCTCGCCACTTGCCGAAGGCAAGACCAGCGTCCCATTTGGCGAGATGGCAGTCCCGACCTAGTAGGTGTGAATTCCTATAAAAGGGGGGGACATCCTCATCCTTTTCACAACACAGAGCAACTTTTCCTTCTGCACTTATTTCAAATTATTCTCGTAGGACCCCTCTGAAGCATTTCCAGAGTTTCTTAGTGTTCTTATTAAGCGTCCTGTAGTGTTGCGAGAAAGAGCGATCATCACTGTAGAGCGTGGAGGTTGCCAAAAAGCACCTTTCTTTTCCAAGAACATTAATACAAAGCTTGCTTCGAAGGTTCCTACATTTCCTATCTTCTTTTACCGCTTTCTTACATCTATCTGTGCATTAGCTGTTAGGCCCATGTAGTCAACAATTTAAATTCCGCAAATGAATAAATAAGGGTAAAAATGTAGCTTTAGAGTTTTTTATTTATAAAATAAATGGTCCATCATGGGGACCCGAAAGGGGCGTCATAGGGAAGCTAATACCTTCCCTACACGTAACTAACTCCCTTACCCAACTCTGGTTATAATGGCCAAAGTTAGTTTTTCTAAACCAACGCCTTCTTTTTCTTCCTTTTCCAATGTTTCTGGATAAAACATTGGTGGCGACTCCAGAACCCTTTTTCAAAAACCTCGCCTTTAGGTCCAGCCCGGTGATCGAACAACCTAAAGACATTGAACCATATCTTTAAAAAACGTGAGTCGAAGAAAAACCATCGCGTCGCTCCGACTGCCTCTTTTGACGGCGACGCTAGTACCTAAACCATCTTATTGATGGCGTCCTTTATGAAAGTGATGAAGATCTTATTGAATTACTTTGGCAAAGATCTTGTTGATTTGATGAAGTCAAAAATGAAGTCAAAGGCTACTTTGTGGCAGTCAAAGGTCACTTAGATAAAAGGGTAGTAGGATTAGTGAGTCTGCATCTCTGCTTAGGTATAATCATTTTTATCTTTCTGCTGCATGAGGTTTCTTCATTTAAAAGATTTTGCAAATGCCTCTAAAAAAATGTTTAAACGGTTAAAAACAAAGTATTTTGTTAAAAGTTTTTTAATCAACTATTTTAACTAATTGCATATAAGCTTTATCAACTAAAATGTTCTTAATACTTTTGTAACAGGTTTTTAACTGATATGTTTTCAAAATAATCGATTGTTTTCATTAAAGGAAGTTTTGAAAACCTTCTGTTAGTGTTTTAATTGATATAGTTTCAAAATAATCGATTAAAATCACTTAAAATGTTCAGGGAAGTATTCTAGTAGTATTTTAATCTATATAACTTCGAAATAATCGATTAAAACCACTTGGAGTATTGTTTAACCAATCAGAATGAATTTATGATCGATCAAAACCAGACATATGATCGATCAGAATGTGTTTTTGATCGATCAGAATAATTTTAATCGATTAAAACTGCAATTCAATCGATTAAAACAACTTAAGAGAATTTCTGCTAAGCAATTTAATCGATTAAAACAAATTATTATCAGTTAAAATCACTTAGAAAAGTTTATAAGAATATTTTACAGTATTTTAATCGATTGAAAGACGAAACAATCGATTAAAACAATTTGGAAGATTTTTTACAAAGAGTTTTAATTGATATAAACGGTGTCATATCAGTTAAAACAAATCTGCAAAATAATCAAGAACGTTTTAATAGATTAAAAGAAGTTTTAACAGATTAAAACAAGACTTTTAATAGATTAAAAGATTATTTTAACAGATTAAATAAACCAGCAGTTTTGAAAATCTTCTATATAAACAGAGTTGCTTGAACTTTTTCATATACATCTTTTAGCAATCAATCAAGCAATCATTAGTGCTACTTTCAAGAGAGAATCACGCTAGTTTTTGTGAAGCTTTTTAAAGTTCTTTCTTGAGGCAAAATTGCATTCTTTTGGAGAAGAAACACATACTGCAGAACTGCATAAATCTGGTTTGAGCGTTCTAAGTTTCTTCTATTTGTTTCTTTACTTTCTTTTACTGTATTGTGGGTGTCTGGAATTGTGGGCACTGGTTTCTGTAGCTGGAATTTGGCTGTAGGGTTGGTCAAGAACTGGAATTTGGTTCTTGGTGAAAGGTTTAGGTACAGGAACTGGAATTGTGGTTCTTGTGATAGATTGAGTGTGAGATTAGAGTTGTAATATGTAAAACGTTCAATCTAGTGGAACCCAGCTGGAATTTGGCTGGAAACTGGTCGTAGCCCTGGGATTGGGTGAACCAGTATAAATCTCGGTTGTATCTTTCTAAACCTTTCTCTTTTAATTCTGTCACTACTTTTATTTTGATTGTTTGCTGTGTGTGATTCAAGAACTGGTCAAAAATCTTAATCTTTGAAATAGATAATCTGTAAATTGCAAAAATCTTTCAAACATCAATTCACCCCCCCTCTTGATCTCAGCCTACATTTCTAACAATTGGTATCAGAGCAAGGGTCTTGAAAAATACTCAAGGCTTTCGGTCCAAATCTTTTATGGCTGAAAACAAACTACCTTTTTCTGAGGGGGCTTCTATTAATAGACCTCCACTATTTTGTGGAACAGATTATCCATTTTGGAAGATTAGGATGAAGATCTTTATTGAATCTATTGATAGAAATGTTTGGGATGTAATTGCTAATGGTCCATTAATTACAGAAAAAGAATGGTCTAGTTTAAATGATGAAGAAAAGAAAAAAGTTCAAAGTGATTGTACTGCTAAAAACATAATTACTTCTGCACTAAATATGGATGAGTTTTTTAGGGTCTCCCAATGCAAATCTGCCAAGGAAATGTGGGAAGTTCTTGAGGTTACTCATGAGGGAACAACTGATGTAAAGAGAGCCAGAAAACATACTCTCATAAGAGAATATGAGTTGTTTAAAATGCAAACTAGAGAAAGTATTGCAGATGTGCAGAAGCGCTTCACTCATATCATCAATCATATAATGGGCTTAGGTAAAATTTTTGATAAAGAAGAATTAAATATTAAAGTTCTGAAATGTCTTAACAGGTCATGGCAGCCCAAGGTCACAACAATCTCAGAATAAAAAGACTTATTCGTCATGACAACAACTTGCTTGTTTGGCAAACTCAGATAACATGAAATGGAAATTAACAGATTCAATGAGCAAGAAGTCTCTGAGAAAAAAAGGTAGAAGTATAGCACTCAAGGTTGAAGAAAGAAGTCAAGAATCAGAGGAGGAAAGTGAAAATCTTGGACTGCTTGTCAGAAGGTTCAACAAATTTCTCAAGAAAAAGATTCAAGATAAAGAAAACCACAAAAGGTATGAGAAAAAATCTTATTCTTTTAACTATAAATGTTATGGTTGTGGTAAGCAGGGTCATGTAAGAATGGAGTGCCCAGAAAAGAACAAATACAATGATAAGAAAGAGGAAAAAGTCAAAAGAAGAGCATATGTTGCATGGGATGATAATGATACTTCATCAACAGAAAATTCTGATAATGAAGAAGCCAACTTTTGTCTAATGGCAAATCAAAATCATCAAACCAGCAGTGTAAGTTCTAACTCTTCTTCAAATTTAGTGAATTATAATTCATTACAAGAAGCATCTAATGAAATGCATGAAGAAACTAAGAAACTGCAAAAAGAGAATGATAGGCTAAAAGGCATGAATAATTGGTTAGTAAATAAAGTAGATTCTCTTGAAAAGAAAATTCTTGAAGATGAAACTGATCTTGATTTTTTAAAATTAATTCATGATAATTCTGATTGTGTATGTAATAAACCATGTAATAATTGTTCAGAATTACAAAAGAAGATTGATTTTTTATCATAAACTATTTCAAAGTTTACACAAGGTCAAGCTAATCTTGATGTTCTTCTTGGGTCACAAAAACTTATTTTTGACAAATTTGGCATTGGATTTACATCTAGCATGAAATTCAGAAAAATAAATGTAAATAGGAAAGCATACTCATCATCTATGATTAAATGTTTTACTGCATGAAAAAGGGTCATTCTGTGAAATATTGTAGAATTAAGAAGTATGTTCTTCCTAGAGGTAGAATGAAGTGGATTGCCAAAAATTCATTTCGAATAACCTGATTGGACCCAGTAATTAAAAAAGGGGTACCAGAAATATGCTAAATCTGTTTTGTAGGAACAAAATCTGGAAGTCCCTTGGTATTCAAACAGCAAATTTGGCTCTGGTTTCATAAACTGATAGTTTTAATTGATATAAAACAGTTTTAATCAATTAAAATCACTTACAGAGAAAACCAGAAAAGTTGTCCGTACAGTTTTAATCGATTAAAATACGAATTAATCGATTAAAATGCTCCCAGGAATTTTAGTTTAGTTATTTTAATCGATTAAAAAGGATTTATATCAGTTAAAACCACTAAGAGAACAAATTTATTCGATTCTTCTTCGTTTTAATCGATTATAATTCTGTTATCATTTTATTAATTTCTTCCAGTACAGAAATAATCGATTCTTTTATGTATTAATCGATTATGTCATTGTTGCATTTTCAAACCTAATATTAAAGATCAAATTAATAGGTTAATTTGTTGATTAATCGATTAATTTGTTCTTGAAAAACATTTTTACAACATCCAATTGAAAATTGGTCAGCAAATCAGAATCAAAAATCCAAGTTTGTGTGTTAATCAAAATCTGCATAATACATTTATTGCATCTGTTGACCAAGTCAAAATTTTCTCAAAGAACAAAATAGCTGATGTACCCATCATTCAGAAACCTGTGCCTCTGTCTTTGTTCAAGGGGACAATTGCATTTAAAGCTGAAACGTTGCAGTTCTGTCTCTTTGGATTTCAAAAATTTGAAATCCGATCTTCATCAAACCAGGTTCTGTACTTACCATTTCTCAACTTATCATCTTGCTTCTGTTTTCATATTTTCAAAATCTCCTCTCGAATCTCTGTTGCAAACATGTTCAAAAGATCAAAATCAAGGAAGAAACAAAAGGGAGAGTCTTCCTTTGCTGGAAATCAAGGAGGTCATCTTGAAAATTAGTTCAGTGGTGATATAGAAAAGATGAAAAATTTCATCACTAATTTCAGTCAAAAGCAACTTGTAATTCCCAAATTCATAAGGTTTGCTTGGCTAGATGAAGAAGGGTTCACTTCGTTAAGAAGAAAACTGAAGAATAAAAAACTGAAGAATTTTCTGGAATATACTGGCAACATTCAACCAGATTTGGTAAGAGTGTTTTATGCAAATCTCAC
Organism: Sphenostylis stenocarpa; assembly: GCA_963425845.1. Classification (NCBI taxonomy): domain Eukaryota; kingdom Viridiplantae; phylum Streptophyta; class Magnoliopsida; order Fabales; family Fabaceae; genus Sphenostylis; species Sphenostylis stenocarpa. The sequence continues at coordinate 26,119,802 of OY731402.1, read as the reverse complement.
TGTCAGTGGTTCCACTTTAAGATCTCAGGTAAAAGGAGTTAATATGGTCATTACTCCTGATATTTGGGATGAAGTTGTTGGCCTCAAAGATGTTGGTATAAAAGTCTCTAGAGGTAATATTGTTGAATTACCAGAGTTTAACAAAATTCAATTCTTTCGTACCTGTCTCAAAGATCAAGATGATTCGGTAAGAATTTTCAATGCTGGGAAGATGAGGCTTGAATCAAGAATTCTCGCCTTCATTATTGCATGGATGCTTACTCCAAGGGGGAGTAATCATGCTATACTCAATGAGGGTGACTTAGCTCTCATGTATTGCATTGAAAATAGAATTCGTGTTAACTGGGTCTATGTTATTAAAGATCACATGGTAAAAGCCAAGAGGCTTGTTGATTATAAATTACCTTATGCTTTGTTAATCAACAAATTTTTAGACATTTTGCAGTAGATTTAGAAGGGGAGTATGTGGAAACTCCGAAAGCATCTAATGAGATTGATGACTCAACTTTACGGAAAATGGGATTTATTAAAATTGATGATGAGTGGATCTTTAAAGTTGATGCTGGGATGTCAGAAGATGAGGAAGAAGATGAAGAAGAAGGTGAGCAAGGCCAAATTTCTTCCTCTCCAGCTGCTGCAGAGGTTCCTGAATCCACCAGTGGTCAAGCTTCATATGAGAATATGGAGATCATTCCCTACATGGAGCAGCCTGACTGTGGGACTCCTCTGTCTCAATTTGAAAGGTCCATGCTTTCTCAAATGGCCACGATGCAGGAAAACCAAAGAAAGCATATACAGATGACATATCAACATTTCCAGCAGACCAATAATCAATTCACAAACCTTGGAAACCAGATGGTTGATATCTACACCAAACTGGAAGATATGCAGCTCAACCAAGGGAACTGGGATGATTGAAAGGGTCCCTTCTTATCTTCTTTATGTCATATTTCTTTTGCTGCTATTTTTTTTATGGACAGTAATATTAACTGGTTGTAAACCAGAAACAATTTTTTTTAACTTTGCTAAATATGATATAGGTTTTAAGTTGAAACAAGAAATCCTAGATAGAATTTAACATAGATCCCTGATAATTTTAGCTGATACAAAATAGATTTAATCGATTAAATCGATTAAAAGAAACACTTACATAGGAAATTCACAACAAAATAATCGATTAATTAGCGTATCAATCGATTGAAATCTATATGTCATGTATTTGTATCAGCTAAAACTAGTTTACATCAGTTAAATCAACTAAATAAGATACTGTTCTGATTTTGATGGATATATTGGTTAAAATTTAATCAATGTAGTTGATATTATCGTAAAACATTTTCCTAAATGATCGGTTTTACAAAATTTGCACTGAATTAAGCATGATAGATGCATCAAACTTTACTTAGTTTTCAAAACTGGTTGTTTTAATCGATACAAACAAGCTTTAAATCGATTAAAAGCACTTATACAACTTTTCTTCTTACTGTTTTAATCGATTAAATGTCGATTTAATCGATTAAATCAACTTATGTTTCAAACTTTCGAATTTCATCACTGTTTTAATCGATTAAAACATTATTTCAATCGATTAAAACCATTAACAATAACTTTTTAATCGATTTTGTCCTGTTTTTAATCGATTATTACTCTGGAATGAAAAATTAAAGGCTTTAGTTAATGGTTGTTCTTGTAACATGCTACTAAAGCGTGGTTCCATTATCTTTACACGTGTTAATTGTATTCATTACAAACGTGTTAATGAAGATAAATTTGAATCAACTTTGATTGCTCTTTACATGAGTAAGGTATCTTGTCAAAATTCTTTTTACTGTTTTCAAAATCTAAGATTTGATACATACCATGCATTTTTTTTTTGTATGTTTCTCTGTTCCCTATTTTTGATGAAGTCAAAAGGGCGAGAAATAATTGCTTTGCTTTATAATTGATTTTCCTTATTAAGGGGGAGCAGCAATATAGGGGGAGAAATAGGTAAATGATTAATTTTTTATTACTCACTAATCTATATATTCAAGTGACTTCTTCTGCAGAGTTATTATTCAAAGAGGTGTTTGTCTTCATCAAATAGGGGGAGACTGAAAGTGATGAAGATCTTATTGAATTACTTTGGCAAAGATCTTGTTGATTTGATGAAGTAAAAAATGAAGTCAAAGGCTACTTTGTGGCAGTCAAAGGTCACTTAGATAAAAGGGTAGTAGGATTAGTGAGTCTGCATCTCTGCTTAGGTATAATCATTTTTATCTTTCTGTTGCATGAGGTTTCTTCATTTAAAAGATTTTACAAATGCCTCTAAAAAAATGTTTAAATGGTTAAAAACAAAGTATTTTGTTAAAAGGTTTTTAATCAACTATTTTAACTAATTGCATATAAGCTTTATCAACTAAAATGTTCTTAATACTTTTGTAACAGGTTTTTAACTAATATGTTTTCGAAATAATCGATTGTTTTCATTAAAGGAAGTTTTGAAAACCTTCTGTCAGTGTTTTAACTGATATAGTTTCGAAATAATCGATTAAAATCACTTAAAATGTTCAGGGAAGTATTCTGGTAGTATTTTAATCGATATAACTTCGAAATAATCGATTAAAACCACTTGGAGTATTGTTTAACCAATCAGAATGAATTTATGATCGATCAGAACCAGCATATGATCGATCATAATGTGTTTTTGATCGATCAGAATAATTTTAATCGATTAAAACTGCGATTTAATTGATTAAAACAACTTAAGATTATTTTTGCTAAGCGTTTTAATCTGTTATCCATTAAAATCACTTAGAAAAGAGTATAAGAATATTTTGCAGTATTTTAATCGATTGAAAGACGAAACAATCGATTAAAACAGTTTGGAAGATTTTTTACAAAGAGTTTTAATTGATATAAACGGTGTCAGTATCGGTTAAAACAAATCTGGAAAATAGTCAAGAATGTTTTAATAGATTAAAAGAAGTTTTAAGAGATTAAAACAAGACTTTTAATAAATTAAAAGATTATTTTAACAGATTAAATAAACCAGCAGTTTTTGAAAATCTTCTATATAAACAGAGTTGCTTGAACTTTTTCATATACATCTTTTAGCAATCAATCAAGCAATCATTAGTGCTACTTTCAAGAGAGAATCACGCTAGTTTTTATGAAGTTTCTTCTATTTGTTTCTTTACTTTCTTTTATTGTATTGTGGGTGTCTAGAATTGTGTGCACTGGTTTCTGTAGCTGGAATTTGGCTGCAGGGTTGGTTAAGAACTGGAATTTGGTTCTTGGTGAAAGGTTTAGGTACAGGAACTAGAATTGTGGTTCTTGTGATAGATTGAGTGTGAGATTAGAGTTGTAATCTGTAAAATGTTCAATCTAGTGGAACCCAGCTGGAATTTGGCTGGAAACTGGACGTAGCCCTAGGATTGGGTGAACCAGTATAAATCTCGGTTGTATCTTTCTAAACCTTTTTCTTTTAATTCTGTCACTACTTTTATTTTGATTGCTTGTTGTGTGTGATTCAAGAACTGGTCAAAAATCTTAATCTTTGAAATAGATAATCTGTAAATTGCGAAAATCTTTCAAAGATCAATTCACCCCCCCCCCCCTCTTGATCTTAGCCTACATTTCTAACACCAAAAAACGACAGCGGTCTCGACCCCTGAAGGTGGAAATCCTTATTTTTTTTGTACAAAAAAGCCTTCCTACTCTAATATGGGGCCTAATAGTCTCTCCTAGTGGCTTTTTAGGCTTTGTCCATCTTCAAATAGGAGGTCTTCTGTTCGTTATTTTGAAGTTGGGCAAGATTTGGGGTCTACAGCTGCCCCCCCTTCACCTGACTAGCCGACTGTTGGCCTATTGTGCCAAGAAGATCAGCTAGAAGGAGTTAACCCTCTTGCCCGGTTGTCCTTCGGATGCTCCATCTTGTGGTGGTTGATCCTTTGGGAAAAATGTATATGCCTCCGGGATGCTCCTTCTTGCAGTAGCTGACCCCTTCGGTTGATGAGTACAAACCCCCATCTTGTTTGACGAGTATGAACCCCCTTCTGGTAAGCCCTCTTTTGTAAGGCCTGATGAGTACACACGCCCATCTAGTGTTGAGTCCACTTTGTAAGACTGCTGGTGGTGGCGGCTTACTGCTCTGGCTCATGCACTGGTTGAGAGACCTTAGAATGCTCCTTTGATGCGGTAGCTGATCCCTTGGTTGATGAGTACGAACCCCCATCAGGTTAGGTGCCTCAAGATGCTCCTTCAATACGGTAGCTGACCCTTTGGCTGTGGTGGCGACTTACTGATTCTGATCATGCGCCGGTTCCATGGGGAGTAATTGTTGTTTGAAGATTTTTGCTTGACTTTCTGTTGTAGTCATTCTGTATGTCGGGGATTCTTCGCTTTTGGCTTTTCCTTTAGCCATCCAGCTTCTTGACTGCTGGGGATTGGATTTTTGCGACTGTCGTCCAGCTTGTTTGATTGTTGGGGATTCTTGATGAATGCCTCTTAGGTAGGCAGGAATCCAATGAGGATTTGTTGATCTTGGCGATGGTGCCTCTGAGTAGGCAGATATTTTATTGAGGTTCTACTAGTGCCTCTGAGTAGGCAGATGCTTCATCGGAAGTGAATACTTTTGGCTGCATTTGTTTTGTCTTTGACTAGGCAGATATTCCCTTATGGGGATACTGGCTCTTGCTTGCCAGGTCTTGCCTATGCGTAGGCAAATGACATTCTGAGGATGAATCTGAAGTTTGACCTTTACAATAGGTTCACTGGGGATGATCTTTCTTTTTTATTGATCCACCGGGGAATTGGTTGACTTCCCGAGGGTCAAATTTTGGTAGCGCTTTGGGGGAATGGAGTCTCGGATCCTTAATTGATATGGGTGCGAGCTGGATTTTGTGATGCTTTTATTTTGTTGAGGAATGGGTATTTTGTTTACCTAAAAAATAGGATTTTAATTTAGCCTTTTTTCACGATTTATCTCTTTTTTATCGCGATTTTGAAATCTGGATTTTTTATGGGGATAATGCATGAGCCTTTTTACTTTTTAGTCTCTTTTTATTACGCTGGCTTTTTTCCTTCTTTTTGGGAGGTCCACTAGGGATGAAGTTTTCTTTCTTTGGTGATCCACTAGGGAATTAGTTGACTTCTTGGGGATCTGATTTTTCTTTTCTAGGGATGGAGTCTTTGCATCCTTGATTGATGTTGATACGAGCTAAACTTGTGAAGCTCTTATTCCATTGGGGGATGGGAATTTCTGATTCCTTTTTGTAGACTTTTTAGGAGATCTACTTGAGGATTTTTATTCGGCCTTCTTTTCATTACCTTTTTTTGTCATCTGTTGGAGATGAAGGGTTTTCTTTTCTCTTCTTGTCTCTTCTTTGCTCTTCTTTCTTTTTGTTGAGCCCTTGATGGTTTGGACTCTTTTGAATATTGATGATGATGGGCTTTTGAAGCCTTTATTCTCCATTGGGGAGTGTGGAGGAGACTTTTGGTGAGTGTGCTCGATGACTCATATAGTGGCGATGCTGAGCTACGGGGTAAATTTTGTGTTGCCTTTGGAGTAGGCAAGGATCCGCATGGGGATAACTAAGCCTTTCCATTGGCTTTCCTTTTATGATGTCTGATGATTGTGCCCTCTTTTATTGGGTAGAAAAATGATGACTGGAGCTTTGGCTTCTGGAAGCTTCTTATTTCTTCTGAGCTTATTTGATGACAACTCGCTCTTCTTTCTTGAGGGAGAGCAATGTTTGGAGACTTATTACTTTCTTCGTGCCTTCTTTTCTGGGTAGAAGGATGGTAGCTGGAGCTCTTGATTTTCGGAAGCTCTTATTCTGCTGAGTCGTTTGATTGACGACTTGCTCCATTTTCTTGAGGGCATTATTTGGAGACTCGGTCTCGGTGATCATGTTTTCAATCACAAACATGGAGCTAGTCTCCTTATATGCATGAATGCTTTTCATTTTTTTTTATCTGAAGTAATTTTTTTTTCCTTCATTTTTTATCTTGACAAAGTCGTTTTGTGCGACTACTTGTGCGTGGATGCCCTAAATGCAATCTATTCTTTTTGATCGATGCATATGGAAAAGTGACTGGCATTCTCCTGCTGGACTTTTTATGATTATGATGAAGGGCCCCTATCTTTTGCCTAGACCGCCCTTTTTGGGGTTTTCGGTCTAGCGGGCTGCCTTAATTTTTGCCTAAGATATCTTAGCAGGCTTTTTCCTTTTTTACGAATACCTTAAATTTTGCCAAGAGCGCCTTTTGCAGGTTTTCGATCTAGCGGGCTACCCTAACTTTTGCCTAAGAATCTCCTAGCAGGCATTATTTTTTTATTTTTATTTTTCTCATTTCTCTTTTCTCTTTTCTTTTTGAGAGAAAGGACCTTATGCATGTATGCAATGTTCGTGATATGCATCCTATAATAATATTTCAATTTTTTCAAAAGGATTAACCAATGTGCTTTTACTTCTGATGAGCTTCTAACGTTATGTGCTTTCGTCGATAGGATAGGCTGTACAAATTTTGCCGTCTTGACTTTGCCGTGACCAAAGAATGATTATGTTGATTGAAGAGCGACTTGCCATGTCAGTGTGCCCCTCCCTTTCCTTGGGGATGTCAATCCTCCTATTGATTACTATCTCCACATTTCCCTACTAATTACTAGAATGTCGTAGTGGTAAGGGTCAAGAGAAAAGAAGGAAGAGGATATTTAATGCAAGGGCTTGTGTTTTAGAAGTGTTTCATTTTGAAAAAAAAATGATTTTTGTAAGCATGGCTAGCCAAGGTTGGTTAGAGTGTTTAGGCTAATTTAAACAAACGTTTTGTTTATGGAGTGGCGTCTTATTCTATGGCGCTTGCTATGACTGATTGACTTCCCTAGTCCGCCCTTAGGGTTTTCAGCCAAGGATGTTGTGCTATGTCCTAACTTTTGTCTAGATTTCCTCTTTTCTTGTTTTGGGAATCCTAGCGGACTTTATTTTGTAACCCTAATTTTTGCCTAGGCTACCCTTTATGGTTGTTCGGGTTTCCTAGCGGGTTTACCCTAACTTTTGCGTAACCCCCTTTGGTGGGTTTCCTACCAGGTATCTTGCCCTCTCTTTTTGGCCTTGGGCTTCTATGGGCTTCCTTTGATTTTCTTTTCTCTTTGCACAACATTGGCAAAACACGACTTTATTATGCTGAGGTGGAACCTTATTTTGGGTTTCTAGTCAATCAGTGATGATGTATTTGACTTTTATTTTGGTCAATGACGCATTTTGATTACTTTGACGCATTTTGAAAATGTTTGCTTAAACATGGTTATCAATGAGGTTTAGATATGAATAGCAAGAAGAGAAGCAGATAGTAAGAATAACATTCTTTATAATTAATAGGGAAATATGTGCCCTACAATGCTCGGGGGTCGGGCTAGTCCCAAGGAGTAATCTCTAATAGTCATTGGATTTACAAACCCTAAGAATCAAAAGGAGAACACCTAATTACTAAAGTAACTTTTGACGCTTGAACCCCTCTATTTGGGAAAATCTGATTCGAGGTGCAGGGGGGAGACTACCCTTTTCTCTGTGCAGCTTGATCCTTTCTAGGGTCATGCTTCAAAGGATTGTCTTTAAAATCTGGTGGCTCCCTTTTTCCTTGAGAGTTTCTAATGAGCCCTTGGTTTAGGCGATATCCATATTTTCTCATCATGTGGGTCACCTTCATATTGTTAGGGAAGTCTTTTCATATTGGCAAAAGATATTTCAAAGGTCCTCTTCAGCCGCATCCATTCAAGGTAGGGCAGACGGCTTGTTGATCTGAATGTCGTCTTTAGCTTGAAACGTGACCAACTTATTGCCTACCGTGAGTTTGTCTTTTTTGGTGGAGCGTTGAAAGAACTGCCTCAGCATCGTAAATCCAAAGTCTATTCAATTTCCTCTTTGGATTATGTTTCTCTTCGATCTTATTATTTTTCCTTTATTCTTGGGAGCATTGTCTTGTAGCTCCTCGGGGGAGTAGATTCTTCTACTTCTAATCCTGCCCCCCAATATCAGCTATGCCGGAGATATCCTTGTTAATGGGCGATGTTTTTGGTATCTCCAAGGTACCACCTTATTCGATTCGAGGCGTGAACAAATGTAACGACATCCTTGCCCCCTCTTCCTTATTTACTCAGATGACCGATGGTTGAGGCTTATTATCCTTCTTAAGCGGGTCAACCGTTGGGGAAAACTTGATGACAAAATGTTTGCTCTTCATCTTATTCGGATTCGTGGAAAGCACATCGACTAATCCCCTCTTTTTATTATGTTATTATTGTTAAAGTGAGGATGAATGTATGAATGTATACAAATTATGAATGCAATAGACAGTCGAGGGGATGATGAAAACAAAAAATTTTATTTATTTCATCCAGAAGGTGTAAACTCCTCAATGCAATGCTTCGAAGCACATTTTTAAAAGCGGAAAGCCTAAAGGAAACCATAAACAGGTTAAATTTTCTATGCATTTTTCTTTACACGGTATTGAGGAATGTCCACTTTCTTCAATTGCCTACTACTAGATGCATGTTATGAGGATGAAGTTTGGTGGATGCATGTATGCAAGTGTTTCTTTTTTCCTAAACATTATCATGTTTTATTTCCTAACATGATGTATGATAGTGTTTGGGATTTTTTTATGCGGATGAGGGCATGAAGAATACCAGCCGCTTTCTAGAATACAAAAAGAATTTTATTGTTTAAAATGAATGATTTATGGGATGGATATGCCTTAAGACAATGACTTAGGTATCCTCCTTAAAGCTTACGCTTTGTGGGGTATCATACCTGTAGACCCCTAATTTTGCCCGGCCTCTCAAAATAAAAGCTAGGGAAACTTCACATGAAAATAAAGTTCACCCGGCTTCCTATCAAAAACCGAGAAAGACCTCCCGCAACAAGACGGAGTTCACCCATCCACACAATAAAGACTAAAGAGACTTCCTACACGAAGATAAAGCTCGCCCGGCATCTTAATGAAGGCCAAGAAGACTTCCTATATGAAGATAAAGCTTCAACGGACACACATCGACATCAAACGACGTCCGAAAAAGGAAAGGAAAGCTTCCCAGGGGTCCCAGAACACAAGAACTGCTGAAAACAGGTCGAGACAGCCGTCCCAAAGTTGGGACGGCCGTCCCAAACAACCTAGGACAGTCGAGACAGCCGTCCCAAATGACACTGGCCGTCCCAAACGTTCCAGGGGTGCAGTCAAGAACAAAAAATTCAACTGTTACGGCCATCCCAAACACACCTGGCCGTCCCAAACTGACTCAGTGCAAATTTTGCATTTGGGACGGCCATCCCAACCCAGACGGCCATCCCAAAGTTCCAGGCGAAAAAAGGCTATAAATAGGAGGCCCTTAGGTCATTCTCCACACACCTCACACCCCAGACAACTCCAAGACTTGTCTTCTTCTCTCCCTTCTTCGAATGATCTCTCTGATTGCCTTTAATAGGTAACAATCAGTTAAGGAATTTGTATTCCGGCATTCGATTCTTCTAGAAAATTTTAGTCGAGTCGAGTTTATTCGAGAGGAGAGTCGTTGTAGAGTGAAGGATTGCCGCAAAGCGTCCTCTGTATAAAAGACTTATAATATAAAGCTTGCTTCGGAGGTTCTTCTCAATTCTCTTCCCTTTTATTGCTTTATTTACTGCTTTCTGTATGTAATGTAGATAAAATCATGTAGATAGCCATATATTAAATATTGTACGAATAAAATAGGGTAATAGCGTAATTTCTTGTAATCTTTACTTAAATGAATTAATCCGTCATAGGGAACCCGAAAGGGGCGTTGTGGGGTGCTAATACCTTCCCCACACGTAACTAACTCCCTTACCCGACTCTGGTTATAATGGCCAAGTTTGGTTTTTATTAAAATCAATGTCTTTTTCTCCTTTTCCAATGTTTATGGTTAAAACATTGGTGGCGACTCCAAAAGAACCCTTTTCGAAAACCTTGCTTCTATTAGAGGATAGTTCAGTGTTGAACGCCTCGGAAGCAATGAACATATTTTTAACAAAAAACGCGAGTCTCAACCATCTTTTCGCGACCGCTCGCATTAACGTTCGAGACGTCCCAGGACGTCGGAACTGACGGCGGCGACAGATGGCGACTCCACTGGGGAAGCTAGAGAGTTGATCCCATTTAGTGACGAATAAATTCAAACTAAGCAAAGATTTGAAATTACGCCTTTACCCTTTTCTGTATATTTTATTGTATGGCTTTAATAACTGCTGTATGATTACTTCTGCAAATTGTTTGAAATATAAATTGCACACAAAACCCTTGCACACAACAGTCCCTCTATACCCGGGGGCAAGAGTGAATACCTATAGGGAGTGGGTGGCAGATACGACCGGCTTGTTGGCACACGGGGCTACAACCGTTGTCAGAAACCACCAACTCAAGGTGATAACTCTCTTCTTTTGGTCTAAGGATGTCGCCACAGAGTTCCGTGCATGACCCAAGGACTGAGAGATTGAGAGGTCCCTATAATGGGGGCACCTTGGGGACCTTTGGCCTTGGTGAGAACAGTTAGAACCGCCTAAACCAAGCACGTTTCTACAGGAAAACCCTACCTCGTGATTAAATAAGCATGGCTCTGCTCGTGGATGTATGAATTGTGTGTGCATATGTTTGCTGCATTTGTATTGATGCATTAGCATAGGGTAATCATACAACAAACAAAAAAAATGAAAAACCCTAAAAATCACAAAAAGTGATAAGATAAAAGACCTTTATCTCGGACAGTCTTCAGTTAAGCTAGCCTGGTTTCAGGTTCTTTGTAAGCTAAGTAGCCACGTTGACCGACAGAAGAGATAAAGGGTCATAAAAAAATAAAAAAAAACATACAATTTAAAACCATAAAAATATCTTTTACTTTAAAAAGATTCTTGGCAAAGTCGTATCATTCATACCACATTATCCAATAAGTGGCAAAATTAAGAGAGAAAATAAATGCACTAAGAAAAGTATGCATGCACATCATTTTAATAAACCTCCAAAAAATTGGTCTTAGGAGCGTTTTTTGGGAAAATTACTGGGCCAAATCGCCTTCAGCAAGTTGTAGCTTGGTTCTTTACCCTTTTCTCTTCGTTTTGACATGCTGTGCGTCCAAATCGGACAACCCAGTCAAAAGTTATTCCACTTTCAATATATACTGTCATAAAAAATATTTTTGTAGTGCATGCATAAAGCACATTCATTCTAGGATGCATTAGATATCCTTAGATAATAGCGAAAGAGACCCAAGTGCGTTTATAACCTTCCTAGAAGAGATAAGTGCGCTAAGGTATGATGATAACCTTTTGAAAAAAGGGAACCATCACACTGAAGTGCATATGGTACTCCTTAAAACATAGGCTTTTGAGAAGATACCAAAGCTATTGTCTAAAGCATATTTATCTCACACTAATCATTCATAATAAAAAGCTATAATAAAAATCTCTAAATCATTTAGAAAGTGGCTGGTCTTCCGCCCATCCTCACTCGTGCTAAGAAAGCTAAGAAGATGGAGCAATTAGAGGAGCAGAACCGTATGCTCACCGCCGAGCTTAATGCCATAAATGAACAGATGGCACAATTGACAGAGTTAATGTACCAACAATGCTTCCACAATGAGGTCTCTGAGCAACGAATTTTTGCCTTAGAGGAGAGATTAAGGGCATTAGAGGGATACAAATTTGATGTAAAGGAGGTAACCGATGTCGAAAATACTCGATTCCCTCCCAAGTTTAAGAAATCCCACGCATCATTCAAGAAGCCCTTTGGCAAGAAAAAGGAGGGAAGTGTAAATGCCATGAACTTCACTACCCCTTCTTCCTCTTCACCGTCAGCTGGACAGTCACGCATGTTGAACATTCAAGGACTTGATGTTGCAAATAATGATCATGAAGAATGTTTATTTTGATGATGATCCAAGAGCTTAAAGACTTAGAGTATTGAAGATTGAAGATTGATGATTTCTGTATTGTAATAACTCTGTTTTAGCTTGATTGAGTCTGTAATTTTAGAGTCTAAGATAGCCGGTACATAGTCTGTAACTTAGAACCTTCAAAATGCTCAAATTTATCATGCAGGCTCGGCTTTAATCGATTAAATAGGTATATAATCGATTAAAACAAGTGAGAAACTCACTCGTTTTAATCGATTAAACAACAAAATAATCGATTATTCCGTATAGCTTCAGTCATGATAATCGATTATTTCACCAAATAATCGATTAAACCAGAGAGGATTAGGTTCTGACGTATTTGGCTCTGTTTTAATCGATTATTACTCCAAATAATCGATTATTTCAGTTTGTTTCTGATTTTAAACTTCAAACAAACCCTATTTTCGAAAACCCAATTACCAAGAACCCTAGTTTCGAAATCCCCAATTCCTAAACCCTAATTTCCCTACTTAAACTCTGCTTTGGCACTTAGAAAAGAAGAACAACCTTTTCCATACAAAAGTTAAGTGCTGTGAGTGCCAGAGAACTGTTTGTTGCAAGGAAAGGGGGCTTTCTGAACCTGGTGTGGGCTAGAAGCGATAAGAATCACTAAGTGGAGTTCTTAGTGGATTGTGTGTTGTGCCGTCTCTGGGGAAAGTTGTTCTTCATCTTTTTGGGCTTTCTGAACCTGGTGTGGGCTAGAAGCGATAAGAATCACTAAGTGGATTGTGTGCTGTGCCGTCTTTGGGGAAAGCTGTTCATCATCTCTTGTGGATTTCAAGAGAGGTGTATTCTGATCTTTATCTGTTCATTTGTAATCTGTTTGTAACAATTTGTTCTTAGTGACAGCGTTAATCCTCTTTTGAGTGATTAGCAGCTGGACGTAGGGTCTTTTGATCCGAACCAGTATAAACCTACTGTGTAATCTTCTCTACTCTTCTCTATTTACATTTACGCAGTTTTTAATCGATAAAATTTGGGGAAAATTTTGAAAACCTAATTTTTATTAAGAAACCAATTCACCCCCCCTCTTGGTTTTTGTCCGACCATGCGAACATTCCGCTGCGCGATTCTAACAACGCAGACAAGAGAGGAAATTCACTTCCATACCTACTTCCTATGGAACTCTGCTTCTGAAATTGTTGGACGCCAAGCTCCTCGTGCGTGTCCCTCCTAAGAAGATGGAGCCACCATACCCGGAATGGTATAAATCTAATGAAAGTTGTGATTATCATTTAGGCTCTCCGGGACACTCCGTTGAAAACTGTGTGGCTTTAAAGCACAAGGTCCAGAATGTTAGAAAAGTAGTTTTAAATCAAGAGGGGGGGTGAATTGATTTTTGAAAGTTTTTCGCAATACACAGATTATCTAATTCGAAAATTAAGATTACTTATCAATTCACAAATCACAAAGCAATCAAACAGTTTAAGTGCAGCAGCAGAAATTAAAGAGAGAAAGGTTAGGAAAGATTTCACCGGTAATTTTATACTGGTTCACCCAATACCAGGGCTACGTCCAGACTCCAGCCAAATTCCAGCTGGGTTCCACTAGAATAGATGTTTTACAGACTCACCCTCTTACACCTATTCTAACTCTCCACCAAGAACCAAATTCCAGCTCTTGGAAACCTCTGCAACCAAATTCCAGCTGCAGAGAAACCAGTGCCCAAATCCCAGGCACCACACACAAGAACCAAATTCCAGCTCTTGCTTTAACCTTTCCACCAAGAACCAAATTCCAGTTCTTGGCAACTTTCTACAACAAATTGCAGAAAACTTGTACCCAAATTCCAGGTACAAAACAAGTACAAATGAATGAATAGAAATTTAAAAGAAGAAACAAAGAAAGCTCAAACCGGATTACACCAATCCACGATCAGTATCTTCTTCAAAGAAATGCAAAGTGCCTCAAGAAAGATTTCAAAAGAAGTTCACAAAAACAGTTGTGTATCTTTCTTGAAAAATGCTAATAGTTGCTTGTATTGATTGCTTGAATTGTGTCAAAACTGATGTGTGATCTATATCTCAAAGTTTCAAGCAAATCTGTTTATAAAAGAGTATTTTCAAATCTGCTGCATTAATTAATCTGTTGAAAGTTTGTTTTAATCTGTTGAAATAGCCGTTACAATCTGTTAAAAGTCCTTTCAACCCATTAATGCGTTCATGATCTTTAACAGAAAATGTTTTAGTTGATACGACCACGTTTTTATCAGTTAAAACGTTTTACAAACATTTTCTAAGTATAAAACAATCGATTGAATCACGTATTAATCGATTGATTTGTTTAAAAACCTTCTTATAAAACTTTCCAAGTTATTTTAACTGATATAAAGTCGCTTTCAATCGATTGAAAATCTGCACATATATTTTCAAGTCATTTTAATCGATTGAAAGTTCGTTTTAATCGATTGAAAAGATTTTCTAAGTTATTCTAATCGATTGAAATGCGTTTTAATCGATTGAAATAAGTCTGATCGGTCATAATTCAATTCTGATCGATCATAACCAACTCTGATCGGTCATAATCTCATTCTGATCGATCATACTGACATCCAAAGTGATTTTAATCGATTGAAACGTGTTTTAATCGATTAAATAATTCTAATCGCTCATATTTAAGATCTGATCGATTATATTGCATTCTGACCTATTACATTCGAATTCTAATCTGATCATAAAGAGTTTTAATCGATTAAAAGAAGTTTGTATCGATTAAAATATTGTAAAAACACTTTTTAAAACATTCTAAGTGTTTTAAATTGATTCTTTCAAACCTGTATCAGTTAATAACTTGTTTAAGAAAATTCTTTGCCAAAATGCTTTTGTTTTTTATTTGTTAAAAACTGTTTTTGAGGCATTTTGCAAGATGAGTGAAGAAGCTTTATGCAGTGGAAAAGGTAAAGTGGTTTTACCTAAGCTTTCTGTTAAGACACACTAAGTCTTCAGCTCCTTTGTTCCGAGTGACTTGTTTGACTCGCTGCAGAGTTGACCCTTGACTTTATCTTTGACTTCATCAAATCACTGAGATCTTTGCTAGGATCACTTTCAGTCTCCCCTATTTGATGAAGACAAACACCATTTTGAAAAAACAATCTCTCGCAAAATAAGTCACTTGATAATGCAGTTAGGTGAGAAATATAAGAATGTAATAAAGTTTTGTTTCTCCCCTAAAACTTATTTCTCCCCTAAAACTTATTTCTCCCCCTAAACTGTTGCTCTTAAATTTATCTTAAAGTGATGCAACTATTTCTCCCCTTTTGACTTCATCAAAAATAGGGAATAGAAGAGAAAAGAATAAAATGTAAGGTTTCGAAAAATATGCTCAAGTTTTTGAAAATACAAAGTGAATCAATATTTCACTCATGAAAATAATCAATTAAAGTTGATTCAAACTTATCTCCATTAACACGTTTGTAATGAATACAATTAACACGTGTAAAGATAAGGGAATCACGCTTTAGTAGCATGTTTACGTAAATGACCATTAACTAAAGCCTTTAATCTTTCTTCCCGAATAAAAATCGATTAAAAACAGAGCATAATCGGTTAAAATGTTCTTGGTAAATGATTTTAATCGATTGAAAGAAAAGTTTAATCGATTAAAACATTTAAGATTTTGAAAACATGAAACTTTAGTAAAAATAATCGATTATTTCGATTTTGAATCGATTAAAACATGTTGTATAAGTTCATTTAATCGATTAACAAGATGTTGTATTGATTAAAACAATCAGCTTTGAAAATGAAGTAATGTTTAATGCATATTTTGTAAAACTGATCATTTAGAAGGATGTTTTAACAATACTAACAAGCTATATTGATTAAATCTTAGCTAATAGATCTATCAGAATAAAATCTTATTTAGCTAAAGCTCTCAGGGATCTATTTAAATTCTATTTACGCCAGTCTGATCTAGATTAGATCCTAAACCATATTTAACCAAAGATTAAGGCAAATGTTCCTGGTATAACACCAGTTAATATCACAATCCATGCAAACAATATAAAGATAGAAATAAGCAGTAAGATAAAGATGATGAGGGGAACTAGTCATCGCAATTTCCCTGATTGAACCGCTTATCCACCAAGCTTGGTGATCATTCATTTGATCCCCACCAATATCAAAAGATAATAGGCTTTCCTTTTTGCTGGAACTAATTTTGCTCTATCAACTATTTGAGTCAACAATCTGCTGTCACTCCTGTATCAAGCAACGTAAACTTTTCCCGAAAAGAAATCTTTTAGCAGCTTTATCGTTACTATTGATCGCATTACATACCATGGTTGACACCACACTCGGAATTTCTACTACACATCGGAGGCATAATCATGTACCGACCAAATCCCACACAGAATGCATGATACCATAAATTGCATGAATCACAGGTTAATGATGTACTCGAGATAGGAATTTTCTTTCATAATAGGCAACCCATTTTGAACCCTCGCAGTTGTCATTATCCAAGCAAATAACTCGCATTCTTATTAATGTAGTATGATGGGTGTTATTCTCACTTATAGTGAACCAGTCATCATTATCTTTTGAGGAATGTTATTCTGGTAGAGTGGGCAATGATTAGTAATGAGGACAGGTGATGACAATCAATCCGAATTCTAAAACAATATAAAATTTATCCCTCGTATCGACCATAAAACATACATTCCCTGTACCACGTTATTCAATTTTTGAATTGTCTGTTCCAGATTGGTTCCCTTACAGTGTCACCTCGTGACATTGATGATTAAAGCAAATATTCAAAGTTGCACAGCTTCCAATGAATTTCACCAAGAGTTTTGAACCAATGCATGCTCAAAATTATTTCAAATATATTGCAATGTAATATCAAGAAATTTAATGAAAACATGTATTTATTGGATTTCCTAGTAATGAATAACTTATTACCAGTAAACAATTATCACTAAAAAAAATTTTGATAAACTATGTTTTCAGTCCTAACAGTTTGACCTGTTTGTAACTAGTGTCTATAAGAAAAGTTACAATCCATTCTTTGATAATTCCTTTGATTTTCAATGTATTACTACGCAAGCATTCCATGTAAAGTATTAAGAGAAATGTAAACATCTACAGAGAATTAATCGATTGTTAAAATAACATTTTCATCTATGGATAACTTTCCTACATGTAAAGTTTGCAGTATTTCAATCGGCAATAACTTTCGCACATTTATTCCACTAGTCTTAGTTTCTAATTAAAGATCTGTTCAAGCATGTGCGACACAATTTACAGGACGATGGGTGAATCAGCTTAATTTGTTCTTGGGAATAATGTTGATTTGGTCAAAGAAATCTTTAAAGATTTATTGCAGATAATAGACACTCGAGTTTTTGTTTTGAATTTCCTCGTCAAACTTCAATTAGATGTTATAAGTCTTGTTTACAGATCCTAATCAATTGATTAATCAACTCATTATCTATTAATTTGATTCTTGTCATTAGAGTTGAAAACATCTACAGTGAATTAATCGATTTGTTTTATAAAAGGATCGATTAGTTTAATACAGTAATGAAATCAATAACATGACACCAGAATTTAAATCGATTAAAACGTGAATGAATCGATTAATTTTGATACCTAAGTGTTTTTAGTTGATATACAGATATTACAATCGATTAAAACAATTAAACCAAAATCCTGAGATCAGTTCAATCGATTATTTCGATATTTCAATCGATTAAAATGGTACTGACAGATATCGTAAGTTATTTTAATTGATTAATATTGATTTATATCAATTAAAACAATTAATTTAAATACACGTAACCTGGTTTCGCAGCTTCTGATCTTCAAGGGATTCCCAGACTTGTTCCTGCAAAACAATTAAGTATTTTTCTGGTACCCTTTATAATTATTGGGTCCTGATCATGTTATTTGAAAAGAATTAATCTTTGGAACCCATTTCATTCTCCCTTTAGGAATAGCATACTTTTTAATTCTCGCAGTATTTTACTCGAATGCCCTTTCTTCATGCAAGTAAAAACATTTGATTGTAGAGTATGAATTCCTATTTATTTTTGTTTTACTGGATCTAGATTTAAATCCTATTCCAGATTTGTCAAAAATTAATTTTTGAGATCCAAGTAATACATCTAGATTGGCTTGCCCTCGAGTGAACTTTGAAACAGTTTGAGATAAGAATTCAATTTTCTTTTGCAATTCGTAACAGCTTTTGCATGGTTTATTGCATTTACAATCGAGTTATCATGAATCAGTTTCAAGAATTCATTATCAGCTTCATTTTCACTAATCTGCTTTTCCAGAGAATCAACCTTGTTAACTAGCCAGCTTATTTAATCCTTTTAGCCTATTATTTTCTTTTTGAAGTTTCTTAGCCTCCTCATGCATTTCATTAAATGCTTCTTGTAATGCATCATAGTTAACTATATTTGAAGAGGAGCTAGAACTTACCTGGCTGGTTTGTGGATTTTGACTCGCCATTAAGCAAAGATTGGCTTCTTCATTTTCAGAGTTATCTCGTTGATGACGTATCATTATCATCCCAGGCTATGTAGGCTCTTCTTTTTGATTTTTCCTCTTTCTTTTCACTTTGTTTATTTCTTTCTGGACATTCCATTTTAACATGGCCCTGTTTGCCACAACCATAACATTTAAAGTTAGAAGAATCAGTTCTTTTCTCATACCTTTTGTGTCTTTCCTTGTCTTGGATCTTTTTCTTGAGGAATTTGTTGAATTTCCTAACAAGCAGTCCAAGGTTCTCATTATCTTCTTCTCGATTCTTGATTTTCTTCAACTTTAAGTGCAATGCTTCTGTTCTTCTTCTCAGAGACTTCTTGCTCATTGAATCTTGTGATTTCCATTTCATGTTCTCTCGAGTTTTCCAAACAATGGAGGTCGTTGTCATGGTGGACAGATCTTTTGATTCCGATATTGCAGTTGACTTTTGGATGCCAGGACCTGTCAAGACATTTCAATACTTTAATATTTAATTCTTCCTTATCAAAGGTCTTACCTAGGCCCATTAAATGGTTGATGATGTGCGTGAAGCGTTTCGCACATCTCGCGATGCTTTCACCATTCTCGCATTTTAAACAGTCTCATACTCTCTTATCAAAGTGTGTTTTCTCGGCTCTTTTAACATCTCGCAGTCCCTTCATGAGTGACCTCAAGAACATCCCACATCTCCTTGGCAGAATTGCACTGGGACACCCTGAAAAATTCATCCATGTTAAGAGCAGAAGTAATTATATTTTTTGCATTACAGTCACTTTGAACTTTCTTCTTTTCTTCTTCATTCAAGCTTGACCATCCTTTATCCGTAATTAAAGGACCATTAGTAATAACATCCCAAGCATTTCTGTCAATGGATTCAATGAAGATTTTCATCCTAATTTTCCAGAAAGGATAATCTGCTCCACGTAATAGTGGAGGTCTCGTTAATAGATGCCCCCTCGAAAATCGTAGACTGTTCTCGACCATGGATCAAGAGACTTGAATAACTTTCAAGCACCTTGCTCCGATGCCAATTGTTAGAAAAGTAGTTTTAAATCAAGAGGGGGGTGAATTGATTTTTGAAAGTTTTTCGCAATACTACAGATTATCTAATTCGAAAATTAAGATTACTTATCAATTCACAAATCACAAAGCAATCAAACAGTTTAAGTGCAGCAGCAGAAATTAAAGAGAGAAAGGTTAGGAAAGATTTCACCTGGTAATTTTATACTCGGTTCACCCAATACCAGGGCTACGTCCAGACTCCAGCCAAATTCCAATTGGTTCCACTAGAATAGATGTTTTACAGACTCACCCTCTTACACCTATTCTAACTCTCCACCAAGAACCAAATTCCAACTCTTGGAAACCTCTGCAACCAAATTCCAGCTAGCAGAGAAACCGAGTGCCCAAATCCCAGGCACCACACACAAGAACCAAATTCCAGCTCTTGCTTTAACCTTTCCACCAAGAACCAAATTCCAGCTTCTTGGCAACTTTCTACAACAAGTTGCAGAAAACTTGTACCCAAATTCCAGGTACAAAACAAGTACAAATGAATGAATAGAAATTTAAAAGAAGAAACAAAGAAAGCTCAAACCGGATTACACCAATCCACAGTCAGTATCTTCTTCAAAGAAATGCAAAGTGCCTCAAGAAAGATTTCAAAAGAAGTTCACAAAAACAGTTGTGTATCTTTCTTGAAAAATGCTAATAGTTGCTTGTATTGATTGCTTGAATTGTGTCAAAACTGATGTGTGATCTATATCTCAAAGTTTCAAGCAAATCTGTTTATAAAAGAGTATTTTCAAATCTACGCATTAATTAATCTGTTGAAAGTTTGTTTTAATCAGTTGAAATAGCCGTTACAATCTGTTAAAAGTCCTTTCAACCCATTAATGCGTTCATGATCTTTAACAGAAAATGTTTTAGTTGATACGACCACGTTTTTATCGGTTAAAACGTTTTACAAACATTTTCTAAGTATAAAACAATCGATTGAATCACGTATTAATCGATTGATTTGTTTAAAAACCTTCTTATAAAACTTTCCAAGTTATTTTAACCGATATAAAGTCGTTTCAATCGATTGAAAATCTGCACATATATTTTCAAGTCATTTTAATCGATTGAAAGTTCGTTTTAATCGATTGAAAAGATTTTCTAAGTTATTCTAATCGATTGAAATGCGTTTTAATCGATTGAAATAAGTCTGATCGGTCATAATTCAATTCTGATCGATCATAACCAACTCTGATCGGTCATAATCTCATTCTGATCGATCATACTGACATCCAAAGTGATTTTAATCGATTGAAACGTGTTTTAATCGATTAAAATAATTCTAATCGCTCATATTTAAGATCTGATCGATTATATTGCATTCTGACCTATTACATTCGAATTCTAATCGGTCATAAAGAGTTTTAATCGATTAAAAGAAGTTTGTATCGATTAAAATATTGTAAAAACACTTTTTAAAACATTCTAAGTGTTTTAAATTGATTCTTTCAAACCTGTATCACTTAATAACTTGTTTAAGAAAATTCTTTGCCAAAATGCTTTTGTTTTTTATTTGTTAAAAACTGTTTTTGAGGCATTTTGCAAGATGAGTGAAGAAGCTTTATGCAGTGGAAAAGGTAAAGTGGTTTTACCTAAGCTTTCTGTTAAGACACACTAAGTCTTCAGCTCCTTTGTTCTGAGTGACTTGTTTGACTGCTGCAGAGTTGACCCTTGACTTTATCTTTGACTTCATCAAATCACTGAGATCTTTGCTAGGATCACTTTCACAGAATCTAATAGATGCAGGGTGGATTACCTTTGATGCATCTACTCCAAAGGTGGATGACCAGCCCTTATCAAAGCCCGAATGAAAGACGAGATAAGGAAGACCGAGCAATTTAGGGCTCATCATTTTTACCATCTCTAAAAAAAAAATGTACTAAAAAATATATAAAAATATATTCAAGCTTTCGATGTATCTCTCGTGATCCTCGCCCTTGATCACAAGATTTTTGATTAAAGTGGGCTTTGTATATATTTCTCTTTTCATCAATAAAATGAGGCATTTTTCATAATATTCATATGCTTCTCATTCTTTTCTCTCTACAAAATAAAAAATCTAGACCCAAATAAGGACCATATAAACGAGTCATGTCTCGTGATTGAAAACTCCTCGCGGATCCAAAAGCCGAAGGCGAATGGATTGAGTCGAGCAGTGAGGAGGGGACCATTTCCCGGACATACAAAGACTGTTGGAAAAATAAGCTCAATTGATACAACCCCATAAGGAAAAAACTAAGGCCTTCAATTTGGGACAAGGAGACAATAAGAAAGAAATAAATATCGATACCCAAATTGATAATGTCAGGGAAGGGGTAATAACACCTTTGCACTTATTCATGCCTCGTCCTTTCCCTTATACATCGGATAAAGCTGTACCGTGGATATGCATACAAGAATCGTCTGTCAATGAAGATATTTCTAATATAGCCAACATTGGGGGCACGACAAGAAGCGAAAGAATTTATTCCCCCAAGGAGCTACAAGATAATGCTCCTAAAAAAGGAAAAATAAAGAAACCGAAGAGGAAAAGGAAAAAGAATCCAAGGGGAAGATTAAGTAGACCTTGGATTAACGGTGCAAGGGCAGTTTCTTCAACGCTCCACCGAAAAATCAAATTCGTGGTAGGCTACAAGTTGATCATGGTTCAAGCTTAAGACTACATTCGAATCAGCGAGCCGTCCACCATACCTTAAATGGATGCAGTTGAAGAAGACATTTGAAAATACGGAAAGACTTCCTAGTAACATAAAAGTGGCCCATATAATGAAGAGATATGGATACAGCCCAGACAAGGGCTTGGAAAGGATGCTCAAAGAATAAGAGAGCCACCAGATTTTAAGGATAACCCTTTAAAGAACAACCCTACAAAAGGACAAGTCGTACGATGAAAAAGGAAGTCTCCCCTCCGTACCTTAAAGACGATATTCTGAAAAGGAGGGATACTAGCGTCAAGGGTGGCATTAGTCATTAGATGCCCTTCTTCCGATTTTAAGGGATGTAAACCCAATGACTATTAGAGAACACTCCTCGGGGTGTGCCCGACCCCCGAACATCTTTAGGGCACGCATTTCCCTTTGAATTACAAAAGAATGCTATTCTTACTATCTGCTTCTCTTCCTGCTAAACATGTCTATACCCCATTAAATAACCATGTTTAGACAAACGTTTTGTTCCAAAATGCGTCAAAATAATCAAAATGCCATAGACAAAATGAAGCCAAAGTTAACATGATTGATTAGCTAGAGACACGAATTACAAAATCGTGTTTCGACAAAGTATAAAAAAGGAATTATTATTAAAAGAAGCCCGTCAAGGTCAAAGGCCAAGACAAAAAGATAAAAAGGCAAAATCCTAGGCTGAAAACCCAAAAGGGTGGACTAGGAATGTTAATCAGTCACAAATAGGCAGCTGAAGACGCCACCTCATTAAAACAAAACGTTTGTTTAAACTAGCCTAAACACCGACCAACCTTGGCTAGCCATTCTTACAAAAACTATTATTTCAAAAAAAAAAAAAATCTCACTAAAACACAAGCCTTTGCAATAAATCCCTTTCCTTCTATTCTCTTGACCCTTCACCACAAAGCATTCAAGTAATTGACTGGGAAATGTGGAAATATGGTGATCAATAGGAGGATTGAAATCCCTAAGGAAAGGAAGAGGGGCATTGATATGATAATTGCTCTATATTCAAAATGATTACTCTTCGGTTATAGCAAAGATCCGAGACGGCAAATCGGTACAGCTAATCTTAACAGAAGCTGAATGGGTTCGAAGCTGATATGACCAGCTAAACCTTGTTGAAAAAAATGGTTGAATATTATATCTCACGAACAAGCCTATCAAAGGAAAATAAAAAAGGCTTACAAAAAGGTCAACCCTCATATTTACCAAAAGAAGGATTTAATGGTAAATAAGTTGCTTCCGGCCTAGAAGAATAAAATTGGAAAATGGGCAGTGAACTACGAAGGATCCTTTGTGGTCAAATGAGCTTTCTAGGAAGGGGCTTTTATCCTCATCAATATGGATGGAA
The DNA here is from genome assembly GCA_963425845.1 of Sphenostylis stenocarpa. NCBI lineage: Eukaryota > Viridiplantae > Streptophyta > Magnoliopsida > Fabales > Fabaceae > Sphenostylis > Sphenostylis stenocarpa. The sequence goes on along the minus strand of OY731402.1, from coordinate 26,096,297 downwards.
AAGAACTTCGACACCTAATCAACTTCGGTACGGTGAAGAAGTATTATGCTTGAAGACATTGCTCAAGACCCGTCAGGAATGAAAATCTGCAAAGGACATTCCTGGGAAAAAGATAGGGTCCATATTCCTCGCTAGGATACGTCCTAGGCAAAAAGAAGAGGTTCAAAAAAAAAAGTAAATAAAAAAATAGAGAAACTAAGAGCAATGGTTACTTTAGCCGAAAACCGAAAAGGCGGCTAAAGTAACATTCTTCCAGAAGCAAGCAGTCTGCATAGTCTTCACTCTGAGCTCAGGCATCTCAACTGAAGCAATTAGGAGAACTAGGGGGCAGATATCATAGACATGACTGTTCAAGCCTATACAGTACAGCCAACCCTGACTACCCATTCTTCTAAATATCTCTTGAAATCCTTCTGTAAAAGAAATAAACTTTTGCTCATTTATCAATAAAATTCCTTTTCATTTCCTTTCTCTTGACCAAATATTATGGAAATGCCTCTTTATTGATAAATCATAAATATGCGCAAAGACTTTTAATCAAAGATCAAACATGCATCTAAAAAGGGAAGCATATAAAAATAATCAGAAAATAACAAATGCTTGCTAGGATATTTTTAGGTAAAAATCAGGGTAGCCTGCTAGATCGGAAATCCCAAGAGAACGGTCTAGGCAAAAGATAAGGCAAAAGCCCCCTAAAAATATTCTAGGAAAAAATTAAGGCAGCCCGCTAGATCGAAAACCCGTAAAGGGCGGTCTAGGCAAAAGATAGGGCTAAAACCAAAAGATAAATAAAAGATGAGCCCATCATCATGGTCATAAAGGAGGGATCCATCGGCGTATTCCTAAGAAGCCAACGGGAGAAGGCCAGTTACTTTCTAAATGCATAAAAAATAAATAAACAATAGATTGCATTTAGGACATCCACACACAAAGTAGTTGCATAATACGACTTTGTCAAAATCAAGAAAAAATAATTTTCTTCAAACAAGAATAACAAACATATAAGGAGGATAGTCTCCATACTTGTGATTAAAAACAGGAGGCGCCAGAATCCAGTCTCCATATGAAAATCAAAATCGCGAAAGGCGAAATTCAAAACCATTCCAGCAGAATAAGGAGCTTCAAGGAAACTAGTTCCAACCATCAACCTTCTACACCAATAAAAGAAGGAGAAGAAAAGCCAATGGAAAAGGTTCGATAAATCCCCAAGCGGATCCTTGCCTATTCCAAAGGCAAAACAAAAATTACTCCTTGACTCAACACCACCACATGAGTCATCAAACATAAATCACTTGGAGCTGCAACCAGCATCCTTCCTCCCAGAAAAGACGTCAACAAAGAAGAAAGGCCGACGGAAAGGCTCGACCATCCCCAAGAGGATCTTTGCCTATTCCAAAGGCAAAACAAAAAATTATTACTCCATGACTCAGATTCATTACCACATGAGTCATCAAGCAAACTCATCCAGAATCTCCGCTTCATTCCCCAAAGGAGAATAAGGACTACATAAGAGTCCATCAAAGAAAATACGGAGTCAAATCCTCCACATCACCAGGGGGCAACAGAAGGAAAAGAAGGAAAAACTTTTCATCCCCTAACAGAGGCCACTATAGAAAAAAGGCCAAATAAATGTCTCTAAACAGAGCATATCAAGAAAATATCCACAAAAAAGGAAAAAACAAAAAATTTCCATCTTCCAGCTCAAATAAGAACTTCACCAGGCCAGGAGCCAGGACTCCATCATCAAATTTGGATCTCCAGGAAACCGACAGACTCCTCGGTGAATCTCAAAAAGAAAAAAGAAGAAAATATCTTCACCCCACTCAATAAAGGGCCTCACAAAGCCAGGAGTCAGAACTCCATCATACCCCCAGGCCAACAAATTCCCCAGGGCCGATAAAAAGAAAAAAAAGAAGAAAATCTCTTCATCCCCAGCAGAAGATAAAAAGCCTGTGTGCACAAAAGAAAAAAAAACACACGCATCCAAAAACAAAAATCCAAAATCGCAAAAAAGAGAAATCGCGAGAAAACGGTAAGAACCCATTCCCCAGCAAAATAAGAGCTCAGGCAAAACCAGCTCAAACAACAGCAGCCAATAAGGAGTTGAAAAACTCCATTTCTCCCTAGAAGGACAATTCAAGACAGATCTCCGGAATGAAATTAATTCCCCAGCGGATCATCAACAAGAAAAATACCCCAGTGAGCCTACGACAAAGGCAAACTACAAAATTATATCCACAGGGAGTTAATCGATCATAACGCCCAAAGACGGATATCCATAGTGAAGCACAAAAACCTTCACTTACAACAAAGCAAGCAAAAAACTAATATCCCCAAGAAATGGGAAATCAACCTATGCAAGAGGCAATCCAAACCCTTAAAGTCTTCACCACTACTGAAGCATTCGCCTAATCAAGAGGCACAACAAAATCCCTAAATGAATCTTCGCCTAATCAAGAGGCACAATCAAGAAGAGAATCCAAAATCCCAAGAGGATTCATGCCTAAACAAGAGGCAACCAACTAAAATCCCCGGCAAAGTCGGATGGCTAACCAGAAAAGCCAAAAATCAGAAATCCCCGGCAAAGCCGGATGGCTAAACAGAAAAGCCAAAAATCAAGAATCCCCGGCAAAAGCCGGGTGGCTAAACAAAAAAGCCAAAAAACAAAGAATCCCCAGCAAAAGCCAGATGGCTAAACAGAAAAGCCGAAAATCAGAAATCCCTGGCAAAAGCCGGATGGCTAAATAGAAAAGCTAAAAATAAGAAATCCTCGGCCAAGACCGGATGCCTAAACGAAAAAGCCAAAAAACAAAGAATCCCTGGTAAAACCGGATGACTAAAAGAAAAGTCAAAAAGTTAAATAAAATATTCCCCACGGAATGGGCGCATGAACAGAAACAATAAGTCGCCAACATATCTCCCAAAATAGATAATCACAGGATTAACTACCAAAAAGTGCATCCTGAGAACCTTGCAGAACGGGGTTCAGACCGGGTGGGGGTAGGTACCCATCAGAGCATTGCAGAACGGGGTTCGGACCGGGTGGGGGTAGGTACCCATCGAGCCTTGCAGAACGGGGTTCGGACCGGGTGGGGGTAGGTACCCATCGAATCTTGCGTAACGGGATTCGGACCAGGTGGGGGTAGGTACCCATCGGAGCCTTGCAGAACGGGGTTCGACCGGGTGGGGGTAGGTACCCATCGGAGCCTTGTAGAACGGGGTTCGGACCGGGTGGGGGTAGGTACCCATCGGAGCCTTGCAGAACGGGGTTCGGACCAGGTGGGGGTAGGTACCCATCGGAGCCTTGCGGAACGGGGTTCGGACCGGGTGGGGTAAGTACCCATCGAATCTTGCGGAACGGGATTCGGACCGGGTGGGGGTAGGTACCCATCGAGCCTTGCAGAACGGGGTTTGGACCAGGTGGGGGTAGGTACCCATCGAATCTTGCAGAACGGGATTCGGACCAGGTGTGGGTAGGTACCCATCGGAATCTTGCAGAACGGGATTCGACACGGTGGGGGTAGGTACCCATCATAATCTTGCAGAACGGGATTCGGACCGGTGGGGGTAGGTACCCATCGGAGCCTTGCGTAACGGGGTTCGGACCGGGTGGGGGTAGGTACCCATCGAGCCTTGCAGAACGGGGTTCGGACCAGGTGGGGGTAGGTACCCATCGGAATCTTGCGAACGGGATTCGGACCGGGTGGGGGTAGGTACCCATCGAATCTTGCGGAACGGGATTCGGACTGGATAGGGGTAGGTACCCATCGGATTCTTGCAGAACGGGATTCGGACAGGTGGGGGTAGGTACCCATCGAGCCTTGCGGAACGGGGTTCGGACCGAGTGGGGGTAGGTACCCATCAGAGCCTTGCAGAACAGGGTTCGGACCGGGTGGGGGTAGGTACCCATCAGAATCTTGCAGAACGAGATTCGGACCAGGTGGGGGTAGGTACCCACCAGAACCTTGCAGAACGGGGTTCAAACCGAATGAGGGTAAGTACTCATCAGAATCTAGCAAAAATGCAGATTCGCACCGGGTGGGAGTAGGTACCCACCAAAACCTTAAAAATAAGGTTTGTACCGGATGAGGGTAGGTACTCATCAAAACTTAGCAGAATGCATTAGGTGGAGTAAAAATACTCGCCTAAGCATTTCAAAAATGGGTTGCAAAGACCTTACTTCTATTAGAGGATAGTTCAGTGTTGAGCACCTCGGATGTAAGTACCCACAAGAGTTTAGCAAAAGGCGAACTCATACCGGGTGAGGGTAGGTACTCACTAAAACCTTGCAGAACAAGGTTCATACCTAGTGGGGGTAGGTACCCACAAAAGTCTAGTAAAATACGGACTTATACCGGGTGAGGGTAAATACTCACCAGAGCCTTATAAAAGGAGGCTCAAACCAGATAGGGGTTGGTACCTATCAAAATATTTATCATCCGGAGGATCAACAAGAAGCAGCATCCGAAGGACGACCGGGCAAAAGGGTTAACTCCTTCCCCTACCAACTAATTTTGTCGGCATATCAAACCGACAAATTAGCTAGGCAGGTGAAGGGGGGGCAGCTGTAGACCCCTAATTTTGCTCGACCTCTCAAAATAAAAGCTAGGGAAACTTCACATGAAAATAAAGTCCACCCGGCTTCCTATCAAAAACCGAGAAAGACCTCCCGCAACAAGACGGAGTTCACCCATCCACACAATAAAGACTAAAGAGACTTCCTACACGAAGATCAAGCTCGCCCGGCATCTTAATGAAGGCCAAGAAGACTTCCTATATGAAGATAAAGCTTCAACGGACACACATCGGCATCAAACGACGTCCGAAAAAGGAAAGGAAAGCTTCCCAGGGGTCCCAGAACACAAGAACTGCTGAAAACAGGTCGAGACAGCCGTCCCAAAGTTGGGACGGCCGTCCCAAATGACACTGGCCGTCCCAAATGTTCCAGGGGTGGAGTCAAGAACAAAAAATTCAACTGGGACGACCATCCCAAAGTTCCAGGCGAAAAAAGGCTATAAATAGGAGGCCCTTAGGTCATTCTCCACACACCTCACACCCCAGACAACTCCAAGACTTGTCTTCTTCTCTCCCTCCTTCGAATGATCTCTCTGATTGCCTTTAATAGGTAACAATCAGTTAAGGAATTTGTATTCCGGCATTCGATTCTTCTAGAAAATTTTAGTTGAGTGGAGTTTATTCGAGAGGAGAGTCGTTGTAGAGTGAAGGATTGTCGCAAAGCGTCCTCTGTATAAAAGACTTATAATATAAAGCTTGCTTCGGAGGTTCTTCTCAATTCTCTTCCCTTTTATTGCTTTATTTACTGCTTTCTGTATGCAATGTAGATAAAATCATGTAGATAGCCATATTTAAATACTGTACGAATAAAATAGGGTAATAGCGTAATTTCTTGTAATCTTTCCTTAAATGAATTAATCCGTCATAGGGAACCTGAAAGGGGCGTTGTGGGGTGCTAATACCTTCCCCACACGTAACTAACTCCCTTACCCGACTCTGGTTATGATGGCCAAGTTTGGTTTTTATTAAAATCAATGCCTTTTTCTCCTTTTCCAATGTTTATGGTTAAAACATTGGTGGCGACTCCAAAAGAACCCTTTTCGAAAACCTTGCTTCTATTAGAGGATAGTTCAGTGTTGAACGCCTCGGAAGCAATGAACATATTTTTAACAAAAAACGCGAGTCTCAACCATCTTTTCGCGACCGCTCGCATTAACGTTCGAGACGTCCCAGGACGTCAGAACGGACGGCGGCGACAATACCCACCTCGGTGTAATGATTTCTTCTCCATCACAGATTTGACAAGTATAATGGAGGTCACCATCATACCTTAGTACACTTGTCCCTTCCTTGTCGCGAAGGTCACCAATGCACTTGGGTCTCTTTTGCCCTTGTCTTAAGGATATCTAGTATTTCCTAGCATGAATGTATTTATGCATGAAAGATTTTTATTAAAATGATGTTTATGCATATCTTTCTTTATGCATTTATTTTCTCTCTTGATTTTACCACTTTATGGAATGAATGATATGACTTTGTCAAAAATTATATTATTATCTATTTTATTTTGAGATGAATGTTTTGTCAAAATCGTTTTATCATTTTATTTTTATTTTGAAATGAATGTTTTGATTTTATCCAAATTGTTATATTATGTTTTTGTGATTATTGCTTTTTTTGGTTGTTATTTTTTTTTTACCATTTATCTCTTCTGTTGGTCAACGTGGCTACTTAGCTTACAAAGAACTTGAAATCAGGCTAGCTGAAATGAAGATTGTCCGAGATAAAGTCATTTATTGCAAAAAGAAAGGTTTTTATCTGTTCTTATGACCCCTTATCTCTTCTGTAGGTCAACGTGGCTACTTAACTTATAAAGAACCTGAAATCAGGCTAGCTTAAATGAAGACTGTCCGAGATAAGGTTGTTTATTGCAAAAATATTTTTGTGGTTTATCTGTTTTTATCTGTTGTTTGGTTATACTATGCAATCAAATGCAACAATCAAATACACACACAATTCACTCATCCATGAACACGTGAGAAGACGATTTAATCACGAGGTAGGATTTTCCTACAGAAAAGTGCGTTGCAAAGGGTAGGTTCTAACTATTCAAAATGCAAACTGGAGAAAGTATTGCAGATGTGCAGAAGCGCTTCACACATATCATCAATCATCTAATGGGCTTAGGTAAAACTTTTGATAAAGAAGAATTAAATATTAAAGTTCTGAAATGTCTTGACAGGTCATGGCAGCCTAAGGTCACAGCAATCTCAGAATCAAAAGACTTATCAGTCATGACAACAACTTCCTTGTTTGGCAAACTCAGAGAACATGAGATGGAAATTAACAGATTCAATGAGCAAGAAGTCTCTGAGAAAAAAGGTAGAAGTATAGCACTCAAGGTTGAAGAAAGAAGTCAAGAATCATAGGAGGAAAGTGAAAACCTTGGACTGCTTGTCAGAAAGTTCAACAAATTTCTCAAGAAAAAGATTCAAGATAAAGAAAAACACAAAAGGTATGAGAAAAAAATCTGATTCTTTTAACTATAAATGTTATGGTTGTGGTAAGCAGGGTCATGTAAGAATGGAGTGCCCAGAAAAGAACAAATACAATGACAAGAAAGAAGAAAAAGTCAAAAGAAGAGCATATGTAGCATGGGATGATAATGATACTTCATCAACAGAAAATTCTGATAATGAAGAAGCCAACTTGTGTCTAATGGCAAATCAAACCAGCAGTGTAAGTTCTAACTCTTCTTCAAATTTAGTGAATTATAATTCATTACAAGAAGCATTTAATGAAATGCATGAAGAAGCTAAGAAACTACAAAAAGAAAATGATAGGCTAAAAGGCATGAATAATTGGCTAGTAAATAAAGTAGATTCTCTTGAAAAGAAAATTCTTGAAGATGAAACTGATCTTGATTTTTTAAAATTAATCCATGATAATTCTGATTGTGTATGTAATAAACCATGTATTAATTGTTCAGAATTACAAAAGAAGATTGATTTTTTATCACAGACTGTTTCAAAGTTTACACAAGGTCAAGCTAATCTTGACGTTCTTCTTGGGTCACAAAAACTGATTTTTGACAAATCTGGTATAGGATTTAAATCTAGGATGAAATCCATAAAAAAACATATAAACAGGAAATCATACTCATCATCAGTGGTTAAATGTTTCTACTGCATGAAAAAAGGTCATTCTGTAAAATATTGTAGAATTAAGAAGTATGCTATTCCTAGAGGAAGAATGAAGTGGATTCCCAAGATAAATTCATTTCAAATAACCTGATCGGACCCAGTGATTATAAAAAGGGTACCAGAAACATGCTATGCAGGAACTAAATCTGGAAGTCCCTTGGTGTTCAATACAGCATAATTGATTCTGGTTTGGTAAACTGAATGTTTTAATTGATATAAAACATTTTTAATCGGTTAAAATCACTTACAGAGAATATCAGAAAATATGTCCGTACAGTTTTAATCGATTGAAATACGAATTAATCGATTAAAATTTTGTCAGGAATTTTAGTTTAGTTGTTTTAATCGATTAAAAAGGATTTATATCAGTTAAAATCACTAAGAGGTCAAATTTAATCGATTCTTCTTCGTTTTAATCGATTTAAATTCTGGTATCATTTTCTTAATCTCTTCCAGTACAGAAACAATCGATTCTTTTATGTATTAATCGATCATTTTACTATTGCATTTTCAAACCTAATATTAAAGATCAAATTAATAGGCTAATTTGTTGATTAATCGATTAATTTGTTCCTGAAAATCATTTTTACTACATCCAATTGAAAATTGGTCAGCAAAACAGAGTAAAAAATTCAAGTTTTGTGTTAAATCAAAATATGCATAATACATTTATTGCATCTGTTGACCAAGTCAAAAATTCATCCAAGAACAAAATAGTTGCAGTACCCACTATCCAGAAATTTGCGCCTCTGCCTTCAGTCAAGGGGACATGTGAAATTAAAGCTGTTTGTTGCAGGTTCTATCAAATTGGACTACAATTCACAAAATTTGACATCCGTAACTCTTCTTTTTTCCTCACTTGAAGTCCATTATTCTAATTCTTTAGTCTCTGGTTCAAATTCCTTCTCTCTTTCTTCTTGTATTCACGTTTCAAAATCCCTCTCTAAAACTATACAACAAGATGCTCAGGAGATCAAAATCAAGAAAGAAGCAGAAAGGAGAGTCTTCCTCTGCTGGAAATCAAGGAGGCCACCTTGAAAATTGGTTCAGTGGTGATAGAGATAAGATGAATAATTTCATCACTAATTTTAGTCAAAAGCAGCTTGTAATCCCCAAATTCATAAGGTTTGCGTGGCTGGATGAAGAAGGATTCACTTCGTTAAGAAGGAAACTGAAGAATCAAAAACTGAAGAATTTTCTGGAATATACTGGAAACATTCAACCAGATCTAGTAAGAGTTTTTTTATGCAAATCTCACTGTCAGTGGTTCCACTTTAAGGTCTCAGGTAAAAGGAGTTAATATGGTCATTACTCCTGACATTTGGGATGAAGTTGCTGGGCTCAAAGATGTTGGGGTAAAAATCTCTAGAGGTAATATTGTTGAATTACCAGAGTTTAACAAAATTCAATTTTTTTGTACCTGTCTCAAAGATCAAGACGATTCGGTGAGAATTTTCAATGCTGGGAAGATGAGGCTTGAATCAAGAATTCTTTCCTTCATTATTGCATGGATGCTTACTCCAAGGGGGAGTAATCATGCTATACTCAATGAGGGTGATTTGGCTCTCATGTATTGCATTGAAAATAGGATTCGGGTCAACTGGGTCTATGTTATTAAAGACCACATGGTAAAAGCCAAGCGGCTTGCTGATTATAAATTGCCTTATGCTTTGTTGATCAATAAATTTTTTAGACATTTTGCAGTGGATTTAGAAGGGGAGTATGTGGAAACTCCGAAAGCATCAAATGATATTGATGACTCAACCCTACGAAAAATGGGGTTTATTAAAATTGATGATGAATGGATTTCTAGGGTTGATGCTGGAATGTCTGAGGATGAGGAAGACAATGATGAAGAAGATGAGCAAGGTCAAATTCCTTCCTCTCCAGCTGCTGCAGAGGTTCCTGAATCCACCAGTGGTCAAGCTTCATATGAGAATATGGAGATCATTCCTTACATGGAGCAGCCTGACCGTGGGACTCCCTTGTCTCAGTTTGAAAGGACAATGCTTTCTCAAATGGCCACATTGCAGGAAAACCAGAGAAAGCATATGCAGATGACATACCAACATTTTCAGCAGTCCAACAATCAGTTCACATCCCTTGGAAACCAGATTGCTGATATCTACACCAAACTGGAAGATATGCAGCTCAACCAAGGAAACTGGGATGATTGAGTTTTTTTTTGGACAAAATGTTAGAATCGCGCAGCGGAATGTTCGCGTGGTCGGACAAAAACCAAGAGGGGGGGTGAATTGGTTTCTTAATAAAAATTAGGTTTTCAAAATTTTCCCCAAATTTTACCGATTAAAAACTGCGTAAATGTAAATAGAGAAGAGTAGAGAAGATTACACAGTAGGTTTATACTGGTTCGGATCAAAAGACCCTACGTCCAGTTGCTAATCACTCAAAAGAGGATTAACGCTGTCACTAAGAACAAAGTTGTTACAACACAAATTATAATGAAAAAGATAAAGTTAAAGATAAAACCTCTCTTGAAATCCACAAGAGATGATAAACAGCTTTCCCTGGAGACGGCACAGCACACAATCCACTAAGAACTCCACTTAGTGATTCTTATCGCTTCTAGCCTCACACCAAGTTTCCAAAAGCCCCGAAGAACAGCTTTCCCCGGAGACGGCACAGCACTCAATCCACTAAGAACTCCACTTAGTGATTCTTATCGCTTCTAGCCTCACACCGAGTTTCCAAAAGCCCCCTTTCCTTGCAACAAACAGTTCTCTGGCACTCACAGCACTTAACTTTTGTATGGAAAGAGTTGTTCTTTAGTTGTTCATTTTTTCTGAGTGCTAAAGCAGAGTTTAAGTAGGGAAATTAGGGTTTAGGAATTGAGGATTTCGAAACTAGGGTTCTTGGTAATTGGGTTTTCGAAAATAGGGTTAATTTGAAATTTAATTTGAAAAACAGACTGAAATAATCGATTATTTGGAGTAATAATCGATTAAAACAGAGCCAAATACTTCAGAACCCAACCCTCTCGGAATAATCGATTATTTGGTGAAATAATCGATTATCTGTACGGACAGTACAAAACAATCGATTCTTTTGTTGTTTTAATCGATTAAAACGGTGAGTTTGTATAGAAAGTGTTTTCTCATCTGTTTTAATCGATTATTTACCTATATAATCGATTAAACCTGAGCTCTGAATGATAAATTTGAGCTTTTTGAAGCTTCTAAGTTACGAGACTATGTACCGGCTATCTTAGACTCTAAAAATACAGACTCAATCTTAAATAAATCAGAGTTATTACAATACAATTATCACCAATCTTCAATCTTCAATATTCTAAGTCTTTAGTTCTTGGATCATCATCAAAATCCATTCTTCATATTCATCAAGTGCAACATCAAGTCCTTGAATTGTCAACAATCTCCCCTTTTTGATGATGATCAAAATTTTCTTTTAAAGCCCTTTGTAATAACCTGTTTTATCTGTCATACTAACAAACACATTAAACATACCGGATAAAATTTAAAATTGAATCATAGGCTTTAAATTTTTCTCCCCTATTTTGATTATAATCAAAAAGAACTTCTGCAACATCAATCATAAGAGCTCCCCCTCAAAATATGCATAAGTTAGAGAAAGCTCCCCCTCAATCATAGCATAAAAGAAACATCAAATTTTATTTCATAATCATTTATCCATTACAATAGCAAGACAATAACAAAAGAAAATACATAACAGAATTTAAAATTCTTCAACTGTCCTCATCATTAAAGTGAGTATCAAATCTATTTTCTAATCTACCCACTCTATCATCTACATCGGATATGCGACGAATAATTTCATCATGGCGTACTCCGGAAAGATTGAAGAAAGATTGCATTCTTTGATTCATGTCGGAAAGCATATCTTCCATGGATTGTCTTGTTTCTTGATGAGACGAGGATGTTCCAACACTTTGGATTTGGTTAGAGGGAAAATTATCAGCTGGAGGCATATCTTCATCAGAGTCTTCATTTGCATCACTTTGATTTTGAACGTCATCTTTGTGAACATAGATGTCATTGACACGCACCATTTGAAGTTGAGTCAATGTGCTGTCCAACATGCGGTTTAAGTTGTTTGTTCTAACTGCTTGCTCACCTTCAACATTCACTCCTTTATATTCAAGAATACGGGATACAAGAAGTGCATATGGAATTTTGAAGGTGTGATGACGTTTTGCTTTAAGCATGGTCATTTTGACAAGAACACCCCAATCTAAAGGTTCATTATTCATTATGGCATGAATAATTCGAAGATCAATGGAAGAGCATTGGGCATGATTCGTAGCCCGGGGACATAAGATCCATACAAGTAAATGTAGAAGCATGCGTTCTTCCTTCTTTAAAGGTCCAGCATGAAGAATACGTCCAACCTCCAGAGAAGGATTCCGCAGAAAAGATCGATAAGCTAAGAACCTGTCAAAGTCATCTAGCTCACCATAAACGTTAATAGCATCTTCTCTAATGGGGAAGTGAGCAACATTTTCCCAAATATCATCATCTAGAATTATGGTAACCCCTTTTACACGGGATGTAGCAATTTGATCCCTAAACTTGAATCTAGAATAGAATACCCTAACTAAGTCAGGATAGTATGTACCTTGCATTTGGATAAACGGGAGAATTCCTTGAATTTCAAGAAGATTAGGAAAATTGAAACCCCTACGAATGAATTGCTCACCTATAAGAAATTTGGGAGAAATAATAGCTTTTTCTTTCCAGTAGGTTAGAAATTCTTGTTGACCATCTGCATCAGAGATCCATCCTTCTACAGAATTAGGACGGGAATGAGAAGAAGGTGCAGATCTTCTTCTTGTAGGAATCTTAGGGCGAGAGGATGAGGCCATTTGAAAGAGTAGATAAACTTGAAGAGATTTTGGAGACAAGTGAGGGAATAATGAAGCAAAGAGAGTATAGATTTCAAGAAAACTTGATTACAAGAGTTAGAAGTGAGTATAATTGACCTAGATGTCTCTATTTATAGAGAAAACACTTCCAACGGTCATATAGAAGAGATTCCATGGCAAAATATCCGTTGGCAACGGCTGGGAGGCAAACTGGTCGTATTTAATCGATTATATTTCAAGATAATCGATTATTCCTATATCAGACAGCTTTAATCGATTATTTCTAGCAAATAATCGATTATCAGGGGCATTTAATCGATTATTTCACGAAATAATCGATTATTCCAGAGGAGAATACCCTGTTTTGGACGTTTTGAGGAAAAATAATCGATTATTACTTTCAGTAATCGATTATTCCAGAGGCTATATCAAGTTTTTAAGGTTTTTACACATTATAACCTATGAATATCCTACAACACGAATTTTAACATAACAATCATCCAAAAACAGTCAAATTAAGCAGATTTTAAGCTATTTCTAATATCCCTAAGTCTCTTCTAAGATCATAGAATCTATCCTTGGGTAGAGGCTTAGTAAATATATCTGCTAATTGACGTTTAGTGTCTACATACTCTATTTTGCAGTTTCCTTTGCTGATATGATCTCTTAAAAAGTGATGTCTAATCTCAATGTGTTTAGTCCTAGAGTGCATTACTGGATTCTTAGTTAGATTTATTGCACTCGTATTATCACACATTAATGGAGTGTCATTTAAATATATGCTATAATCCTCTAATTGTTGTTTCATTCACAGAATTTGAGCACAACAACTACCAGCTGCAATATATTCAGCTTCGAGTGGTAGATAAAGCAACACATGTTTGTTTCTTAGAATGCCAAGATATTAAGGATGAACCTAACAAATGACATGTCCCACTAGTGCTTTTCCTATCAATTTTACATCCACCATAATCAGCATCAGAATATCCTAATAAACTAATACAAGCATCAGACGGATACCACAAGCCAAATCCAGTAGTTCCTTTTAAGTATTTTAAAATATGTTTTACTGCAATTAAATGAGATTCTTTAGGACAAGCCTGAAATCTAGCACACACACAAACAGAATGCATAATATCAGGTCTACTAGCAGTTAAGTATAATAGTGATCCTATCATACCTCTATACATAGTTTGATTTACTTCCAAACCTGATTCATCCTTGTCTAAATAGCATGAAGTTCCCATGGGTGTGTTAGCTTCCTTAGAGGTGTCCATACCAAACTTTTTGAGAATTTCCTTGCAGTATTTAGTTTGAGAGATGAAAGTGCCATCTTTAAGTTGCTTGATTTGTAGTCCAAGGAAGAATGTCAATTCTCCCATCATAGACATTTCAAACTCTCCCTGCATTATCTTAGCAAATTCTCAACATCCGAAGAATTGTTGTTATTTGCCATCAAGCAAATGTTTGCTTCAATTTCTGAGTCGCTTGATTCTGAATTTGAATCACTGTCATCCCAAGCAATATATGCTTTCTTCTTGAATTGCTTTTTGCCCTTGTGTTCATCATTTTTCTTGTTTGGGCATTCGATCTTTATATGCCCTGCTTCACCACAACCAAAGCATTTTATATTAACGGAAGAATTTTCTTTTACCTTTTCCTTACCTTTGAAAGGATGTCTTCCTTTTGCTTTCATCATCTTGGTGAACTTCTTTATAAAAAGACTCATCTCTTCTTCATCATTTTCGGAGTCTTCTTCTTCTTCTTTCTTATTTTTGCTTTTTGAATTCTCGGTTTTGAAAGCAAGGTTCTTCTTTTGATATTGACCCTCTTCCTCATTTAGTCTTCCAAGGTCAAGTTCATGCTCCCTAAGCTTTCCAAACAACGCCGCCATAGACATAGTGGCAAGATTTTGTGACTCCGAGATGGCCGTCACCTTTGGTTGCCATTTCCTATCCGGAGATTTCAAAATTTTAACATTTAATTCATCAACGTCAAAAATTTTACCTAGTCCGGTGAGATGGTTCACGATATGAGTGAAACGTTTTTGTACGTCAAATATCGTTTCGCCTGGTTGCATCCGGAACATTTCGTACTCTTGAATTAGAGAATTTTTACGTGCTCTTTTGACGTCGTCAGTTCCTTCGTGGGTTACTCTAAGCATTTCCCACATTTCCTGTGCACTTTTACAAATAGAAATTCTGTAGAACTCATCAAGGGTTAGAGCGAGATGAAATAATGTTTCTAGCCCTAACATCAAATTGTACTTTTCGACTTTCGTCTAGCAGTCCATCTATCAAAAGGTTTAAGAACGTCAACACCGTTCTCGTAATTTTAGGAACAAATGGACCGTTTAAAATTGCGTCCCAAACACCTCTATCAACGAGACTCTAAAAATATTTGCATACGTACTTTCCAAAAAGGATAATTTTGACCCGCAAAAAGTGGGGGTCTGTTGATAGACGCACCTTCGGCAAAAGTTTGATTTTGTCCGGCCATTTTCGAAAAGTTTGAATGACTATCAAAGCAAGCTCGATACCACTTGTTAGAATCGCGCAGCGTGAATGTTCGCGTGGTCGGACAAAAACCAAGAGGGGGGTGAATTGGTTTCTTAATAAAAATTAGGTTTTCAAAATTTTCCCCAAATTTTACCGATTAAAAACTGCGTAAATGTAAATAGAGAAGAGTAGAGAAGATTACACAGTAGGTTTATACCTGGTTCGGATCAAAAGACCCTACGTCCAGTTGCTAATCACTCAAAAGAGGATTAACGCTCGTCACTAAGAACAAAGTTGTTACAACACAAATTATAATGAAAAAGATAAAGTTAAAGATAAAACCTCTCTTGAAATCCACAAGAGATGATAAACAGACTTTCCCCGGAGACTGGCACAGCACACAATCCACTAAGAACTCCACTTAGTGATTCTTATCGCTTCTAGCCTCACACCAAGTTTCCAAAAGCCCCGAAGAACAGACTTTCCCCGAGACGGCACAGACACTCAATCCACTAAGAACTCCACTTAGTGATTCTTATCGCTTCTAGCCTCACACCGAGTTTCCAAAAGCCCCCTTTCCTTGCAACAAACAGTTCTCTGGCACTCACGAGCACTTAACTTTTGTATGGAAAGAGTTGTTCTTTAGTTGTTCATTTTTTCCGAGTGCTAAAGCAGAGTTTAAGTAGGGAAATTAGGGTTTAGGAATTGAGGATTTCGAAACTAGGGTTCTTGGTAATTGGGTTTTCGAAAATAGGGTTAATTTGAAATTTAATTTGAAAAACAGATCGAAATAATCGATTATTTGGAGTAATAATCGATTAAAACAGAGCCAAATACTTCAGAACCCAACCCTCTCGGAATAATCGATTATTTGGTGAAATAATCGATTATCTGTATCGGACAGTACAAAACAATCGATTCTTTTGTCTGTTTTAATCGATTAAAACAGGTGAGTTTGTATAGAAAGTGTTTTCTCACTTGTTTTAATCGATTATTTACCTATATAATCGATTAAACCCGAGCTCTGAATGATAAATTTGAGCTTTTTGAAGCTTCTAAGTTACGGACTATGTACCGGCTATCTTAGACTCTAAAAATACAGACTCAATCTTAAATAAATCGAAGTTATTACAATACAATTATCACCAATCTTCAATCTTCAATATTCTAAGTCTTTAGTTCTTGGATCATCATCAAAATCCATTCTTCATATTCATCAAGTGCAACATCAAGTCCTTGAATTGTCAACACAAAAAGGGTCCATTCTTATCTTTTATTTTTCTCTCTTTACGTCATATTTCTTTTGCTTCTAATTTTCTTTTATGGACTGTAATATTAACTGGTTATTAACCAGAAACAATCCTTTTAGCTTTGATTAATATAATGTAGGTTTTAAGTCGAATCAAAAAAATTTGCACTGGATTAGGCATGATAAATACATCAAACATTACTAAGATTTCAAAACTGGTTGTTTTAATCGATACAAACAAGCTTTAAATCGATTAAAAGCATTTATACAACATTTTTTCATCACTGTTTTAATCGATTAAATGTCGATTTAATCGATTATATCAACTTATGTTTTAAACTTTCAAAATTCATCATTGTTTTAATCGATTAAAACATAATTTCAATCGATTAAAACCATTAACAAGAACCTTTTAATCTATTTTTGTCCTGTTTTTAATCGATTTTTATTCTGGAAAGAAAAATTAAAGGTTTTAGTTAATGACTGTTCTTATAACATGCTACTAAAGCGTGGTTCCCTTATCTTTACACGTGTTAATTGTATTCATTACAAACGTGTTAATGAAGATAAGTATGAATCAACGTTGATTGGTCTTTACATGAGTAAAGTATCGTATCCAAATCTTTTTCTATTTTTCACAATCTAAAACTTGATACATACCATGCATATTTGTTTTGTTCCTCTGTTCCCTATTTTTGGTGAAGTCAAAATGGGGAGAAATAATTGCTTTACTTTTGATCAATTTAGAGGGAGAAATAATTATGTATTTGAGGGAAGCAGAAATTTAGGGGGAGAAATAGGAAAATGATTAATTGTTGTTTACTCACTAATCTATTTTATCAAGTGACTTCTTTTGCAGGGTTATTATTCAAAGTGGTGTTTGTCTTCATCAAATAGGGGGAGACTGAAAGTAATGAAGATCTTATTGAATTACTTTGGCAAAGATCTTATTGATTTGATGAAGATAAAAATAAAGTCAAAGACAACTTTGTGGCAGTCAAAGGTCACTTGGATAAAAGAGTAGAGGGATTAGTGTGTCTGCAGCTTTGCTTAGGTATAATCATTTTTATCTTTCTGCTGCATGAGGTTTCTTCACTTAAAAGATTTTGCAATTGCCTCTAAAAAAGGTTTTAATGGTTAAAAACAAAGCATTTTAACAAAAGGTTTTTTAATCAACTATTTTAACTGATAGTATATGAAATTTATCAACTAAAATGTTCTTCACACTTCTATAACAGGCTTTTAACTGATATAATTTTGAAATAACTGATTGTTTTCATTAAAGGAAGTTTTGAAAACCTTCTGTCAGTATTTTAACTGATACAGTTTTGAAATAACCGATTAAAATCACTTAAAATGTTCAGGGAAGTGTTTTTACAGTATTTTAATCGATATAACTTCGAAATAATCGATTAAAACCACTTGGTATATCAGATGACCGATCAGAATGGCTTTATGACCGATCAGAACTAGATATGATCGATCAGAATTGAGTTATGACCGATCAGAATTGTTTTAATCGATTAAAACCGCGTTTCAATCGATTAAAACAACTTGGAAAATTTGTACTAAACGTTTCAATCGATTAAAACATATTTTTATCAGTTAAAATCACTTGGAAAAGTTTATAAAATTGTTTTGCAGTATTTTAATCGATTGAAAGTCAAAACAATCGATTAAAACAGTTTGGAAGATTTTTTATAAAGAGTTTTAATTGATATAAACATTGTCGAATCATTTAAAACAAATCTGGAAAATAATCAAGAACGGTTTAATGGATTAAACGAAGTTTTAACAGATTAAAACAAGACTTTTAACAGATTAAAACAAGACTTTTAACAGATTAAAAAATTATTTTAACAGATTAATTAAACTAGCAGTTTTGAAAATCTTCTATATAAACAGAGTTGCTTGAACTTTTTTAAACATATCTTTTACACATCTTTTAGCAATCAATCAAGCCATCAAAAGTTATACTTTCAAGAGAGAATCATGCTTGTTTTTGTGAAGTTCATCAAAGTTCTTTCTTGAGGAAAAATTGCATTCTTTTGAAGAAGAAACACATATTGCAGAACTGCATAAAACTGGTTTGAGCGTTCTTAGTTTCTTCTATTTGTTTCTTTACATTCTTTTACTGTTTTGTGGGTGCCTGGAATTGTGGGCACTGGTTTCTGTAGCTAGAATTTGGCTGCAGGGTAGGTCAAGAACTGGAATTTGGTTCTTGGTGAAAGGTTAGGTGCAGGAACTGGAATTGTGGTTCTTGTGGTAGATTGAGTGTGAGGTTAAGGTTGTAATCTGTAAAACATTCAATCTAGTGGAACCCAGCTGGAATTTGGCTGGAGACTGGACGTAGCCCTTGGATTGGGTGAACCAGTATAAACCTTGGTGATATCTTTCTAAACCTTTCTCTTCTTTAATTTTGTGATTGCATTTATTTTTTATTGCTTGCTGTGTAATTCAAGAATTGATCAGAATACTTAATCTTTGAAATAGATAATCTGTTAATTGCGAAAATCTTTCAAAGATCAATTCACCCCGCCTCTTGATCTCAGCCTACATTTCTAACAACTGTTGTGTGCAAAGGTTTGTGTATAGTTTGTATTTCAAACAATTGCATAAAATAAATACACAACAGTTATTAAAGCCAAACATGTGAACATGTTATAATACAAGGTAGGGTAAAAGCGAAATTTCTATGTTTATTTATTAAACTGGCTCATCACTAAATGGGATCAACTCTCTAGGCTTCCCCAGTGGAGTCGCCATCTGTCGCCGCCTTCAAAAGAGGCGGTCGAAGCGACATGATGGTTCCGTCTTTCCATTTTTTCGCGTTTTTATGGGTGAGGTTACAATGCCTTTAGGTTGTCCGATAACCGGGCTGAACCTAAGGGCGAGGTTTTTGAAAGGTGTTAAACATACAAGGACTTGATGTTGAACTTACATGGACATGAAACTTGTTGATTTTGATGATGATTCAAGAACAAAGAACTTAGAGTGTTGAAGACTTGTATTGTTGTGTAATAACTCTGTTTTGATGAGTTTAAGTCTGTAATATTAGAGTCTAAGATAGCCGGTACATAATTTACTCTTTAGAAACTTAAAAAACTCATATTTATCAGTTAGCCTCGGGTTTAATCGATTAAAACATCATATAATCGATTATTACAGTGAGAAAAATCATTTTCTATATCTGTTCACTGTAATAATTGATTAACACACCTGTTAATCGATTAACAGGCCAGTTAATCGATTAAATCAGAGAGTTTTGGGGTTCTGTTGATTTTGGCTTTGTAATAATCGATTAACACTTCATTTAATCGATTATTTCAGCCATATTTTGATTTTCAACTTCAAATTAAACCTATTTTCGAAAACCCTAATCCCAATACTCCTAGTTCCAAAAATCCCCAATTCCCAAACCCTAATTTCTCTACTTAAGGTTCTCTAAGGCTCTCAGAAAATTGAACAACCTTTTTCAAACAAAAGTTAAGTGTTGTGAGTTCCAGAGAACTATTTATTGGAGGAAAAAGGGGCTTTTGGAACCTGGTGTGGGCTAGAAGCGATAAGAATCACTAAGTGGAGTTCTTAGTGGATTGTGTGTTGTGCCGTCTCTAGGGAAAGCTGTTCTTCATCTCTTGTGGGTTTCAAGAGAGGTGTTTTCTTTACTTTATCTTTTCAATTGTTATCTGTTTGTAACAACTTTGATTAAAGTGACAGCGTTAATCCTCTGTTTGAGTGATTAGCAATTGGACGTAGGGTCTTTTGATTCAAACTAGTATAAATCTCCTATGTAAGACTCTATCTCTATTCTATTTACGTTTACACAGTATTTTAATCGGTAAAATTTGGGAAAAATTTTTAAAACCTAATTTTTGTTAAGAAACCAATTCACCCCCTCTTGGTTTTTGTCCATTCACGCGAACATTCCGTTGCGCGATTCTAACAAGTGGTATCAGAGCTTGCTTTGATAGTCATTCAAACTTTTCGAAAATGGCCGGACAAAATCAAACTTTTGCCGAAGGTGCGTCTATCAACAGAACCCCACTTTTTGCGGGTCAAAATTATCCTTTCTGGAAAGTAAGGATGCAAATCTTTTTAGAGTCTGTTGATAGAGGCGTTTGGGACACTATTTTAAACGGTCCCTATATTCCTAAAGTTACTGAGAACGGTGTAGACGTTCCTAAACCTTTTTCTAGATGGACAACAGAGGAAAATAGAAAAGCACAATTTGACGTTAGGGCTAGAAATATTATTTCATCTGCTTTAACCCTTGACGAATTTTACAGGATCTCTGTTTGTAAAAGTGCTCAAGAGATGTGGGAAAAACTAAGAGTAACCTATGAAGGAACCGATGATAGTGACTCGATTTCGGAATCAAGTGACTCAGAAATAGAAGCTAACATTTGCTTGTTGGCAAAAGACAATATATCTTCTGACTTTGAGGTTAGTGATTCCGACTCATCCTCAAGTGATGATGAAAATGATTTTGATGAACTGCAAAATGCATACAATGAATTGTTTAGTGCCTTTAAGGACTTGAAAAATGAATATAAAGCTGTGAAAAAGAGTTTAAGTAAATCCGAAAAGGAGGTTGACTCATTAAAAACGAAAATCACATGCTTAGAGGAAAAGGAAACCTTAGAAACGAAAATTGTATGTTTAGATGAGAATGATGATAAGAACTTAGCATGTGCATCTTGTAAAGAGTATGAATATGACATAGATATACTTAACCATTTGCTAGATAAAGCCGAAAAGGAGATAAGTGATTTTAAGAAGGATTAAATTGTTTTAGCTCAAAATAGTGTAAATCATCAAAAGGAACTAGAGCATCTATTGTTAGAAATGCATCTTATTCTAAAGCTACATCTAAAGCATGTGTTTACTGCATGAAACAAGGTCACACTTCAAATAAATGTAAAATAAAACATTTTGGTGTTCCTAAAGGTAAATACATTTGGGTTCCTATTGTTAAATAATTTGTTTGTCTCTAACCCCAAGGACCCAAAAGTTATGGGGACCTAAGTTTACTATGTTCTGGTTTTGTAGGAAACTTCCAAATCAAAGAAGTTTATGTGGTATCTTGATAGCAGATGCTCAAAGCATATGACCGGTGATAAAACGAAATTTGTGAGTTTCAAAGCTAAAGAACAAGGATATGTAACTTATGGGTGTTGACAATTCAAGGACTTGATGTTGCACTTGATGAATATGAAGAATGGATTTTGATGATCATCCAAGAACTAAAGACTTAGAATATTGAAGATTGAAGATTGGTGATAATTGTATTGTAATAACTCTGTTTTATTTAAGATTGAGTCTGTATTTTTAGAGTCTAAGATAGCCGGTACATAGTCTGTAACTTAGAAGCTTCAAAAAGCTCAAATTTATCATTTAGGCTCGGCTTTAATCGATTATATAGTTAAATAATCGATTAAAACAGTGAGAAAACACTTTCTATACAAACTCACTGTTTTAATCGATTAAAACAGCAAAATAATCGATTGTTTTGTACTGTTCCGTACAGATAATCGATTATTTCACCAAATAATCGATTATTCCAGAGAGGTTTGGGTTCTGACGTATTTGGCTCTGTTTTAATCGATTATCACTCCAAATAATCGATTATTTCAGTCTGTTTTTTATTTTAAATTTCAAATTAACCCTATTTTCGAAAACCCAATTACCAAGAACCCTAGTTTCGAAATCCCCAATTCCTAAACCCTAATTTCCCTACTTAAACTCTACTTTGGCACTCAGAAAAAGAAGAACAACTCTTTCCATACAAAAGTTAAGTGCTGTGAGTGCTAGAGAACTGTTTGTTGCAAGGAAAGGGGACTTTTGGAACCTGGTGTGAGGCTAGAAGCGATAAGAATCACTAAGTGGAATTCTTAGTGGATTGTGTACTGTGCCGTCTCTAGGGAAAGTTGTTCTTCATCTCTTGTGGATTTCAAGAGAGGTGTTTTCTGATCTTTATCTGTTCATTTGTAATCTGTTTGTAACAATTTGTTCTTAGTGACAGCGTTAATCCTCTTTTGAGTGATTAGCAACTGGACGTAGGGTCTTTTGATCCGAACCAGTATAAACCTACTGTGTAATCTTCTCTACTCTTCTCTATTTACATTTACGCAGTTTTTAATCGGTAAAATTTGGGGAAATTTTTGAAAACCTAATTTTATTAAGAAACCAATTCACCCCCCCCCCTCTTGGTTTTTGTCCGACCACGCGAACATTCTGCTGCGCGATTCTAACAAGTGGTATCAGAGCTTGCTTTGATAGTCATTCAAATATTTTCGAAAATGGCCGGACAAAATCAAACTTTTTCCGAAGGTGCGTCTATCAACAGACCCCCACTTTTTGCGGGTCAAAATTATCCTTTTTGGAAGGTACGTATGCAAATATTTTTAGAGTCTGTTGATAGAGGCGTTTGGGACGCAATTTTAAACGGTCCATTTGTTCCTAAAATTACAGAAAATGGTGTTGACGTTCTTAAACCTATTTCTAGATGGACTGCAGAAGAAAGTCGAAAAGCACAATTTGATGTTAGGGCTAGAAACATTATTTCATCTGCTCTAACCCTTGATGAGTTTTATAGAATTTCAGTTTGTAAAAGTGCACAGGAAATGTGGGAAATGCTAAGGGTGACCCACGAAGGAACTGACGACGTCAAAAGAGCACGTAAAAATTCTTTAATCCAAGAATACGAGATGTTCCGAATGCAACCAGGCGAAACGATATTTGACGTACAGAAACGTTTCACTCATATCGTGAACCATCTCACCGGACTAGGTAAAATTTTTGACATTGATGAATTAAATGTTAAAATTTTGAAATCTCTGGATAGGAAATGGCAACCAAAGGTGACGGCCATCTCAGGGTCACAAAATCTTGCCACTATGTCTATGGCGGCGTTATTTGGAAAGCTTAGAGAGCATGAACTTGACCTTGGAAGACTAAATGAGGAAGAGGGTCAATATCAAAAGAAGAACCTAGCTTTCAAGACCAAGATTTCAAAAAGCAAAAATAAGAAAGAAGAAGAAGAAGAAGACTCCGAAATTGATGAAGAAGAGATGAGTCTTTTTATAAAGAAGTTCACCAAGATGATGAAAGCAAAAGGAAGACATCCTTTCAAAGGTAAGGGAAAGGTAAAAGAAAATTCTTCCGTTAATATAAAATGCTTTGGTTGTGGTGAAGCAGGGCATATGAAGACCGAATGCCCAAACAAGAAAAATGATGAACAAAAGGGCAAAAAGCAATTCAAGAAGAAAGCATATATTGCTTGGGATGACAGTGATTCAAATTCAGAATCAAGCGACTCAGAAATAGAAGCAAACAATTGCTTAATGGCAAATGACAAAATTTCTTCAGATTTTGAGGTAAGTGATTCCGATTCATCCTCTAGTGAAGAAAATGACCATGATGAATTGCAAAATGCTTATAATGAGTTATTTACTGCATTTATGGATATGAAAAACGAATTTGAAGTTGTAAAGAAAAATCTAAGAAGATCCGAAAAGGAAAATGAGTCCTTAAAATTGAAAATTGCATGTTTAGAAGAAAAGGAGGTAGCTAATACGAAAATTGTATGCTTAGATGAGAATAAGGACTTAGCTTGTGCAAATTGTAAAGAGCATGAATATGACATAAATATTCTTAACCATTTGCTAGACAAAGCGGAAAAAGAAATTGATGATCTTAAGAAGCATGAAATGGTAATTGCTCAAAATAATGTAAATCAAAGAGTTCCTTTGAAAAAGAGTAAAACTAAAAAGAAAAGAGTATGGGTAGAAAAAGGAACTAGAGCATGTCATGTTAATAATGTATCTTGTTCTAAAAATGCATGCTTCTATTGTATGAAACAAGGTCACACTTCAAATAAGTGTAAAATTAAACATTTTGGTGTACCTAAAGGTAAATATATTTGGGTTCCTATAGTTAAATGAACTATTTGTATCTTGTATTTATTCAAAGAAAATGGATCATTTAGTATGTTTTAAACAGAATGCTTAGGTAAAAACATTTTATCTTTTCTATTGCATGAAGGTTCTTCACTTAAAGATCTTTGCGAAAAGCCTCTAAAATTGTTTTAAACAACTAAAAACAAAGTTTTTTTTCAAAAGCTTTCTTAAAACATGTTTTTAACTGATGCAGTTTTGAAAGAACCAAATAAAATCACTTAGAATGTTCAAAGAAGTGTTTTTACAGTATTTTAATCGATACAACTTGTTTTTAATCGATTAAAACCATTTAGAACTCATTATGATCGATCAGATTTTTATTATGAGCGGTCAGAATCTTTTAAATCGATTAAAAACACGTTTCAATCGATTAAAATCACTTAAAGGGTCAGGATGATCGATCAGAATCAAATTATAAGCGATCAGAATTCTTTTCAATCGATTAAAACACGTTTCAATCGATTAAAATCATTTAAAGGGTCAGGATGATCGATCAGAATGCAATTATGACCGATCAGAATCGATTATGATCGATCAGAATTTAGTTATGACCGATCAGAACTCTTTAATCGATTAAATCTCGTTTCAATCGATTAAAACAACTTAAAAAATTTTTCTACACTGCGTTTTAATCAATTAAAAAGACGTTTTAACAGATTAAAACTGCACTTTAGCAGATTAAAAGAATCTTTTAGCAGATTAATTAAACCAACGGCTTTGAAAATCTTCTATAAAAGCAGTTTGGCTTGAACTTTTTAAAACACACATTGAATATAAGTTTTCACACATCCTTTAGCAATCAATCAAGCAACTGCGGTGCAAACACTTTGGAGATCAAGGATGTGCTACTTGTTGATGATATTATTGGATCAACTGATAGTTTGTTATGTGTAGAATTTGCTAAGATAATGCAGGGAGAGTTTGAAATGTCTATGATGGGAGAATTGACATTCTTCCTTGGACTACAAATCAAGCAACTTAAAGATGGTATTTTCATCTCTCAAACTAAATACTGCAAAGAGATTCTCAAAAAGTTTGGAATGGACACCTCAAAGGAAGCCAACACACCCATGGAAACTTCATGCTATCTAGACAAGGATGAATCAGGTTTGGAAGTTAATCAAACTATGTATAGAGGTATGATAGGATCACTATTATACTTAACTGCTAGTAGACCTGATATTATGCATTACATGCTGTGTGTGTGCTAGATTTCGAGGCTTGTCCTAAAGAATCTCATCTAATTGCAGTAAAACATATTTTAAAATACTTAAAAGGAACTACCTGGGTTTGGCTTGTGGTATCGGGTCGATGCTTGTATTAGTTTATTAGGATATTCTGATGCTGATTATGGTGGATGTAAAATTGATAGGAAAAGCACTAGTGGGACATGTCATTTGTTAGGTTCATCCTTAATTTCATGGCATTCTAAGAAACAAGCATGTGTAGCTTTATCTACCACTGAAGCTGAATATATTGCAGCAGGTAGTTGTTGTACTCAAATTCTGTGGATGAAACAACAGTTAGAGGATTATAGTATATATTTAAATGACATACCCTTAATGTGTGATAATACGAGTGCAATCAATCTAACTAAGAATCCAGTAATGCACTCTAGGACTAAACATATTGAGATTAGACATCACTTTTTAAGAGATAATATCAGCAAAGGAAACTGTAAGATAGAGTATGTAGACACTAAACGTCAATTAGCAGATATATTTACTAAGCCTCTACCAAAGGATAGATTCTATGATCTTAGAAGAGACTTAGGGATATCAGAAATAGCTTAAATTCTGCTTAATTTGACTGTTTTTGGATGATTGTTATGTTAAAATTCGTGTTGTAGGATATTCATAGGTTATAATGTGTAAAAACCTTAAAAACTTGATATAGCCTCTGGAATAATCGATTACTGGAAGTAATAATCGATTATTTTTCCTCAAAACGTCCAAAACAGGGTATTCTCCTCTGGAATAATCGATTATTTCGTGATATAATCGATTAAATGCCTCTGATAATCGATTATTTGCTTGAAATAATCGATTAAAGCTGTCAGATATTGAAATAATCGATTATCTTGAAATATAATCGATTAAATGCGACCAGTTTTGCCTCCTAGCCGTTGCCAACGGATATTTTGCCATGGAATCTCTACTATATGACCGTTGGAAGTATTTTCTCTATAAAAAGAGACCTCTAGCTCAATTATACTCACTTCTAATTCTTGTAATCAAGTTTTCTTGCAATCTATAATCTCTTTGCTTCATTATTCCCTCACTTGTCTCCAAAATCTCTTCAAGTTTATCTACTCTCTCAAATGGCCTCATCCTCTCGCCCTAAGATTCCTACAAGAAGAAGATCTACACCTTCCTCTCATTCCCGTCCTAATTCTGTAGAAGGATGGATCTCTGATGCAGATAGCCAACAAGAGTTTCTAACCTACTGGAAAGAAAAAGCTATTATTTCACCCAAATTTCTTATAGGTGAGCAATTCATTCGTAGGGGTTTCAATTTTCCTAATCTTCTTGAAATTCAAGGAGTTCTCCCGTTTATCCAAATGCAAGGTACATACTATCCTGACTTAGTTAGGGTATTCTATTCTAGATTCAAGTTTAGGGATCAAATTGCTACATCCCGTGTAAAAGGGGTTAACATAATTCTAGATGATGATATTTGGGAAAATGTTGCTCACTTCCCCATTAGAGAAGATGCTATTAACGTTTATGGTGAGCTAGATGACTTTGACAGGTTTCTAACTTATCGCTCTTTTCTACGGAATCCCTCAATGGAGATTGGACGTATCCTTCATGCTTGGACCTTTAAAGAAGGAAGAACGCATGATTCTTCATTTGCTTGTCTGGATTTTATGTCCCCGGGCCACAAATCATGCCCAATGCTCTTTTATTGATCTTCGCATTATTCATGCCATAATGAATAATGAACCTTTAGATTGGGGTGTTCTTGTCACAATGACAATGTTAAAGGCCAAACGTCATCCAACATTCAAAATTCCATATGCTCTTCTTGTATCCCGAATTCTTGAATATAAAGGAGTCAATGTCGAAGGTGAACAAGTTGTCCGAACTACTAACTTGAACCGCATGCTGGACAGCACTTTGATTCATCTACAAATGGTGCGGGTCAATGACATCTTTGTTCACAAAGATGACGTCCAAAATCAAGGTGATGCAATTGAAGACTCTGTTGAAGATAGGCCTCCAGCTACTGATCTTCCCTCTACCCAAATCCAAAGTATAGGAACATCCTCTTCTCATCAAGAATCAAGACAATCCATGGAAGATATGCTTTCCGACATGAATCAAAGAATGCAATCATTCTTCAATCTTTCTGGTGCACGGCATGATGAAATTATTCGCCGTATATCCGATGTAGATGATAGAGTAGGTAGATTAGAAAATAGATTTGATACTCACTTTAATGATGAGGATAGTGAAGAATTTTAGATTTTATTTTGTTTATATCTTTGTATTGTTATGAATGAATGATTATGAAATAAAATTTGATGTTTCTTTCATGCTATGATTGAGGGGGAGCTTTCTCTAACTTATGCATATTTTGAGGGGGAGCTCTTATGATTGATGTTGCAGAGTTCTTTTTGATTATAATCAAAATAGGGGGAGAAAAATTTAAAGCCTATGATTCAATTTTAAATTTTATCTGGTATGTTTAATGTGTTTGTTAGTATGACAGATAAAACAGGTTATTACAAAGGGCTTTAAAAGAAAATTTTGATCATCATCAAAAAGGGGGAGATTGTTGACAATTCAAGGACTTGATGTTGCACTTGATGAATATGAAGAATGGATTTTGATGATGATCCAAGAACTAAAGACTTAGAATATTGAAGATTGAAGATTGGTGATAATTGTATTGTAATAACTCTGTTTTATTTAAGATTGAGTCTGTATTTTTAGAGTCTAAGATAGCCGGTACATAGTCTG
This sequence comes from Sphenostylis stenocarpa, assembly GCA_963425845.1. Taxonomy (NCBI): domain Eukaryota; kingdom Viridiplantae; phylum Streptophyta; class Magnoliopsida; order Fabales; family Fabaceae; genus Sphenostylis; species Sphenostylis stenocarpa. Next base: position 26,068,048 of record OY731402.1, on the reverse strand, counting down.
TAACTTAGAAGCTTCAAAAAGGTCAAATTTATCATTTAGGCTCAGCTTTAATCGATTATATAGGTAAATAATCGATTAAAACAGTGAGAAAACACTTTCTATACAAACTCACTGTTTTAATCGATTAAAACAGCAAAATAATCGATTGTTTTGTACTTGTTCAGTACGAGATAATCGATTATTTCACCAAATAATCGATTATTGCAGAGAGGTTTGGGTTCTGACGTATTTGGCTCTGTTTTAATCGATTATCACTCCAAATAATCGATTATTTCAGTCTGTTTTTTATTTTAAATTTCAAATTAACCCTATTTTCGAAAACCCAATTACCAAGAACCCTAGTTTCGAAATCCCCAATTCCTAAACCCTAATTTCCCTACTTAAACTCTACTTTGGCACTCAGAAAAAGAAGAACAACTCTTTCCATACAAAAGTTAAGTGCTGTGAGTGCTAGAGAACTGTTTGTTGCAAGGAAAGGGGGCTTTTGGAACCTGGTGTGAGTAGAAGCGATAAGAATCACTAAGTGAATTCTTAGTGGATTGTGTGTTGTGCCGTCTCTAGGGAAAGTTGTTCTTCAACTCTTGTGGATTTCAAGAGAGGTGTTTTCTGATCTTTATCTGTTCATTTGTAATCTGTTTGTAACAATTTGTTCTTAGTGACAGCGTTAATCCTCTTTTGAGTGATTAGCAACTGGACGTAGGGTCTTTTGATCCGAACCAGTATAAACCTACTGTGTAATCTTCTCTACTCTTCTCTATTTACATTTACGCAGTTTTTAATCGGTAAAATTTGGGGAAAGTTTTGAAAACCTAATTTTATTAAGAAACCAATTCACCCCCCCCCCCTCTTGGTTTTTGTCCGACCACGCGAACATTCCGCTGCGCGATTCTAACAATGGGGACAACAACAAAGGGAAAATTCTTGGAATTGGAAATATAGGTGGTGCAAACACATTGGAGATTAAGGATGTGCTTCTTGTTGATGGACTAAAGCATAATCTCCTTAGCATAAGTCAACTATGTGACAAAGGATTTAAGGTAATCTTTGAAAGTAAATTTTGCACCATACATTTGATAGATTCCGATAATGTAGAATTAAAAGGTATTAGGCATAATAACATATACTTGATTGATTTGGATTGTTTACATGATTCTAGTATAACATGTTTAGTTGCTAAGGAAGAGAACCCTTGGTTATGTTATAAGAGAGCAGCTCACATAAATATGCATCATTTGAATAAATTGATATGAAAAGACTTAGTTGTTGGCTTGCCTAAGTTAAAGTTTGAAAAAGATAGGTTATGTGATGCATGTCAAAAAGGTAAACAAGTAAAATCATCATTTAAATCAAAGAATGTTATTTCCACTTCAAAACCCCTAGAATTATTACATTTAGACTTATTTGGTCCTTCTAGGATAAAAAGCTTTCGTGGAAATTATTATGGTCTTGTGATTGTTGATGATTACTCTAGATATACTTGGACATTTTTCCTAACAATGAAAAGTGAAGCTTTTAAGGTCTTTAGAAAGTTTGCAAAGCAAATACAAAATGAGAAAGACTTAAGAATTAATGTTTTAAGAAGTGACCATGGTGGTGAGTTTCAAAATGAAAAGTTTGAAAATTATTGTGAAGAAAATGGAATATTACATAACTTTTTTGCTCCTAGGACTCCCCAACAAAATGGTGTAGTTGAAAGGAAAAATAGGTCACTAGAGGAACTTGCTAGAACAATGTTAAATGAATCAAATGTTCCTAAATATTTTTGGGCTGATGCGGTTAGTACTGCTTGTTATGTTTTAAATAGAATGCTCATTAGGTCAATTATAAAATCAACTCCCTATGAATTGTTAAATGGTAGAAAGCCTAATGTTGCTCATTTAAAAATATTTGGATGTAAGTGCTTTGTGTTAAATAATGGAAAGGACAACTTAGGAAAATTTGATTCAAAAGCCGATGAGGGCATTTTTCAAGGTTATTCATTAACTAGCAAAGCATATAGAGTGTTTAATAGAAGAACTTTAAATATTGAAGAATTTATACATGTTACTTTTGATGAGATTGTAGACCTTGGGGGAAATCGTCTTGAGTCAAATAAAGAACTTGCAGGTGATGATGAGTATATAAGAGAGGCTCTTGATGAATTGTATTTGGAAAAAAATGAGTCTTCTCAAACACCTGAATTTGCAAAAGAATGGCAATCACCAAGAGGACTCTCAATGGACAATATCATTGGTGATATCTCAAAAGGGGTAAGAACTAGAAATATGACTAATTTTTGCATGTCTGTAGCTTTTGTGTCACAGATAGAACCCAAAAATGTTGAGGAAGCGCTTAAAGATGACCAATGGTGCATAGCTATGCAAGAAGAACTTAACCAATTTGAAAGGAATCAAGTCTAGGAATTAATCCCAAGAGAAGAATCACATCAAGTAATTGGAACTAAATGGGTATTTAGAAATAAACTCGATGAAGATGGAAACATAACAAAGAATAAAGCCAGACTTGTTGCCAAAGGCTACTGTCAGGAGGAAGGTATTGATTATGATGAAACTTATGCTCCTGTTTCCAGGTTAGAGGCTATACGCCTCTTCTTGCTTATGCATCTTTGATGAAATTTAAATTATATCAAATGGATGTTAAAAGTACATTTTTGAATGGTTTTATTAATGAAGAAGTTTATGTGGAGCAACCCCCTGGTTTTGAAGATTTTAGTTATCCTAATCATATTTTTAAATTAAAGAAAGCATTATATGGGTTGAAACAAGCTCCTAGGTCTTGGTATGAAAGGCTAAGTAGTTTCCTAACTTCAAATGATTTTTCTAGAGGAAAAATTGATTCTACTCTGTTTATAAAGAAAGTAAAAGAACATATCTTATTGGTCCAAGTATATGTTCATGATATTATTTTTGGATCAACTGATAATTCTTTGTGTGTAGAATTTGCTAAGATAATGCAGGGAGAGTTTGAAATGTCTATGATTGGGGAATTAACATTCTTCCTTGGACTTCAAATAAAGCAACTTAAAGATGGTATCTTTGTCTCTCAAACAAAATACTGCAAAGAGATACTCAAAAAGTTTGGAATGGACACCTCAAAGGAAGCTAACACACCCATGGGAACTTCATGCTATTTAGACAAGGATGAATCAGGTTTGGAAATTAATCAAACTATGTATAGAGGTATGATAGGTTCACTGTTATACTTAACTACAAGTAGACCTGATATTATGCATTCTGTTTGTGTGTGTGCTAGATTTCAGGCTTGTCCAAAAGAATCTCACTTAACTGCAGTAAAACGTATTTTAAAATACTTAAAAGGAACTACTGACTTTGGTTTATGGTATCCATCTGAAGCTTGTACTAGTTTAATAGGATATTCTGATGCTGATTATGATGGATGCAAAATAGATAGAAAGAGTACTAGTGGGACATGTCATTTGTTAGGTTCATCTTTAGTATCTTGGCATTCTAAGAAACAGGCATGTGTTGCTTTATCCACCACTGAAGCTGAATATATTGCAGCTGGTAATTGTTGTGCTCAAATTTTGTGGATGAAACAACATCTAGAAGATTATAGTATATTTCTAAATGACATACCTTTGATGTGTGATAATACGAGTGCAATCAATCTTACTAAGAATCCAGTAATGCACTCTAGGACTAAGCATATAGAAATTAGACATCACTTTTTGAGAGATCATATCAGCAAAGGAAACTGTAAAATTGAGTACGTTGATACAAAACATCAATTAGCAGATATTTTTACTAAGCCTCTACCCAAAGATAGATTCTATGATCTTAGAAGAGACTTAGGGATATTAGAAATAGCTTAAATTCTGCTTAATTAGACAGTTTATGGATGATTGTAATGTTATAATTCATTATGTAGGATGTTAATAGATTATCATGTCCATAAACATAAAAAATTGGATGAACTCTCTGGAATAATCGATTATTTGGAGTTATAATCGATTATTTGCACCCAAAACATGACATTTCTCTCTGGATTAATCGATTAACTCGCCAGATAATCGAATAAACTCAATGTTAATCGATTAACAGCTTGAATTAATCGATTAAATGGGTCTGGTACTGGTTTAATCAATTAATTCAAGATTTAATCGATTAAACCTGGCAAGTTTTGGTTCCTAGCCGTTGCCAACGACTCTCTTGACCCTTATTCACTCCCATATGACCGTTGGAGATTCTTGGTTATAAATAGGGACCATCATTTTGTTAGAAATGTAGGTTGAGATCAAGAGGGGGGGTGAATTGATCTTTGAAAGTTTTTCGCAATTAACAGATTACCTATTTCAAAAATTAAGAAATCTGACCAATTCTTGAATTACAACAAGCAATCAAAAATAAATGCAGTCACAGAATTAAAGAAGAGAAAGATTTAGAAAGATATCACCAAGGTTTATACTGGTTCACCCAATCCCAGGGCTACGTCCAGTCTCTAGCCAAATTCCAGCTGGGTTCCACTAGATTGAATGTTTTACAGATTACAACCTTAATCTCACACTCAATCTACCACAAGAACCACAATTCCAGTTCCTGCACCTAAACCTTACACCAAGAATCAAATTCCAGTTCTTGACCAACCCTGCAGCCAAATTCCAGTTCTTGACCAACCCTGTAGCCAAATTCCAGCTACAGAAACCAGTGCCCACAATTCCAGCCACCCACAATACAGTAAAAGAAAGTAAAGAAATAAGTAGAAGAAACTAAGAACGCTCAAACCAGTTTTGTGCAATTCTGCAGTATGTGTTTCTTCCCCAAAAGAATGCAATTTTGCCTCAAGAAAGAACTTCAATGAACTTCACAAAAACTAGCGTAATTCTCTCTTGAAAGTAGCACTTATGATTGCTTGTTTGATTGCTTAAAGATGTCTTTTAAAAAGGTTAAACAACTCTGTTTATATTGAAGATTTTCAAAACTGCTGGTTTAATTAATCTGTTAAAATAATCTTTTAATCTGTTAAAAGTCTTGTTTTAATCTGTTAAAACTTCTTTTAATCTATTAAAACGTTCTTGATTATTTTCTAGATTTGTTTTAACTAATACGAAAACGTTTATATCAATTAAAACTCTTTGTAAAAAATCTTCTAATTTGTTTTAATCGATTATTTCGTCTTTCAATCGATTAAAATACTGCAAAATATTCTTATAAACTTTTCCAAGTGATTTTAACTGATAAAAATCTATTTTAATCGATTAAAACGCTTAGCAGAACTTTTCTTAAGTTGTTTTAATCGATTGAAACACAGTTTAATCGATTGAAAATATTCTGATCGATCACAAACACACTCTGATCGATCATATGCTGGTTCTGATCGATCATAAACCCATTCTGATCGGTCATCTGCTACTCCAAGTGGTTTTAATCGATTGAAACGAAGTTGTATCGAATAAAATACTGCCAGAACACTTCCCTGATCATTTTAAGTGATTTTAATCGGTTATTTCGAAACTATATCAGTCAAAATACTGACAGAAGGTTTTCAAAACTTCCTTTAATGAAAACAATCGATTATTTTGAAAACATATCAGTTAAAAAAACCTATTACAAAAGTGTTAAGAACATTTTAGTTGATAAAGCTTGTAAGCTATTAGTTAAAATAGTTGGTTAAAAACCGTTTAACAAAATACTTTGTTTTTAACCGTTAAAACATTTTTAAAGGCATTTTGCAAAATCTTTTAAATGAAGAAACCTCATGCAGCAGAAAGATAAAAATGATTATACCTAAGCAAAAGATGCAGACTCACTAATCCCTCTACTCTTTTATCTAAGTGACCTTTGACTGCCACAAAGTAGCCTTTGACTTCATTTTTGTCTTCATCAAATCAACAAGATCTTTGCCAAAGTAATTCAATAAGATCTTCATCACTTTCACATTTCACGTCTACTCACTTCTATCTCTTGAATTCAAGCTTTCTTGCCTCATTCTATTAATCTTGCCTTCTTCTAACTTAACTTGTCCTCCTAAATCTTCTTGTTACTCTTCTAATCCTACAATGGCCTCATCTTCTCGTGCTAAAATTCCCACCAGAAGAAGATCTGCACCTTCATCTCATCCCCGTCCTAATTTTGTCGAAGGATGGATCTCTGATGCTGAAGGGCGACAAGAATTTTTGTCTTATTGGATGGAACGTGGTATTATTTCTCCTAAATTCCTTATTGGTGATCAGTTCATCTATAGGGGATTCAATTTTCCTAATCTTCTTGAAATTCAAGGAGTTCTCCCTTTCATCCAAATGCAAGGTACGTATTATCCTTACTTAGTTAGGGTATTTTACTCTAGGTTCAAATTCAGAGATCAAATAGCTACCTCTCGTGTAAAGGGGGTAACAATTATTCTTGATGATGATATTTGGGAAAACGTTGCCCATTTTCCTATAAGAGAAGATGCTATTAACGTGTTTGGTGAGTTAGATGATTTTGACAGGATCATGGCTTACCATTCTTTTCTGCGAAACCCTTCCATGGAGATTGGGCGTCTCCTTCTAGCTGGACCTTTGAAGAAGGAGGAACGCATGATTTTGCACTTACTTGTCTAGATCCAATGTCCCCGAGGTACAAATCATGCTCAATGTTCTTCAATCGATCTTCGCATTATTCATGCAATAATGCATAATGAGCCTTTAGATTGGGGTATTCTTGTCACCATGACTATGTTAAAAGCCAAACGCCATCCCATCTTCAAAATTCCATATGCCCTCCTTATCTCTCACATTCTTGAATACAAAGGAGTAAATGTCGAAGGTGAACAAACAGTTCGAACGACAAATCTGAACCGCATGTTGGACAACACATTAACTCAACTCCAAATGGTTCCTGTCAACAATATTTATGTTCACAAAGATGACGTTCCAAACGAAGATGACGATAATGAAGATTCTGATGATGATATGCCCCCTGCTGCTGAGTTTCCCTCTGATCAAATCCAAAGTGCTGGAACTTCCTCTGCTCATCCTGAAACCCGACAATCTATGGAAGATTTGTTATTTGATATGAACCAGAGGATGCAAGCATTCTTCACTCTTTATGGAGTACGGCATGAGGAAATAATTCGCCGTATCTCTGATGTAGATGATAAAGTGTGCCATTTAGAAAATAAATTTGATGCACACTTTCATAGTGATAGTGAAGAATTTTAAAGTTTGTTTTTATTTTATCTTGTGATTGTACTGAATTTTCATTTCTGAAATAAAATGTGGTGTTCTTTTAATGCTTTGTTTGAGGGGGAGTTATCTCCAGGTTATGCATATTTTGAGGGGGAGCTCTTATGATTGTTATAGAAGGAGCTTTCAATTTTTGATTATAATCAAAATAGGGGGAGAAATATTTAAAGCCTCTTATGATTGAATTTAAATATTATCTGGTATGTTTAATGTGTTTGTTAGTGTGACACATAAAACAGGTTATTACAAGGTTTTAAAAGAAAATTTTGATCATCATCAAAAAGGGGGAGATTGTTAAACATACAAGGACTTGATGTTGAACTTACATGGACATGAAGCTTGTTGATTTTGATGATGATTCAAGAACAAAGAATTTAGAGTGTTGAAGACTTGTATTGTTGTGTAATAACTTTGTTTTGATGAGTTTAAGTCTGTAATATTAGAGTCTAAGATAGCCGGTACATAATCTACTCTTTAGAAGCTTCAAAAACTCATATTTATCAGTTAGCCTCGGGTTTAATCGATTATTACAGTGAGAAAAACCATTTTTTGTATCTATTCACTATAATAATCGATTAACACACCTGTTAATCGATTAACAGGCCAGTTAACCGATTAACAGGTCAGTTAATCGATTAAAACAGAGAGTTTTGGGGTTCTGTTGATTTTGGCTTTGTAATAATCGATTAACACTTCATTTAATCGATTATTTCAGTCAGATTTTGATTTTCAACTTCAAATTAAACCTATTTTCGAAAACCCTAATCCCAATACTCCTAGTTCCGAAAATCCCCAATTCCCAAACCCTAATTTCTCTACTTAAGGTTCTCTAAGGCTCTCAGAAAATTGAACAACCTTTGTCAAACAAAAGTTAAGTGCTGTGAGTGCCAGAAAACTGTTTGTTGGAGGAAAAAGGGGCTTTTGAACCTGGTGTGGGCTAGAAGCGATAAGAATCACTAAGTGGAGTTCTTAGTGGATTGTGTGTTGTGCCGTCTCTAGGGAAAACTGTTCTTCATCTCTTGTGGGTTTCAAGAGAGGTGTTTTCTTTACTATATCCTTTCAATTGTTATCTGTTTGTAACAACTTTGATTATAGTGACAGCGTTAATCCTCTGTTAGAGTGATTAGTAACTGGATGTAGGGTCTTTTGATCCGAACCAGTATAAATCTCCTGTGTAAGACTCTATCTCTATTCTATTTACGTTTACACAGTATTTTAATTGGTAAAATTTGGGAAAAATATTTAAAACCTAATTTTTGTTAAGAAACCAATTCACCCCCCCCTCTTGGTTTTTGTCCGTTCACGTGAACATTCCGTTGCGTGATTCTAACAAAAGGGTGTTCTTAGATTGTCCGATAACAGGGCTGACCTAAGAACAAATTTGAGGGGGTTCTTATGGAGTAGTCACCGATGTTTTTACTAGAAACACTGAAAAAGGAAAGAAAAAGGCGTTGCTTTTTAAGAAAAACCAACTTTGGTCATTAAAACCAAAGTTGGGTAAGGGAGTTAGTTACGTGTAAGGGAGGTATTAGCTTCCTTACGATGCCCCTTTCGGGTTCCCTATGATGGGCTAGTTATTTTATAAATAAACTTTTGAAATGACGCTTTTACCCTTTTATTTGCGGAATAAACAAATGATGACTACATGGCCCTAATTAACGCATATATAAATAATAAAGTGATAAAAGAGAGAGAGGGAGAATGAAAAAACCTCCGAAACAAGCTTTGATTAATTATTGTGAAAAATAGGGTGCATTTTGGCAGCCCTTCGCTCTTACAACGTCGAATTCTCTCTCGAAAAGGCTATAAAAACTCTCTTAAAACACTCAAAAACTCTGGAAATGCTTCGGAGGGGCTCTAAAAGAAGAATTTTAAGAAATTGCAGAAGGAAAGGTGGAAGAGTTGTGTGAAATGAAGGGGAGAGTGCCCCCTGTTTATAGGGATTCGCGCCTGTCAGGTTGAGACCGTCAACTCGACTGGCAAGGTCGAGACCACTGTCTCGACTGGCAAGGTTGAGACGGCGGTCTTGACTTTGACAAGTGGCGAGACCGTCGTCTCGTTTGGCGAGACAGCGGTATCGACTTGTCAAATGACGAGAGGGCCGTCTCGCCAAATGGGAGGGGGTCTCACCAAAGACAAGTGGCGAGACGGCGGTCTCGACCCCTGAAGGTGGAAATCCTTATTTTTTTTGTACAAAAAATCCTTCCTACTCTAATATAGGGCCTAATAGTCTCTCCTAGTGGCTTTTTAGGCTTTGTCCATCTTCGAATAGGAGGTTTTCTGCTCTTTATTTTGAAGTCGGGCAAGATTTGGGGTCTACATGAGTCTTATGATCACGATATCTACAAAGCTA